>JAREIK010003680.1:1302940-1907811 GCA_029783825.1 Sapria himalayana
ATATATTTTATATATTTATATTTTATTATTTATATATTTATTATTTTATATTTATATATTTATATTTTATATATTTATATATTTATATATTTATGTATTTTATATTTTGTATTTATATATTTATGTATTTATATATTTATGTATTTATATATTTATGTATTTATATATTTATGTATTTATATATTTATGTATTTATATATTTATGTATTTTATATTATGTATTTATATATTTATGTATTTATATATTTATGTATTTATATATTTATGTATTTATATATTTATGTATTTATATATTTATGTATTTATATATTTATGTATTTATATATTTATGTATTTAATATTATGTATTTATATATTTATGTATTTATATATTTATGTATTTATTATTTATGTATTTTATATTATGTATTTATATATTTATTATTATATATTTATGTATTTATATATTTATGTATTTAATATTTATGTATTTAATTATATTTAGTATTTATATATTTATGTATTTATATAATATTTTAATGGTATTTATATATTTATGTATTCATTCTAGTATGATTGTTATTCTAATTTATGATCATTTATATATTTATGTACTTTATATATTTATGTATTTATATATTTATGTATTTATATATTTATGTCTTCTATATTATGTATTTATATATGTATGTATTTATATATTTATGATTTATATATTTATGTATTTCATTATTTAATGTATTTATATTATTTATGTATTTATTATTATGTATTTATATATTTATGTATTTATATATTTATGTATTTATATATTTATGTATTTATATATTTATGTTATTTATATATTTATGTATTTATATTTATGTATTTATATATTTATGTATTATATATTTATGTATTATATATTTATGTAATTATAGATTTATGTATTCTATATATGTTATGTATCTATATTATTTATGTATTTATATATTATGTATTTATATATTTATGTATTTATATATTTATGTATTATATATTTATGTATTTATATATTTATGTATTTATATATTTATGTATTATATATTTATGTATTTATATATTTATGCATTTAATATATTATCTATTATATATTTATGTATTATATATTTATGTATTTATATATGTTATGTATTTATATATTTATGTATTTATATATTGTTATGGTATTTATATATTTATGTTATATATTTATGTATTATATATTTATGTATTTTATATATTTATGTATTTATATATTTATGTATTTAGTATTTATATATTTATGTATTTATATATTTATGTATTTATATATTTATGCATTTATGAATTTATGCATTTATGATTTATGCATTTATGTATTTATGCATTTATGTATTTATGTATTTATGTATTTATTTATTTGTGTATTTATTTATTTGTGTATTTATGTATTTATGTTTTTATCTATTTATGTATTTATGTATTTATGTATTTATGTATTTATGTATTTATGTATTTATGTATTTATGTATTTATGTATTTATGTATTTATGTATTTATGTATTTATGTATTTATGTATTTATGTATTTATGTATTTATGTATTTATGTATTTATGTATTTATGTATTATGTATTTATGTATTTCTATTTTTATGTTTTTATGTATTTTTGTTTTTATGTTTATATATATATATATATTTATTTATTTATTTATTTATTTATTTGTTTATATATATATGTGCTAATTTTTTTGATTTGATTTATTTAGCTGCATGTTTAAAGATATTATTTTAAAATTATATATCAAAAGTTTGATTTGCATTGTCTCCCATATGGTTGATATTTCAATTTTTTTCTGTGTAATTAAAATTTTTTTTTATTATTTTTAGATTTTTTTATTAGGCTGATATGTCATTCTATTAGCCAAATTGGTTTTTCATATATATATTTGGTACACCAAAATCTAAATCCTCCTTAATTATATACATTATTGTGTTAGGCCTTGATGAGATACTGCTTGAAATGCCAAGAATTGACTTTAAATGAATGGGAATTTATTCCTTAATTGAATAAATTTTCATTTTCATATACTTGCACTATTCCTGCATAGTGAAAAAATCCCATATTGTTTTTATGAGAACTCACCACATGTGACTTTTTGTGTGGTGCATGAAGTGCCACCTCTATATTCTTTTTTCCCTTCCTTAAATCTTGAGTTACTTTTAGTATCTCTTTGTTTCACTAATTTTTATAAGAACAAAAAATAACCATTTTTTGTGTGCACACAATTTAGATGATAACACACACTCTCATTTAAATCATAAAATTAAAACAAAACAACACAAACTAAACAAACTACATAACAACAAAAATACACATATTTTTGTCTCCCCAAAACTGGGCAAACCCAACAATCTCCCCCACTACCATATTTGGCTAGTTCGAGCATTTTTTTTTGCTTTGAGTTTAGTGAATCCAAAACTATAAAATTATTCAAGAAATTCTATTTATAGGAAATTCTATAGACTATAAAATTATTTTTTGTTTCTCATTTAATTTTTTTTTTAAATTACAGCATCCCAAGAATTCCATTTTCTCCTCTGAGCTATCAGCTCCTCCTTGATCCCAATGATCTCAGATAGCATTTGAAGTAAAAGCTTTATTATTTACTTCAAACTCATGCACTCCTTGATCATTGTGATCCCAAGGAGCGGCTAAAATAAAATGCAAATCATTAATAATTCCTTTGAGATTCCTATTTGTATAGGAACAAGCACCTAGTAAATCTAGATCGATCATCTTCAATTTCCTTGGTGGAGGTTTCACATTGGTATAATTTTCTCTAGTCACACTGACTTTCCTATCATCACTAGTTGACCTTTAAACAACACTTATGGATTGATTTACTATAGAAAGTGTATTATCCACACAAACATATCTGGGCCTATATAACTCAGATTCAATGATAGTAATTTATCACCAAACATTTATCCAGTTTGAGTAGTCCTAGCTTGGGTAATATAGAGAGAATCTAATCTTCTACTCCTCGCAATTGTTAGTGATCCTTTAGATATGTTCTATTAGTTTTCATTCAACTTCCCCACATGACATGTGTTGTCCATCACTCTTATAGATAGCAGGTTCATTCGAACCTCTATGGTGAAAGTAATATCACATATTTGTCTTTATACAAACATCATCGATGCCATATATTCATGGTGTTTTTCCTTCGTCCATCCTAACTAATTCAAAGTCTTCAAACAAAAATAACACAAACTAGTATAGGTTCATTTGTGATATGTAAGGTTGCATAAGAATTTGCTACCCAATCACTTTCCTAATTAACTTTGTCATACAGTTCAATACTATTAAAAATGCAATGTCGCTCTCTATGGTGAAAGTATCAAGCACCCTTTTAGCCTCATCTATTTTCCTAAGCTTATCTTGGTGTTTCCTCCACTTGAGATAATTTATCTTAAAGTTTCCTACTTAAATATAGCAGTAACAATTTACTATGGATTTTCCTTTTAGAAAACTCTCACTCTTTCCAGAGTATGAGTTTTGAACTCATTCTAACTTTTCTTAATTTTATCAGACATGAGAATTATAGTTAAGTCTTTTTTTCTCTGTCTCACAACCTCACTTACTAGACTTTTAGTTATGATAATCATAGATAGGATGTTATTAGGAGCCAAGGTATTTAAGGATATTATGAGTGTTTCCCAACTCGCTAGAAGCGAGTTAAGGAGTGAGATACCATGAACCTCATCATCTAGTATTACTTTCATATATACTTGTTGATTGATCAATGCTTGAAAAAAAATTATGTGAGCATCCATATTAGATCCAGCATGATATTGCATCTAAACCAAATACCATATTATTGTGATCTTATTTCTCGATATATTTTTCTTCAACATCAATTTTAACTTGTTCTATATCTCATCAACTTTTATGATAGTCGACATGTGATGGAAATATATCTTTCTAACCCATTGTCTCATTGTGGCAGGTTCATTGTAATTTAATTTCTTTAATTTGGCCTCATACATACCTTCCAGCTTCAAATCACTGAGAGTCTAAAATAAATTCCTTACTATTAAACGATCAATCATTTTTATTTTTAGGTTGAATAGTTAGAAGTTCCAATCTAATTATTTGAAACAAATTATTTTTTTCATCAATTCCAAAGAAATAATTCTACTTCAGAAAACTAAAAATATCAAAGACACCAAATACAACCTCCTTTGATACCACTTCTTGGGGTCTGGCCAAGATATTGCCCAAAAAAACAAGAATAGTCTTTAAACAAATACTTTGTCCAATATTTGGGTTAGTTTGATATTTTTGACCTTTTTAAAATATTTTAGATTTCTACTATAAAATTTACTAAAATACACTTTGAATTCAAACACATTTTAGGCTTCCAAACTATTCTATCTTTTTTTTGATAAGTAATAAGATTCCACTATCAAAAATTCATGTACATCTAACTACTACATTTTTTACTGAAAATAATATAGTATACAGCAGCTACAAATGCTACTTTACATATCGTGTTTGTTGAGCTATTCTTTGTATTATTTGCCTTCATTTCCTTAAAGATGGCTGATAAAGAATTAGCACTACTTTTTATCCCAATCCAGCTTTGAGTTCTTTTAATACAGCTTTTGAATAGCTACAAATAAAAAATATTTGGTCCATGGATTCTGCACAAGACTAGAATTCATAGCATGTGTTATTGGGCATTGAAAATGCTTGATATTTCATTCTGAGTTATATGTGCTTAGCAATCCAAAGATAAATTGCATGCTTGGGTATGTGGTGCTTCATCCATATAGCTTTTGTACAAGATTTTGCTTTTATATTGCTAGTTCCCATAAGATAATTATATGCTCTAGAAATTAATCTTTCATTCTGGCCCAACTCTTCCAATAACATTTTCACTTGCTCTTTTGATCCAGCTTTCTCAATGAGGATACCCCTTATCGAAATGAGGACTTTCTAATAAGAGGGGTCTCCTTTGAGTTTATAGTAGTGCTATATATTCTAAGAATTGAGATATACATGATGGACCCACTTAATCCAAAGTGTGTCATCCATATTATTAATTTTCCAAAGAGATTTAAGAAAGAAAGCTTTGTTCCATGTAGAAATGTCCAGGAGTCCAAGGCCGCCAATAGGGATAGGCATGCATACTTTGTCCCAAGCAACTTTGGGTCTATATCTTCCCGTTTTGGGTCTACCCCATAGTACTTTTCTACAAGCGTTATTAATCTACTTTATAAAATAATTTGGTAGAAGGAATACCGAGAACCAGCATCCTTCGATGCCTTGTACCCACCGTGCGGAGAAGCTCCAATCTTCTCGCTATTGAAAGAATTTTACCCACCCATTGATGAATGGATGAGGTAATTTTGTTCAAAAGAACAGAAAATTAGGAAGTTATTAGGTGGCTTGACGATAAGGGAACTTTAAGGAAAACAAATGGAAGGATGCTGACATTCATAGAATTCCAGTGGCCTCTAGAGAATACAATCAAATCATGGGCATACTTAAGATTGGATATTTTGAGAGGTGCACATCCAGAATGAAATGAGAAACATTTTGAGGACGTTGCAACAACCAACTATCTTGAAAAATATTTCATATAAAGGGCGAAGAGGTAAGGAGAGAAAGGATCTCCTTGCCTAAGTCCTCTCTTACCTTTGAAGAATCCATAAAATTGTTCGTTTATGGCAATAGAGAAGGATGTAATGCTTATGGATTCATATATGATTTCAATGAATCATGAAGGAAAGTTTAGCCCATGAAGAACTTCTTTTAAGAATTTTCATTCAACTGAATCAAATGCTTTTTTGTATGTCTATTTTAAGGAAACATCTTAGAAAGATCATTTTCCTTGCGTATCTTCTGATTAATTTCTGTGCAATGAGGAAATTATCAGAAATCAGCCTTCTTTTCACATAAGCTCCTTGGGCTAGATTTATTATGTCACCCATCACTAATTTTAAATGAGATGCAATGAGCATAGCAATAATCCCACAGATTTCACCACAGCATGATATAAGCCCACAGTCTTTAACCATGGATGCGTCTGAGGATTTCGATATCAAAAATATATAAGCATAATTTATTTGTCTTAGCATTCTTCCGGAGTGGAAGAATCTATTAATCACTTTGACTACATCTTTCCCTATCCCACTCTATGAGAACTTGAAGAATTTTGTGGTGTACCATCGGGGCTGGTGAACTTAGAATTTATCCATCGTGAAAAGTGCTTCCTTTATCTCATTGAATGTGAAGGATAAAGAGAGTAGTTTATGATCTTGTTGAAGTACTCTACCTCCTCTCAAAATTTGTTCATTTATTTCTTCCACTCTACTTGAAGTGCCTAAAAGGCCTTTGCAGTATGTAACAAGGGTTTTCCCCATGTCTTCCTCAGATATTGTACAGCTCCCATCCTTCCTCTCTATAGTCACAATCTTGCTTTTATGAAATTTCAAACTCATTAGGGCATGAAAAAACTTAGTATACCTATCTCCTTGTTTGATGTAGTTTACCCCAGCTTTTTGCCCTAGGAAAGATAGTTTTGCCTCTTCAAGTTTCCTTAATTTTATTTTGATAGAAATTTATTCTTCCTTCAGTGCCTGGTTGGGGCTCTTTAGAATGTTGGATTGGAGCTCTTGGAGGGCCTCCTGGTGAGAGCCACCCTTGAGCTAATATGTGCATAATATTTCCATTTAGTTTCTTCAATGGATCTTTCAATATTTTTAGCTTTTTAATTAACTGAAACATATAGGACCCCCTGATTTTCCTTTGCTTGTCATCTGGTTCAGTAGTTATTACTAATGGACAATGATTCGAAAAGACTCCCGAGGCTAAGAATCTCACATGACTATTTAATCTCAAGTTTGTCCACTCATTGTTAACAATTACCTTATCTATCTTGTTGGAATCTTTGCCATTGATCTAGGTGAACAAATTTCCAGATGAAAGTATATCTTCTAGACTTAAAATTGAAATGCAATTGAGGGCATCCTGACACTCATAATTTGATACTACTCTACCTCCCATTCTACCCAGTTCCGAAATTAGGGAGTTGAAATCTCTCATTATAACTCATGGTGATGTATCCATCATTCCTCTTTCTATTAAGTCTTGCCAAAGAACTTTCCCGTTAGCAATAGAGTGTAAGCCATATGCTATAGAGAGTTTTAAGGATAATCCACTTCCTTTATCATGTGCCTGAAGATATATGTGCCGCGGCATAGAAGAGATGATTTCTATACTTGTGGTTTGGCTATCCGACAGGACTAGGATCCTACCATTACTATGAGTAGAGAAGTTGTCAGGATAATTATATCTCTTGAACTTTGTCTTAATAAGCTAGGCTATTTTCTCATTATTCAACTTGGCCTCTATGATGCTGAAAATATCTATCTGATAGGCATTAAATAGCCTAAGAATTTTTTTGATTTAAGAGGACAATTAAAACCTCTAACATTCCATGAAGTAATCTTCATAATCAATTCAACTAAACTCCTCTCCATAGCACTCAAGTGTAGTTATTCGTTTTGCAGTTACATAGCATACATTATAGCAAGCATATGAACCCCCTGTACCATTCCAGACTCACACTAAAAATACCTTCTAGTGGTTTCAGCACATATTCCACCCTGATCACATATGTCACCCTTAAGTTCGATGCGACCTATATACTCCCCTTCCCTCACATTGTGATGCCTCCCTTTTAACATTATGTATTACACATTTGTGCTCCCCATAGATCTGATTATTACAAATTACTTCTAGTACAGTGCTACCCTTAAAGTTAATTCCCTATCTCTCACATGAAAGGACCTCACTCTTAGCATTACATTCACATTCAACAATCTTAACTACCCAGGACCGAACTACATTATTTCAAGAACTTCTCACATATGCATCCCCTTTACAGTTTCAGAATTGAATAGAATTACCAAGTGATAAATCCAAACTATATTCCTTATGCATGCGTGAACCCCAGTTACCCCCATACAATCGAGCATTTCAGGCAGAAAGTTTTTTTTTATAAAGAATTTCATTAGGATGTCCTTCAAATCTTCTATGTTTCTCCCATTGATTTTATGTATTATATACAATGTTAGGTAGTACTTTCCATACGCGATTACAAGGCTACCTTTACAATAGAGTCCCCTTCTTTCACATCCACCCCATACAGTATATATCATCCCATATAACTTTGCATGGAATCACCACAAGGGGTTTCCAGCAGATACTTGTTTCCCTTACATTGAATTCCCAATCTCTCGTATAATATATTGCACTTTACATTACTCTCCTTCCCATCCCTATTTCCTCTTTCCCCTACGCAACTCCAGGTTAGCATGTAATTTCTATTAAATGATATTTAGCACATATTCCACCCTTATTCCCATGAATGGATCCCAGTATCCCATGCACTCGTATGTATCCATCAGTGGATTCATGCATATTGCACAATAGCCCACTTGAGGCAAGTCCAAGCCCATTTCTATTACCATTACTTTCCAGTGGCCATTTTCATTTAGAAATTTAGCTTTGTAGCACACAATTCTCTATGCATCATTTATGGCTTGACTTGAGAGCTTATCGACCAATCTCTTCTCATGGATGTACACTTTACACCAGGATACATCTCAACTTTTTGCCTTTACAATAGCATACATTGTCCTGTATATATCACATTTCCTATAACAATTAACATGATCTACCCTTACAACAGATTCCTAGTGTACTGCCAGATATAGAGTTATCATAAGCTCTTGCAGGCTTCTCATGCATACATTCACTTTCACATACTATTTCTAGTTTATTATATTAAAAGTCAGACAACTAGCCGCTTGCCCATTTTCTCCATTTCATATACCATCCACATATAACTATGTCATCAACCAAGAAAACCCACCTAGAGGTGCTCCCATCTCACCCTAAAAGACCCTTAATAAATGTAAATGGAAGAGTACAATTGTACTCTCCCTATTCCACCCTCCAAAACTTCAATAGAAGAACCTCCGAACAGAAAAACCAAAATTCTAAACCTCATTTTTTATGGGGTTGAGGACCCCATTAAAACCACCTATGTCTGTCCATATGGGACAGAGCTCTTTATTGCTGCATTAGTCCTGCCTCTATTTCTGAGATTATGAGGACCCTCCTTATTGTCAGGGTCATTCTTTTTCTTTTTTGTCATCACCACCATAGAGCCTTCATCATCTTCTTCATTTGTCTCCTTCTTTAGTTCTGGTTGGGGAAATTGGGCATCCTTTTTTACAGGGTCTTCTAGCGACCTTCGACCCTCCTCTAAGGGGGAGTCTTTTTCTTCCTCCTCCTCCTCTAGGCTTTTCAACCCTATTGGACTTGTTGATGGAACATATGTATCTGGCTTCTTATCTTTTTCACGAAAACCACTTATCAAATATCCAAATATAGCATAGTAATTACAGTAAAGGGGCAAAATCTCGTATATAACCGGTTGACATATTTGTGATCCATCCAGGAAATTTAAAAATAATTTATTTGTTAGATTACCATGTAAGTCAATTTCCACTAATACCATTGCGAAAATTTTTTTGAGATATTTGATGTTAATTTATCCATATATAAAGGTTGTCCAAGGCAGCTTGCAGCTTTACTCAACCCTATTAGGTTCTAGATGTGGATTGAGAAGTTAGAAAGCTTAACCCATATTGGGATTTTAATCATTTTCTTTAGTTCGTAGTGAAAGCCAACCGAGAGGGGTTTAACATACAAGGGTCGGCCAAATACTAGAAAATGGCCTAAATTGAGGATCTCCATTTCTTCCAAGATTTTAAATTTGAAAAGTAACCAGCCATTATAGGGTACTGGATAACTTGTGGGGTTATTCTCCACTGTTCCTCCATAAATTTCCTCAATAAAAACTATCCGGGATTTCTGGTCACAAAATATCCCACTAAATAATCTTTCCGATGTTCAATTCCAAGAAGTAAATCTTACTCTTCAAAGCATGCTTTTTCGAGAAATTTAAGGGGGATATAAGACGACTAAGTGGTGTTAGCGATGGATCTGTTCTCTGCGAATAAACTACTCCAAGGAGCTTTATTATTTCCATAAATTCTTGAAATAGGGAATTTCTCCTTGACTCCATTGGAGGCCTGACAGAATTAATGTTTGTGTTATTCTGCCTTTCAGGCCTGGAGCATGTGAGGCTCCTTTCTTTTTAGGTTGTTAATATTAGTACTCTGGGCTTGTTTTACCCCTTTCATGTGATTCTCTTTTATAGCAGACATACTATTAATTCTTTCTTGATCAATGTATCTAGAAGGTGCACCTTCATCTTCTTTTTGGTTAATAGTGTTTGCAGATAATATGTCATTATATGAACCATCTTCCATTTTTAAATTAAGTTGAGACTCATTTAAAACCCCATAATTATTGCTCGAACATGTGTTAAAATTTCTGGAATTATGTGAGTTTAACTCATATTCAGCCAAGGTTTCCATATGTACATTAACATTATTCAACTCACTGCTCCCCACTTCATACGAGTTTTTAGCACTTATAGAGGCTGTGTCTTGGCTATTCAAGTGTCTAGGAAACTCCACTATCCCTCGCGTGCAACTCAAATTACCTCCCAAGGGCGTATCATCTTCTTCTAGTAGTAATTTTGAATGGGTACTTCCATTAATGTTAGTTGGAAAGGTATTGGGGCTACTAGAATCCGTTTTAATATATTTCCCTCCCATTCATGTGACTTAATAGGAGTATAAGTAGAATTTAAAACCACATCTATGTTGTTAATATCTCCAAAATGATCATTCATACCTACTTCAGGGCTTACACCTTCTGCTTAATAGGAGTAGAAGTAGAATAATAGGAGCTCATTATTGACTTCCTTGCTCTGAAAGAGAGATTTTTTATCAAAATCATCTAGAATGTTGATTGAATCACTCGAAACACCATTAAGATTAACATTAATAAAAGATTTCCCATTGAAATCAAAAGAAGATGAAGTTGCATGAAGTTTTTTAGGAGAAATTCCAACGATTCCATGGAAATCTTATTGTAAAAAATTTTTTGATTATCACCATCTTAACTGATGAATTTCGTGGCTTCTGAATCGTTCTTCAAACAAATTATGAACCTCCTCTAGATTTGGCTCGAGCATGCATCCAGTAGCTTTCTCAGGGCGAGACAGATGGCTTTGTCTCGAGTGGAGGCACGACACATTTTATGGTATCCTTTGTTTTATCCTTCAATTTATACCGTGGTGGATTAGGAGGTCCCGTAAACATCATCACAATTTATTAAAAATTCACTGCAAAATTCCAAGTTATGAAAACTTAGCTTCTACAATTTTTAACCTAATTCAAGCCTTCAAAGGCTGAAATCCATTAAAAATTGAAGAGAAATTTGGTGATTTTTTGAGGGTTTCATGGAAGAGAAAGGGAAACTCTATGAAATATATATATTTATACTTATTTTATTCTACTTTAATATATAAATAGTAAATTACTACAATTTCACATAATCATAATAAATATTCTACCCACAAAATCAATAATATTTGCATAATTAAAATATAATTTTAAGAATGTCCCAAAATCCAAATTAATACAAATCAAGCAAAATATAAATGTAAATGTAAATATATTTAGAATTGTGTTTCGATTTGGGATCCGAAGTTTTCGGTGAATTTTGAGCACCATCACAACACAAACACAATATGAACACAATACGAGTACAAGACACAATTACATGAACAATATTTTTCTGAACACCCCACAAATTACTTGACATAAACTATACACAAATCTAGTAATACTCATCAAATAGTAGAATAAGAGATTAAACTACATCACTTTCAAATATTATAGAGACTTATAAAAGTTTTGTATATAAAGATATAGAAAAATATCCAAAGGAAAGAAAACTTAAACAAGTAAACAAGAAAACAATATGAATTCTCATTTTCTTCACTCTAATGCACACCCAAATTACAAAAGACGGAATGAATTCTGATTTTCATGCACATGTATTATTCATGCAAAATGGGAAAATCCCATTTTGTTTTTATGAAGTCACCATGCATCACTTTTCGCGTAGTGCATGGAGTGCATCCTTTGTAACACTTTTTTTCTTTAGTGAAAGTATGAGTCATATGTAGTATCGCTTCATTTCATCAGTTTTTATAATAAAAGAATTTAATCATTTTAATTTTTATATGCACATGATTTAGATGAGAGCACTCACTTTCATTTAAATTATAAAATTAAAACAAAAGTCCACAAACCAAAAACAAACTATACAACAACAAAAATATACATATTTTGGTCTGCCCAAAACTAGGAATAACTAACATATTGTGTGTGTGTGTGTGATGCTACAGGTATATAAGTATAAGTGTATATATATATATATATATATATATATATACATACACACACACACACACATACATACATATAATTATATGTATTAAATTATTTTGAAAATAACATGGATATATTGTAGTGTGTGTGTGTGTGTACTTTGATTTCAATAAATACATTAATATTCAAGCAATATATATGTCTACACACACACACACACACACACTTATATATTACTATCTATATGAGCACACACACACGCGCACACACACACACACTATATATATATATATCCCACTGCATATATGTATGTATATAGATATCATATATTATATTTGACATATACATATAGCACTATGTGCACACACACGCACGCACGCACATTTATATGATAAATATGTAGACTCATTGATATGTGTGTGTGTGTAGAGTAGACAACAATGTATACATATATAATGAAGTACAGATATATATGTTGGTGACTATTTAAATAAATAGTTTCCTAATCCCACATCGAAAATGTGTGGGAATTGGGAGGCTTTAAGGGATTATAAAATACTCCCCTTAAATTTAAAATCACTTCTCTTACAATTAATCCTTTTACTATAATATTAAATTATAAATTTCTCTTCTCTCTCTTTTGATAATATTTAAAAATATTTCCATAGAAATATTATTTCGGTAGTGTTGGAGGATGTAGGTATAATTGGTCAATCTTATAAATTTGGTACTTTCTTTATTATTTATTTTATAGCTTATTGTCAAGTATTTTATTAAAGTATTTTTGATTTATAGAAATAAACTCGATTTTCACAACAATATATTCCACAAAAAATAGTATATATATTACATTTTGAAGAAGAAGAGGCATATATCATTGCACTATATCTATATATATCCACATACACACTTATATATATATAGTATGGTATAACATCACAAACTCATAGTTCACTATAATCTTCAGGATTCATGACTATCATATTTAAAAGATATGTTTATGTGATTTTGAAGAAAGGCAATTTGGATGTGTGAAATGGGGGGAGGGAAGAGATGAAGGCATGAGTTAGAGTTTATTTTAGGAAAAAAAAGATTTGTAAAATTATCATTTGATGGTGATTTTTTTTTTTTGGAATTGGGTCGATGACATACTGATCTGACCATATGTTTCTTAATGCACGAGAAACCCATGTGTTATTTTGGGTTTGGAGGTTTTAGTTTTAGATCCAACTTGGTTTCTTTTATCTCCGCTGTATTTTTTTTTTTTTTTTGAAATATGTAGTGCAGTTTTTTAAAATGTGATACATCCATTATACGTGTGCATAATAAAATATAAATAAAATTTCATTTTTTTTTTCTAAATTTTAAAAGTTGGGATATTTTTTATTAAATATTTTCAAAATAAACCCCATTTAAATATTTTTTACTAATTTAAAGTTTATGATAAATGAGAGCAGTGCCCAGTATATCATGAGATTTCTCTTCAGAAATCAGAAAGCACATCCAATAACATTATCATTCATTATTCTCTAACATTTGTGCCTTGTTGCGGTTTTGGAAAGACCTTCCATTAAGCTATTATGTGTAACAATATCTGGTATGAAATTTTTATCCAACATCTCCTCCACTAAAGCTTCTCCTTCCTTTCTTTTCCTTTCTTTTGTGTACCCAGATACCAGAATGTTATATGTTAACTCATTTGGATCCAATCCCCTAGTAGAAGCCAATAATCTTAAGCAATTGGCATCGGCTGTTAGCCCAACACAACAAAGATCTTCAAGGAGACAATTGAAAGTCATAATATCAGGAACAATATTCTGTTGCAGCATCTTTTCCATTAACCTAAGGGCACTTTCTTCTTTCCCATGTTTTCGCAACCCTTCCACTAAAGTGGTGCAGGAAATCAAACTAGGGACATGCCCGTGCAACCACAATTCTTCCATTAACTCCATTGCTAAAAATGGGTTCCTCTTGTCGCAGAGAATGTTAATCAGCTTGGAAAAATCGAAACCCATTGGCAGAACTCTTTTCTTGGAAAAATAAATCAACAAGTCACGAGCCTCCCAAACTCGATCTTCTCTGAGGACTCCATCAATCAATATCTCGCATGTTGAAGTTGATAACTGATACCCAGAATCAATCATCTGATAGGCCATCTTAATCCCTTCCTCGAACCTCCGGTTTCTCAAGAACCCCATGATCAAAGTATTGAAGGTAATCACATTAGGAGTACATCCCATTTCTCTCATTTCCCAAAACAATTTTAAACCCATATCCAACAATCCGTTCTTACAACAGCTACAGAGCAATATATTAAAAGTAAACACATCAGGATTCACCCTATCCATCAACATCCCGTGATAAGTTTCTAGAACCTTATCATGCTGACGACATTTAACAAAACCATGAATCAAAATGTTATATACAACAACAGCCGTCCTCCCATCGATTAATTTTTTCAAACTTTGAAAAGCAACAACCGCATCATCCAATTTTCCAGCTTTGCAATACGCGTTTATTGCGAATTGGAAAATGGGTTCAGTTCTAGGGCAAGAAAATATGCCTTCTGTACACTGGCAAGGATTAGAAGATATGAAAGCAAGGAGCGAGGTGAGATCGGCGAGCCGGTGGGTGAGCGCAAGGATGCGGGCCATCCATTCAAGAGTGGAGTGATCGTGCCGAAAGGAGTCCACGGTGGATGCCCAATTGAAAATATGAAAGTCATAGTGGGTGAACAGTGGGTGGTGGTGGAGTTTGGATTTGAGAAAATGAAGAAACCGCGGTGGCGTCAGAGGCTGTGTTATGAGATTCGTCTCCAGGAAGCGCGTGAAGCTTGGACGATGGCAAGGAGGACATATCGAGATAGTGGGGAGAGGTGGTGAGATTAGAGGAAGAATTGGTAGAGGAGGGAGTGGATATGAGGGAGGAGATGCAGGAGGCTGGTGAAGCTTATGCAGAATGGGAGGGAGTTTCTTCTTCAGTGGCATTTTAGCAGAAGAGTACCGCGAAATTTCTGTCTCTGTCCTTGCATTCATTGTTGATTTTTTTTAAGTATTTAACAAATCATTATAATTTTTGATATAATTATGTTTTGTTGCATAGGACACTTCCTTTCATACAATTTTAACAATGGAACACAATTTTTAATATAAAAAAACCAAAATATTAAATAATTGATTTTTGTTACCCTCGACTATAATAATCCTAAAATACCATAAACTTAATCCCTAAACACTTTAATTAATTGTTAATGAATTTTCTATCTTTCTTATCTCCTCTCTACTCGCCCATATGTCACATACTTAATATCTTTCTTTGGAGTTCAGGTATGCAGATATGTTAAGTTTGGCGAGCTTGTCGCTAGTCTGTGACTTGACTATAAAAAATAGTGTTGGACTACCCTACACAAACTAGACAATAGTTGGAGTCGCTCTTCTAATGAGCTCAAGGCAGGACGAAACCAGTTAGCATATAGGTATAAAGTGTGCTTTACATGCTAAATTTCATGAAAGTGGATATCTGAGACCACCGCAAGGGCTGCACCACTATGTTGACAAAGTAGACCTAGCCCGTCGCCCCTCTCTCCTCTCTTCTCGCCCCTTGCCTGATACTCCATTGACACTTGTACATGAGTGATTGGAATTTCAGAATCCCATCATTTTCTTCCTCTAAAGTTGATGGAATCCAACAAAACAAAAGTGCTTGCAACCGAAATTATAGCATCTTCCTTGCATATTATTCCTTTCATCAAGCGACAAGGTATGTATACATACATATACATCTAAAATTATGTATCAACTTTCTACCGATAACTCACCTTCTTCCTCAATTTCTCACAACTTTGTGGTTTGTGAATGTTAAGTTGTCCATGAGTTTATGTTATGAAGATTTAAATTTATGTTTACATGTATATGCGCATATATAAATGCATGTATAAACACATCCATACACACAATATGTACATTTGTAATTTCTTATATATATCCACATATGTATCTAATTTTTCTAAAAATTGTGACCATACTGTATGCGTGCATATATATATGCACACACAACTGTTCTCCCACACACACACATATACCTATAAACGTGATCTATTTTCAAAGAAAAACACGAGACTATTATATATGTGTGTGTGTGTGTGTGTGAGTGTGTGTGTGTGTGTAAATGTGTACATACACACACATTTACATACATGTGTATATATATATGTAAAAGTAATTAAAAGTTTTTGATATTGTAAATTTATTTAAAATAAATTATTGTAAATTGTTTATATTAAAAACAAATATAAATTTACATATGTGTGTGTGTGTTTGTGTTTGTGTGTGTGAAAATGTCTTTAATTTTTTTTTATCTTAAAAATTAATTAAACTAAAATATTATAAATCATTTAAATTAAAAACAAAAAAAAAACACACACACACACAAATATATATGTAAATTATATATATAATATATATATATATACACACACACACACACACACACAAATATTATATATATATATATATGTATCTATGTGTGTATGTGTATGTATATGTATATATATGTATATGCATGCATGTGTGTGTGTGTGTGTGTGTGTGAATGTAATTAAAACTTTTTGATTTTGGAAATTTATTTAAAATAAATTATTGTAAATTTTATATTCAAATTATAATTATTTAAAAAAAATAATATCATATATTTACATGGTTATTTATTTATTTTCAATACAATAAAACAAAATAATTTATAGAAATATAGACTCGTATATTTATAAAGTAATTTGTTCGTACAAAATTAAAGAATTAATAGATTTATTTCAAAACATTAAACGATGTATTTATATGCACTACATTATGTTCGAATATTATAGTTTCAAAACAACATATTAATATTAATAAATTATAAGTGGAAATATATCTCTACATTAATAATTTAACACAATTTTTATAAGAAAAATGAAAATAATATTATCTATTTATCAACTTGCATTTTCATTTTTAACATAATTGTAAAAATAAAATTTATGAAAATTCAATATATACATATATATATCAATTTTTATCATATATTTATTTTCAACATAAATTCGATAAACAAAATTTATTAGAAACTTTTAAATATATTCACACACACACACACACACACACACACACACACAATATATATATATATATATATATATATATATATATATATTTGTTTTTAATATAAATGATTTATAATATTTTATTTAAAAATATTTTCAAAAATCAAAAAATTATAGTCACACACAAACACCACACACATACATGCACACATATTTATACTTACACACACACACATATGTATGTATGTATATTCATATATATATATATATATATGTGTGTGTGTGTGTGTGTGTACATATATATATGTGATAATTACATGTATATGTATATACATGTAATTATCATATAAGTGTATACATGTGTGTGTGTGTGTGTATTTATTTTTTTTAATATAAACAATTATAATAATTTATTTTAAATAAATTTTAAAAATTAAAAAGTTTTAATTATATTTACCTCTACACACTTACACATTGAGCTCCATTGATGAGCTTCTAGAAGCTTTGTACAAGCTTCCAGCTACTTCCCTCATTGTCTCCGCGAGGTGTTTGCCACTCTGCATTAATATCTTCTATATCCTCATCTATAATACATATTTGAGCTCCTAGGTGGAACTTGATGACCTCCACGAAGCTTCATCGATGCACGTAACTCAATTAAGTTTGTCGGTGGAGCTTGATAAGCTCCTAGAAGCTTTGCACAAGCTTCCAACGAGCTCCAGTGAGCACGATGGAGCACTTCGAGCTCCTTTGAACAGGAGTTCCATGGAGCTCTATGACCTCCATCGAGGAGCTGGATGGAGCATATCGAGCTCCACAAAGGATCAGGATGGAGCACATCGAGCTCCACAAAGGATCATGATGAAGCACATCGAGCTCCACAAAGGATCATGATGGAGCACATCGAGCTCCACAAAGGATCATGATGGAGCACATCGAGCTCCACAAAGGATCTAGATGGAGCACATCGAGCTTCAACAAGAAGCTCGATGGAGTACTTCGAGCTCCAACGAGGATTAAGTTAAGGGTTCTTTGGGATTACTATATTTGAGTGCACTATAAATTTATTAGTTAAGAGTTTGGTGTATTTTTTATAAATATTAAAATTTGGGTTACTTTTTTCAATTATTTTATAATTAGTACATCAAAACATAATTCTCCAATGAATTTTTTTTGGTAGATAATTATAATTTTATAGAAAATATATTTTTTTTAAAAAAAATGGGAAGCATATTGTTTAATTTTATGGTAAAATTATTTTTTGGCACATCAAAACTAAAATAATTAAAATTTAATAACTTATAACTTTTGATGTAGACAAATATGTACACAACAAAAAGTAATTAAGTTTTTATCATGCATTACACATTGTAATTACTATTATACCCTTACACTACCAAAAAACTTCCAACTTGCCACTCTAAAGATAATAAAAATATTTTTTTTACAAAAATATTACATCATGATATATACTATATATTACAAAATCATCACAATATGCAAATAATATATATATATATATATGTATGTATGTATGTGTGTGTGTGTGTGTTGTATGTGTGTGGATGTGCATATAAAATTATGCATTGTAGATGTATGTATGTATGTGTGTGTGTGCACACACATATAAAATGTGTTGTAGATATATGTATCTGTTTGTGTGTGTGTGTGTGCACGCGTGCATGTAAATTATGTGACTTAGATGTTTGTAACTATGTGTGTGCGTGCCCATGCATGTAGATTATTGTGTTGTAGATGTGTCTATCTGTGTGTATGTGTGTGTGTTATGTTTATATCTATATATATTTATATATCCTTATAGTTTCATGATATTTACAACATATGTATTATGATGATATCACTATATATACCTTATATGTATCTATGTATCATCACGATAGATATATTTATATATGATGATAGGTTGTCCTCATAAAAAAATTATTTTTTTTAATCATTTCTAAATGATGAGATTCAAGGGCATGATAGTCATTACAATTGATAATGGACTAAAACTTATTTATTTTTGGGCATGGTACACTTTTTTCCTAATTCATAATTTTAGGCTTTTTTAAAAAATCAATATAGTGTTTCATAAATTTTTTTATTTTTTTATTGTACTAGAATTGTTATGAATAGTACAAATAAATATGAATATCATCTTAGTTATCATTGAAAACCATATAGTTACCCATGGAGACCTTATAGTTACCCATGGAGACCTTATATTTACCCATGAAGACCTTTTTGTTTCATTGCATATAATTAATCAATATATTTAATTCAAATAATTTTCAACTCTTATGAATACGAGATTCATATTAATACAATATAATTTAGAACTCTTTATAACTTTATTTCTCTATTTCTTCCTCTTTCTTTTTTAACACACTATCAAGACAGTCTTCATAAAATAAAAACTTTATAGAATTTTTTTTTGAATATTAAAACATTTCAAGATTTTTTAGAGAATTAAAATATTATGAAAGATCTTTGAAAAGTAAGTAATAAACTTACTTTTTTATTTTTGATTTTATATGTATGTCATATTCATTTTATTTGAATTCACTCTCATAAGTGGATGTTATTGGATAAAAATACAAATACACAGTATATATATGCTAGATGACTATACTTTAAATGAAATGTAGCTCCTCTTGTTGTACACATGAATGTTGTCTACCAAAAATATTATCTCTAGTATTGAGATCTTGGTATAGCTAGGATACAAAATATTTGTTCTATCTAACTTTATAAATCTTGTCAAAATCAAAGGATAACTTATCCTTGATATTATGACTTCGATGCTGTCCTCGTGGGAGTTTTTCTAACATCTTTGATGTCAATAATAATCTACTCGATGTTAACATATTCAACAAAAAATATGTGTCATTGATAACAATGATTAGAGACCGAACTGAAGGTTCAACTAAATCATACGAGTCTAAAATCTTCTTAAAATTTTGAGTATCAATAAAATCAAATGGATTATTACAAACAAATTTAATGAAATAATATATAATTAATACTAATTATTATTATTTCAAGGAATGAGAGAAACATTCATGGACTTTTAAAAATTAAAATTTTAAGGAAAACACATGAAATAGATCAAGCAAAAAATCTTATATAAATAAATATATAAATATAAATACACACATATATTTATACCTATGAATTTATATAAATCTATATGTGTGTGTGTATTATATATAAATGCACACACACACACACACACACACACACACACATGTATGTATGCATATATACTACATATATATATTTTTATATATAGGCCATATAGGTGTATATGTATAAATATTTACACATATACTTACAGACACACGCACTCACGCATGCACACACACACACACACAAGTTTTTGATTTTACAAAAATTATAAGTGGTTTTCATTTTTTGGGAAACTATTTTTTGAATTGAAAAGTAGTTTCCAAATTTTGTAACATCTAATTTAGATTTTCAAAATTCTTTTTAACGATACCAGGAGCAAGCTTGAGTTTTTGATTTTGAGTCTATTAAAATATAAATATTTTATGTTTTCATGTATTTTTTTAAAATATTTAAAAATTGAGTCTTTATTTTTGTAATTTTATTGATAAGTAACTCAAAATATAATTTAACCTTTATTTTGATGATAGAATTAGTTTTTGGTACAACATAACTAAAATAATCATTTTTTAATAACCCAAAATTTTGATTTAAAAAATGATATGCGAAACCAAAACAAATTAAATTTTGATATACTATTCATTATAATGATCACTATTTTTTTTAATATTATTAAAAAACTTCCAACTCATCATTTTAAAAACAATAAAAAATATATGTTTTTTACAAAAATAGTATATCATCATATAAATAAATATATATAACACACACACACACACACACACACACACACATATAATGTTTATTTATCTATATATCTTGATAATTTCAAGATGATATCACTATATATACAACATATGTATTTTGATATCATCGCAATAGATATATTTTTATATCACAATTGGTTGTTCTTGTAACTAGGAATTATTATTTTTAAATTATGAGGTTGAAATTTTTTAAAAACATAATGCTATGATAATATTTATAAAAATTAATGCACCAAAATTATATATATTTGAGGTTCATGTACTTTTATAGTAACACAAAATTTAAGTATTTTTAAAATATTTATTAAATTGATGTAGATTTTCATAATTTTTGCCATTTTCAATTATGTTAAATGAAATAATTAAAAAAAGTGGTCCTCAATTTTGTCAATTTAAAGAAAAGAGCATAAAATCCAATTTTTTAAATATATTTTGTATTATTTTGTTATTATATGTCATAAATAATATATAAAATGCTTATTTTTAATTAATTATGGAAAATATAAAATAATCTCTCCTCTCAATGTATGATCATTAAAAAAATTATTATTTTCAAATTTACGGGTCAAGAGAAAGAATTATAAAATTTATAAAATTAATGAAAATTCACTATAAAAAATATATTATGTATCAAAGTTATAATCATATTATAAATTTATAAAAATTTAAAAATGTTATATCATAATGGAATAATAAAATTTATAATAATAATAAAACTGTGAAATTCACAGAAAAAATAATTAGTAAATTATATAAAAAATATATAAATTATAAAATTATAATTTTACGAAGACAACCAAAAGTATCAACTTATAAATTCAAAATAATAAGTTACATATTATAATTATTATAATCATAATACATTGTAAAATTATAAAAAAAATATAAATTATAAAATTTTAAAAAAATCATAGTCAATTATAAAAACTACATATTTTAAAATCCCAAATAATTATAAAATCTATACCAATATCCAAATTACTTAAATATAAAAAAAAATTAAAAATTAACAATTAATAAAATTATCAATTTTTAAAAATATGAAAAATTTCTAATTATCAAGATTTTAAATTGCTTATAAATAATATACTATGTATTATTTTTTTCAATATTGGTATATTATAAGTTATATTATACTTATAATTTTATATTTTTAAATTATTTTGAATTTATATTTTAAAATGTTATACTTTTTATAATTTTAAAATTTTTATAATTTTAATTTTTTTTAATTATATTTTTTTAAATTTTAAAATTTTTATAATTGTATGTTTATAATTTAATAAATTCAAAAATGTCTAGATCTCGATTAAAAGACCGAGAAGATATGTGTTTATTAAATTTACTATACTTTATAATTTTTATTTTTCATTATTTTAAATTTTGTTAATTTTATAACTTATGCTTTTAGATAGGAATTAAAAAAATAGGTCCCCCATCATTATGATTATTTTAGGCGTATAATAAATAATTGGCACAAACTATATAAAAAACAAATATTTATTTGGTTATGCATATCATTACTAAAATTTATAAAATTAAATTCATTATTTGTTTTAGTGTTTGAATCAAACATTTAGTTTTTTAATTTTTTTTTAAACAAGAAAAATACAAGATAAATGAAAAAGTAAAAGTAATGTTTTGTTTTAGAAAATTGTAATTTTTTTGTTTTGATAGAATTTTTTAATAAAAACATAACAAACATATTTTGAAAGAAATGAAACTCTCTCTTTTTTTTTATAAATCATTTTATTTGGTAATGAATGTTTTATTTATTATCTATTCCAATGGTTTTGCTTCATTTTTCATGTTCTTGTTTTTTTTTTCAAAAATTAGGACAGGTATTTCATGATTATTTTATGTATCTAAAACTCAATATTGGATAATCTGTTATAATAATAATAGTTATTTTATTCTCTTATTATATTTCAAACATAATCAAAAATATATTTTATAAAATCATTTTAGTGTAATTTAAATTCAATTTCATGCCCATTTATCACAATATTTATAATCAATATTTTGATGAGTTTTGATAAAATTCATTGTGTTTGAGTTTTTTTATGAAATTAAACCAGTTGAATTTGTTTGTCAACCTCCAGTAGACTCGACATATCTCCTCATCTGCACTAGGTGAGTAGATAAATACCTACATGGGATCTAAACAACACAACTTAACCAAGGGTTTAGTCAACATATCACAAATAATGTTGTTCATATATATTTTCATGTACAACATTTCATCTAAGTCATCTCAAAAGAAAGGATATCCATGTCAATATACTTAGATATATCATCGAGGGTTACATTTTTGGAGAGATAAATAACACTTTAATAGTAGCCATGAATAATAAAAGCATCTCAAAACACATCTAAGTCAGTAAAAAACATTTTCATCTACAAGGTTTGTTTACATGCATTAGTAGCTCTGATAAACTCAATCTCAGTGCTAACTAATGTTATGTACTTTTGAAGTTTGGATTGTCAAGATACAACAATCTCTCTCTTTCTCTCTTCAAAGATTATTAAATAATCCAATGTGGACCTCATTGAATCAAGATTAGTGGTCATAACAAACTCTATTTATTCGAGAAGAATAGGATTTCGCCCATAAGACATAGACATAACTGACAAATAACTCAAATATACCTTAGGATATATATCTATTATACCAATGACATGAGCTATATTTAGTCAAGTACAAATCATAACATACATTAGATTGTCAATTATTAATGAATAAGAAAAATGATTCATGTATTCCCTTTCCTCATCATTCTTTAGTTAATGCTCCACACTCAACTTAGTGTCCTTCATTAAGTGAGTTGATGCTACCTTAGCCTCCATAAAAAATGTATCAAGAATCTTCTCATATAATCTTTTTTCCAACTCCCCATCTAACTCATCAATACGTGCTCTATTGTAGTCGATGATCAATATATCATTAGTGCAAAGTAGAAGATGAGCTAGTCATTACTTGGCTGATTACTAACAAAAATATAGTAGTCACAAGAAGTGTGTGGAAAATCATAAAACTCCATAAATGAGTAGAAATTCTTATCCCACTATTGAGGGTTTGTAAGCTCATACAAATTCTATTTGAGTTTATAGACTAGACAATCCTTTCTTTCCACTCGAAATCTCTCAAACTACTCCATAAAATTTATCGTACAAATACCATTATCAAGAAATGATGTATTGACATCAAATTGATTGATTTATAAGTCCAAGCTAGCATCCATGCACATAGTAACTCAAATAAAACATATCTTCATAATAAGAAAAAAATATTTAGCAAAATCAATACATTTTTATAGAATAAAACTTTTGATGACTACATGAGCATTGTATCTCGGTTGAGACCCACGAGTACCATGTTTGAGTCTATGATTCAATTATTTTTTAATGCTCTCTACCCATTATGTAAAGAAACTAAATCATAAGTAAGATTAATATGTAATTACTCAATCTTTTCAAGCATAGCATGAAATCATTTCTTTTTATTCTATGAAGAGATGATTTCTTAAAATGAGATAGGCTCATCAACATACTTGAGTAATAACTAATCTCTCTTGGGGTATCTCAAGGATAGCTAGCAAGGACTAGTAGTTCTTTTAAGCTTAGGTTGAGAAGAAATATGAGATACAGCTAGGGATGACAAGTGCCTGTTATAAAAATTTCCATCACTTGATTTCTCGATTCCTAGCCCCTTTTATGAGTGATATATGGGAAGAAGGTGCATAGGGTTGGTCCTCCAAGACTCATCAACATTTCTCAATTCCCTCACTAAATGATAGGTTAATAAGGAACAACATATTAAAACAAATTCCTAATTTTTAAAACAAGTTATTTTCTTAAAGGAAGAAGGGATTTTATTTCTTTCCCATTTATTAGTTTTCAAATTTATGATTTTTTAATAAAACCCCTTATACTTTCCAAATATCAAAGTGAGTGAGGGAGTTTATCAAGTATAAATCTCATGGTCTCCATCACTAATTGTTAGTGGTATGGATTAATTAGCATGTTGATCTTGATACCTACCTTCTTATTGTAATAATTAATATGTGGACTCACTGAGTACAAACTTCTTAAGGGATAATTCAACAAATTTTTAATAAGAATCACTTTATCAAATGAGGGATTCAATCAAGAATAATAAATCTAGAATTAAGTAATGGTATATACTTAGCTATAAATAATAATATCCTTTTTATTTGAGTCACAAATATTATTTACACGACCAAAGCTTAGTCATCTATTTAGTCTTGTTTGGTATGAAACATTACATGGATAGCAAAATTAATAGGAAATGGCTTTCATGAATAAATAATGAATAGTTGATATCATTCCATTGAAGCATGGTGTTCATGATGTATCAAGCTGATGTTGGATTCATATAAAGATTAGTAGATGTAATAAATATTTAAAAGGAATTCAAAGTTAAAATATTTTTAAAATTTTATATAATTTTCATGTTTTTTTAAATGACATTCAATCCACTCACCACTATTCTAAAAAAAACAAAATATATGGAAGGAATTACATATAGTAGAAAAGAAATCTAGAGATTTTTCTAGTTGCCAAAAACTATAAGTTCATACTCACATAAATTTACATGAATAAACCTCATGAAGATGCAATCAAACAGAATGGAAAGCCTTATCAAAAGTGGGTAAAGGCTACTGAGATATTGTGAAATCCCGAAAAAAAAATAAAGAAATAAATAACATAATTTATTTCTGGAAAAAAAAAGGTAAAATAGTATATGTAATTTTACAAAAAGAAAAATAAATTGAAAATTTTAGAACATTGATGATAAAATGGATTTCATTATTAAATTTGTCTTGGAAAATATAGCTTTGGTGATAAATTTCATCAAATTCTGAGGAAGTTAGAATTTTGTTATTTTTTTATTTATTTAAATAATTAATAGAATAAATAAATAAATAAATAAAAATAAAAAATAAAAAAAAAAGAAAATGGGAAGATTACGCCATGACGTTAGCACGTGGCTGCGCATGCGTAGTCCAGGCGTTGACAAAAAAAATTTAAAAAAAGTATTGTAATAATAGTTTTTTTAATAATTAAAAATAAAATAAAATAAAATAAAAAAAAACATCAAAATCTGGAAAACAAAATGATGCCTGATGAGGAAAGAAAAATAAACCTTGGGAGAGAGAGAATAAGAAAAAATATAAATAATCTATTGAATTCCTTTTGATCATAACGGATTATTTGGGAGTCAATAATAGAATAGTTCAAGAACTAAAGTTGCTCTATATGATGAGATCTTTAGTTTTATATCAAATTTATAAAATTTCCTTGAAATTTTTCAAAAGGTAGTGATTTTCTCTTATCAGAATTTATTTCTATTTAAAGGCCATATATGATCATGTTTTATATTTCAATTCTAATTATTAGAAATATCATTATAAATAGTTAATGAGTGAAAAGTTTCTGTGTTTTGTTTAGTAAAATTTAGTATATGTGAATTGGGTTTAGATTGTTATAGGTGTTTGAAACATCATTTAATCATAAATGGCATAATTGTATTTCATGTGCACGAGTATATTTCATATACATGAGTGGGTGCATGATACACACACACACACATAAAGGTATATGGATTGTATTTAGTAAACTCAAATTGGCACAACAACCAAATTGAGTTGTTTGGTTATTTTTTTGTAGCATGATTATTATAAATTTGCGAACTTGAATCGGGATAATATCTAGGCTGAGTAACTTGGTGATTTTTGGAAAATATCAAAAAAATATTTTATCGGAGAAATTTCCAATATATTTTACGGAGGAGGTCCATAATTTATGGAATAATTGAAAAAAATAAATAAATATATAGATATATATATACATACATACAAACATATATACATATATATATATAATATGTCACACTTGACTTCGGCATGTGTGTGGGAGTCGATGAGACTCAAGAATATGAGCATATAAATATTTCACCCATAATTGTATTAATATAAACATTGTACTTGAATGAGTGTTGATATATTTGCATGAAATTTTAGGTGTACTTAGGTAGGTAGTAACTTTGTAAAAATTTATCTCTACCGAGCTTTGCTCACTTCATTGCAAGACCCCTTTCAAGTATAGGTCCAGGATAGATGACAAATCCACATGCGGGATCGAACATGTGAAGGGAAGTCGGTTGTGGCTTAAATAAATGTTGTGTATTTTTTAATTCCATTGAGCAAATAAAAAAATGTGTATGCTATATTTGGGAATAGTTTATTTTATTACACATTTTGTTGTGTAATGGAATGTAATGGTACCCCCTGGGGGATGAGGTGTCACAACTTGATATCAGAGGTTAGGTATATAATTATCTATAACTCAGAAATTGATAAAAATTTTATAAGGTGATTGGAAAGTTTTGATATATAAATATCTAATACCCAAGAAAAAAGGAACCACTAGGAAAAAGGAACATAACCTTAGCGGTTCAGAAAATGAAATGATATTTTCAAAATAAAAAGTCTATTATTAGTTGACATGTGCACTAATAATAAGGAGTGACTGTGATCCTTATATTATTATTTGACTTATGTAGATGGTAAGTAGAGAATGAGGATATAAGGGACGTCCATGAAATGAGGATCAACCCCTAGCCATTATTGACCAGCAGGACTTCATAAAAGCTGTGGGCATCACCATTGTGAGAGTTGCACAAACTAGTGTAACTAGAGATCAAGAGGGCCAAGTAACCTACAATGGTACATCATCCTCCGACATTTATGGAAGAATAGGATCCAATGATAGTAGATCATTAGTTACGACAAGTTGAGTAAAACTTGGACGAGCCATTACATGTGACTTTTCCTTTGGGGACTAAGGTGAAAATTATTCAAATATGTCAAGATTATAAGTTAGAAATCTCTGGGATTCTATTCATGGCAGACCTTAGTGTCATGGACATATCAAATTTTGATGTAATTCTTAGCATGGACTGTCAATAGTACATCGAGTCATTATTGATTATGATCATAGAAGAATTATTACCTATACACCAGATAATATATGTGTTGTATTTCAGGGAGATAAGTATGATGCTTTACCCCATAAATCTCGGATAGTTCGTGAATACGAGGATGTTTTTCCTGATGAATTACCAGGATTACCCCCGCACAGAAATGTGGATTTTTGTATTGAAATACATCTTAATATATTACCCATTTCTATGACTCCACATAGGATGACATAGATTGAATAACAAGAACTTAAGGTCCAGATACAAGATTTATTGAACAAGGGTTTAATTATACCCAGTACTTCACATTGAGGTACTCTAGTTTTATTTGCAAAGAAGGAAAAAACCCTTTGACTATGCATTGATTATCGATAATTAAATAGGGTTATGATAAAGAATCGATATCCATTACCAAGGATTGATAATTTATTTGACTAGGTAAAAGGGGCACATGTCTTTTCCAAAATAGATCTTCATACTAGATATCACCAATTATGAGTTAGAGAGGCTGGCATCCCTAAGATAATATTTAAAATAGGGTATAGGCATTTTGAGTATACAGTAATACCTTTCGGATTAATGAATACTTTAGTAGTATTTATGGATCTTATGCATAGAATATTTCAGCCATATTTAGATCAGTTTGTTGTGATTTTTGTGGATGACATTTTGATTTATTCTCAGTCTAAAGCAGAAAATGAAGATCATTTAAATATTATTCTCTAAATTTGAGAGAACATAAGTTGTATGCCAAGTTTGGCAAATGTGACTTTTAGTTTACAGAAGTAAAATTTTTGGGACGTGTAGTATTAGCTACTGGTGTCTTAGTGGACCCTGAAAATATCAGGGCAGTCATAAGTTAGGAGAGGCCAAAGTCAGTTTTTGAAATACGTAGTTTTTTTGGGATTGGCTAGGTATTGCAAAAAATTTATTGAGAATTTTTTCGGTTAGCTGCTCCAATGACTAGATTAACCAGAAAGGAAGTCAAGTATGAGTGGATTGATTCATGTGAAAAGGCATTCCAGGAATTGAAAAAGAGATTTACTTCAGCTCCTATTCTGATAGTTCCAGATAGGGGACAGAAATATAGAGTGTATTGTGACGCCTTGAAAGATGGATTGGAATGTGTTCTGATGCAAGCTAGGAAAGTTGTAACTTATGGTTCAAGGTAGTTAAAGAATCATGAGTAGAATAACCCCACATATGATATAGAGTTGGAGGCTATAATATTTGCTTTAAAAATATGACATCACTATTTGTATGAGGATTAATTTGAGGTATATTTAGACCATAAAACTCTGAATTATATCTTTACATAACAAGACCTTAACATGAGATAGCATTGAAGGATGGAGTATTTATAAGATTATGATTTTACTTTTCATTACCATCCAGGTAAGATAAATGTGGTGGTAGATAGTCAGAAGTCACGAGGTGCACTAGCTAGTATAGTTTTGCGGAAATGAGATATGCTTGAAATTGTGGGATGATTCAGCTTACAATATAGCAGTTAAAGACAGGGTGTTATTGGAAGTTTAGTAGCTATACCTTTGCTACTAAATAAGGTGATTGAGATCCAGAAAAAAGATGTAGAAATATTATCTATAATGAGCCGAGTAGAGACTGCTACATGCGATGAAGGTTGAGCTATTCATATGGATGGTATTCTTTAGTTTAGGGAATGGATTGTGGTTCTCCAAATAGTAAAATTGAGAGAGGAGATTCTTAGAGAATTTCATTATTCTCGTTTTACAGTACATTCGGGTGGCACAAAGATGTATAATGATCTTTGTCGCCAGTATTACTAGAATGAGATGAGGAGACACATTGAAGATTTTGTTTGACGATGCCTCACGTGTTAGCAGATAAAGACTGAGCATCAGAGGCCAACAATATTACTTAAGTATTTGAAGGTAGCATAGTGAAAATGGGAGCATATCATGATGAATTTTGTGACTCACTTTCCATGGACATCACAAAAATATGATGCTATGTGGGTAATTGTGACCGGCTTACAAAGTCAGCATATTTTTTGGCAATGTGAATGACCTTCACACGTGAGGAATTGTGCAAGTTATACATATGAGAAATTATCTAATTACATGGAGTGCCAGTATTTATTGTATCAGACAGAGATCCCAGATTTATGGCTCATTTTTGGAAGAGTTTCTAAAAAACAATGAGAACAATGTTGATAATGAGCACTACTTTTCATCTACAAATAGATGGTCAGTCAGAAAAAACCATATAGGTTTTGGAAGATATGTTGTGAACATGTTGTTTATATTTCAAGGGAAGATGGGAAGAACATCTGTCTTTGGTTGAGTTTGCCTATAACAATAGTTATCAGACAAGTATTCAAATGACACCATATGAAGTATTGTATGGAAGACAATGTCAATCTCTAGTTTATTGGGCTGAGATGGGAGATAGATCCATCATAGGTCTAGATGTGATTAGAATTACCTTAAAGAAAGTAGATTTGATAAGACAATATTTTTTTACATCTCAAAGTCGACAGAAAAGTTATGCTGATAGATGAAGATGACCTCTAGAATTTGAGGTGGGAGATCATGTTTTCTTGAAAGTGATGTAAAAAAGAAGAGTAATCAGATTTGATAAGTATGGAAAATTATCACCAAGATATATTAGGCCTATCAAAATACTCGAGAAGGTGGGTTTGGTTGCTTATTGATTGGTATTACCACCACATTTATTTGGTATTAATGAGATATTCCACGTTTCTATGCTTAGGAAATATATTTCTGATCCAACTAATGTAATGGATTGGAGTGAACTCGTTATTGATGCAGATGGAACGTTTAAATAAATGCCAATACGTATCATTGATAGTCGAGACCATTTTTTCCAATGCAAGACTGTGAGGCTAGTAAAAGTGATATGTCAGCATCAAGGAATAGATGATGCAACATGAGAACGTGAAGACATGATGCGTGTCGCTTATTCTTTTTTATGTGAAGATGAATGTGTGTGTTTTAGTAATTTAATAATTATTTAACTTTAGAATATGTTTATAATTGTAAAGTTATTTTTGTGAGAATTTTGGAACGAAAAATTTTTTAAGGAGGAGAGAATGTGAAATCTAAAAAAACGAAGAAATAAATAACATTATTTGTTCTGGAAAAAAATGGGTAAAATATTAATTTTGCAATAAAAATAAACTGAAAATTTTAGAACCTTAATGATAAAACAGATTTCATTATTGAATTCGTCTTAGAAAATATAGCTTCGGTGATAAATTTCGTCAAATTCTAAAGAAGTCTAGAATTTTGTTATTTTTTTTATTTATTTAAATAATTATTAGAATACATAAATAAATAAATAAAAATAAATATAAAATGAAAATGGGTAGACCGTACCACGACACGCATGCGTGGTTTAGGTGTCTGACAAAATTTTTTTTTTAAAAAATTTATTATAATAATATTTTTTTTAATTAAATAAAATAAAAAAAATCATCAGGAATCTGGAAAATGGGATGACGCCTGATGGGGAAAGAAAAATAAACTTCGAGAGAGCGAGAGGGTCACTGTGCACTGTGCAGAGGAAAAAATATAAACAATCCGTTAAATTTCTTTTGATCATAACAAATTATTTTGGAGTCGGAATAGAATAGTTCAAGAACTAAAGTTACTCCACATTACGAGATCTTCAGTTTGATATCAAATTTAAAAGTTTCCGTGAAATTTTCTAAAAGGTAGTGATTTTCTCCTATCATAATTTCTTTCTATTTAAAGGCTATAAATGATCATGTTTTTATTTTAATTCGAATTATTAGAAATGACATTTAGTAAAATACCTATGTTTCATTTAGTAAAATTTAGTGCAGGTGAATTGAGTTTGGATTGTTATAACTATGTCTGAAAAATTATTTAATCATAAATGACAATATTGTATTTCACATGCACAAGTACATTCCATATATATGAGTGAGTGCATGATATATATAAATACATATAAAGGTATATGGATTGTATTTGGCTAACTCGAATTGGACAACATTTAGACTGAGTTACATAATATTTTTTCTAGAGCTATTATAAATTTGCAAATTCGAATTAAGATAATATCCAGGCAGAGTTATTCCTTGTGCGGTGGGTTTTAGAAAATATCCAAGTAAAAAAAATATTTTGTCGATGAAATGTCCAATATATTTTTCAGAGGAGATCCATATTTCTCGGAGTAAATTCAAGAAAATCATATTTTGTTCGGAGAAATATCCAATATATTTTTCAGATGAGGTCCATATTTTTTGGAATAATTCCAAAAAAATAAATATTTCTATAATTTTATACACACACACACACACACACACACACACATATATATATAATATGTCACACTTGGCTTCGGCATATGTTAGGAAGTCGTTGGGACTCAGGAATATGGACATATAAATATTTCATCCATAATTACATTTATATAAACATTGTACTTGAATAGGTGTTGATATATATGCATGATGTTTTATGTGCCCTTAGGTAGGGAGTAACTCTACAGAAGTTTACCTCAGCTGAGCTTTTCTCACTGCGTTGTGGGACCCCTTTCAGGTATAGGTCAAGGGTAGATGACATATCCACATGCATGATCACACATCTGAATGGAAGCCGGGTGTGGCTTAAATAATATCTTGTGTTTTTAATTCCGCTTAGCAAATAAAAGAAAAAAAATGTGTACGCTACATTTGGGAATAGTTTATTTTATTGTATATTTTGTTGTGTGATAGAATGTAATGGGACCTCATGGGGGATGGGGTGTCACAAATATCAATATGTTATATTTTGGCCTCTATGTCAAATATACTCAAACACCATCATTAGTTCATGCCTAGTGCTTATGTTATAATGTTGTGTTGCAAAAAATATTTGGAAAACAGACTCATTTTACACTGCAAAAAGCTATAAACAATCTAATAAATATAACAATGGTCGAAACCACCTAGTAAGAGATATGCTCTAAAGATGATCGGCCTTCTAAATGAGCTAGAGATCCTTGGAGATGAAATTGATGGGGATTCCAAATCAATTTTTTTTTCCAGTCATTACTAGATTCATATATGCAATTTTTTGCCTAAATTATAACATGAATAAGCCTCTATAGAGTATGGACTTTGGCATAATTATATAGAATTAGTTTTAACTGAAGGTTTTATCAAGAAGCCATTTCATTTCCTTATCAATGAAAAAGGTTATCATTCTTTTCCAAAAAGAAATAAAAAGAAGAAAAAGTTTAAAAAAATGTTCAGAAAAATGTTCAAAAAAAAAGTTTAAAAAATCCAAGCAACTCTTAGATCAAAAATAGAAGTAAAAATTTTAAGGATAAATATTTTTATTGTAAGTAGTCATAACATTGGAAGAAGTAGTTTCTAGTTTATCTTACAAAAGTGAACAAATAAGTTAAATCTTATTTACAAAGTAGTTGAAACATGTTTAGTGGTGTTATCTACTTAGACCTAGTGTATAGATATGGAAGTTCTAAAAAAGCATACAATTTAGTGATAGAGTCCTATCTTTACATGAGAAATGATATAAATGTTATAAGCATCACAATAAGAGAATATCATCTCAACTTTGAAAAAGACAGATATTTGTTATTAAGAAATTATCTTTATGTACCTTCAATTAGATGAAATTTAATTTTAATTTTTTTTTTGGTAAAATTTGAAATTTTAGATTTATTTTATGATATTTTCATTGTCAAGCTAAATCAAAAATTCATCTATTTTAGTACATTAGTAAACAATCTTTGTGTAATTAATAATGTCTTTCTATTATTACAATGAAATGAATTGAATAACACTGATGTTTTATCCTGTAAAAAGAAATGGATCTCATGACTAGTTAAGAATGGACATTTGGCTTCATTACATGTAAAGGTACTTCAAATCTATGAGTTATGCTTAGAAGAAAAAATGACTAGTCAACCTTTTAAGGCTAAAGGTTATAGGGCTAAATAACAAATTGAATTGGCTCATTATGATTTGTGTGGACCCTTGACTTTCCAAGCTAGACGTGGATTTAAGTATTTCATCATCTTAACTGATGATTACTCAAGGTATGAGAATATTCATTTGATGCATCATAAGTCCAAAGTTTTTGAGAAATTCAAAGAGTAAATAAAAGAAACTCAATAAATATCTTAAGTCATTATGATCTGATCGTGGTGGTAAGTATCTCATGAAAGAGTTTATGGATTATGATTAATTGTCAAGATAAGGAATTACATTTTAGTTGTTTGCACCCGGTGTGCCATAATAGAATAGTGTAGTAGAAAGTAGAAACAAAACTATTATGAATATGGTGAGATCAAAGATGAGTTATTCAGACTTGCCAAATTACTTTAGGGATATGTATTAAAAACAATAGCTTATATTTTGAACTTGGTAAAATCAAATTAAATACTAGCTACTCCAACTAAATTGTGGATAGGGCACAAGCCTAGTCTTTAGGTAATCCAAAACATGTGCGGAAAGGAGAAATAAAAAAATTGGAACTGAAAACAAAAGTTTGTTCCTTTGTAGGATATCTTGGAGGAACCAAAAGTGGTTTGTTCTATAGTTCAAAAGATTAGAAGGTCATTGTTAGCACTAATGTTTAGTTCTTACAAAAGGATAATGTAATGAATCATAAACCCATAATTAGAATTATTCTAGAAGAATTGAAAGGAGATAAACTAGAACATACTTTTTTAATACGTACCTATAGTGCAATAGAAAACATCACAAGAAAATGTTCCTGACACTCTATTACCTCATCATAGTAGGAGAATGCCGGAAAAAGTATTGATCTCAGGCCTTGTAAATCTACCATTAGCATACCAATTCTATAATTAAAGGAGAATGAAAATGATGGTTTACATCAATTTGTGTCTACACAATGTACCTCTGATGAAGCACTATTGAAAGGAGTGTCTCATCATAGAGAGAGAGAGTGCTTTAGCAATGTTATTTGGTATATACTCTTGGGAAAGTATTTTCATAGAATTTCTAATGAGCTAGATATTGTTCATTGTAATTATGATGAAGTACTTAAAGATAAATATGTGGATCTTTGGCAAAAAGCTATGAAATCAAAGATGTAGTTCATGTGCTCTTGTCAAGTCTGAGATCTATTGGAATCACCGGAAGGGATAAAACTCACCAAGTGCAAGTAGATCTATAAAAGAAAAAGAGAAACAAAAGGTAATATTAAAACTTTTAAGGCTATACTTGTTGCAAAAGGTTCACCCAAAAAGAAGGGATTGATTATGAGGAAGCCTTTTTGCTAGTAGTATTACTATGGTATATTTGGATTCTCTTATTCATTGAAACTCATTTCAACTATAAGGTTAGAAAAAAAAATGTATAGACTACATTTTGGAATGGACATCTTGAGGAGTGCATCTAAATGATGCAACTAGATGGTTTCATAGAAAAAGACCAAGAAATATGTCATGCAAACTTAAAAGATCTATTTATGGACTTGAGCAAGTATCTAGATCTTGGAATACTTGTCTAGATCAAATGATTAAATCTTATTATTTTGATAAATGTCTAAATGAGTCATGTGTGTACAAAATTTATGATAAAATCATGGTGGTATTCTTAGTGTTGTACCTAGATGACATCTTGTTCATTGTCAATGATGTAAAAGTATTATTTTCGATCAAGGTTTGATTAACTAGCTAATTTTATATGAAAGACTTAAGAGAACCTAGCTACATTCATAGAATTAAAATTTTGTGAATTCACCAGTAAAGAATGATAGGCTTATAATAGATTATTTATATTGAGCAGATTCTAACCCAATTTTTCATACAGCATTCCAAGAAAGGTGTTCTTCCTTTTAGACATAGGATCACTCCATCAAATAACTAGTGTCCAAAAACAAATTATGAGAAAGTAAAAATGAAAATAGTTCATTATGTATATGTGATAGAAAGCCTAATATATGTAATCCTCTATACTATACCTGACATCTACTTTGTTGTAGTCATGGTTAGCTGGTATGAGTCTAACTTGGGGTATAAATATTGGATAATGGTAAAAAAAATAATCAAGTATATGAAAATGATTAGAGATTACAAATTGGTTTACTAGGCAGACAATCTTGTAAATACAAGATACACAAACTCATATTTTGAATTAAATAAAGATTCTAAAAAGTAAGCCGCTAGTTATGTGTTTATCTTGGGGAGTGGAGTCATAAGTTGGAAGAGTTTTAAGCAATCTTGAATTGCATATTCTACCATAGAGGTCAAATATGTGGTAGCCTAAGAGGCAACCAAAGAGGCGATATGGCTCAAAAACATTTTTTTTGGATATAGGAGTAATTCCTTTGATGCAATTACATACTACACTTTATTGTGATAATAGTAGAGTACTTGAACAAAAATATCATATGATTAGAGATACTATACAAATAGAAGACGTCATGGTGACCAAGAAAGCATCATGGCTGCAAGTCTTTTTATAAAAAGCCTTCTAACTAATACTTTTAATAGACATGCAAAAAAAATAGGAGTGAGTCATGTAGCATCATGATTGTAAGTCTAAGTGGGAGATTGTTAGAATTATTTATATACTAAAAGTCTTTTAATTATCATGGATAAGTATTTAATGTAATTCATTGTCTAAAAAGTAGATGATTTGATGTGTAGAGTTTGACTTATATATAAAAGATCAAATTATTAGTTCTCGTGGAATATGATTCTACTATTCATTATTAAATGAAGTTGGACACACTATTGAAAAGATTGTAGTATAAAATTTTAGAAGGTTCGACTTGAATATAAAAAATGGTAAAATTCCAACATCTTGTACTAGTTGTTATGATTTTGTTACTTTGCCTAATTTAATTAGTTAGGCAACATCACAAAAAGCTTATTGATAAGGTTATCCCATCAACTGAGATCTACAAGTACATATTCTATATAAGTAATATAATGAATTAAGTCAAGATATCAATCCCATAAGAATTATATTAGCAGTTTAGCTATTTAATGAGAGCCAACTCATTTTTAGTATAAGAGATACTAAGATTGTAATCAATCTTAGGTCCAAGGTATAATCACCTCATTTATATGTTGTTAATTTGTTAGACATATCTTATGTTTGATACATAATAAAGGTTGTTGTATTGTGAATATAACTCTTTGCCCTATCATCACATAAGGTGGTTGTTACCATGTATACCTTTCCAATGATACTCTTCTCATAGCTATTCCCTCAGTATGCTACCAGTAAGACAAAACTCCATCCCTGCATATGGTTCATTCATATTCTCATACCTTTTAGGCAACTTCATTAACTATCATTGATGGTTGCTTTGTATGCACACTCTTATTCACTAGCCTCCATTATTTTAAAGATCAATGATTTGTATGGTTTGTAAATAGTCATGCTAAAAATATTAGTCTATTAACAGATTAATAAACTCTATGAGTTGGATAAATATATTAGTTGTATAGTAAATATTAATATTTAATGGAATCTATATCTTATTAAAAGATTAAAATACCCACTATTGAATACTTATAAATTTTGATAATATCATACATTGTAGGTGTATTTTAATTTTTCATATCAAATAAATTAAGTGGAAGGTCAAAAAAAGATCATAAGATATTGATTAAATAAAATTATCAATAATTTCATATAATCAATGGATAGTTATAATCTTAACATGAAAAGATTAATCAGTATTTAATAACAAATATCTCAATTTGTATTTCAGATAAGTTAGGAAATATAATTATAATTTTATAGTAGAATGAAATGTAATTAATAAAAATAGTATCATTTTATTTATATCAGAAGCCTACTTATTTATGCTTGATATCCCTTTCATAACCTAAATTAGAGTCATAATCAACAACTTCATAAATCATTTTAAATGATTATATAAAGAATTAGAGATATCAAGTAGACCGGGCTACATAGCTATGTCATGAGGCATGGGCTAAAATAGTTTTGTCTGGCCCAACATGACATAGTTTAGAACTATGTCTGGACCATGGTCATGCCAGCCCATGGCATGACCCATGTTGTGCTAGGCTAGGGCCAATCATGTCTCGTATTGAGCAAGGCATGACTCACATGTCTATTCCATTGGCATTGTCTATAAGCATGGTGGGGTAATGGCCAGACATGGGTCATAGGTCATAGTCATGACCTCCACATGGATGACAAGACATTGCTAGTTTTAAATAAAAAAACTCAATGTCTTGGTCATATTAGCTTTCCATATTTATGTTTATGTAATGAGTCCCGACAAAGAAAGTGATAGGTTGTGCTTGTCATTTTTGATGTCGATAAAGATATTTAAAGAAAAACATTTTTTTTACTATTTTTTGTAACAATTAGATTTCATTTTAATGCGTACATGATAGAAAACTGATAACTATTTAATTTCTGCCCATTTTAATTATAAAAAGATTAAAAATATATATATTATTTTAATTATATAACTAAAGAATAGAAATTTCTTGATATTCATTAAATTCATTTCCTCTCATCTCCGCTCTCTTATTTTTTAATTTATGTTTTTGGTTTTCCTATTTTCCTCTACATTTTCTCTCTCTTATCTTTTCTTCTCTACTTTATTATTTATTCTAGGTTCTAGGCTTACTAATTTAGAACAAATAGGTGGATATGAAACAACTTATTTAAAGTAATATTATTATGGTGCACATTTATTTTTTTTATTAATTTGTATTAAAATTCATAATTTATAAAAATTTATAAGTACACTTTTTAAAATTGGAATTAAAAATAAAATAAATAAATGGTAAATATTGATTATAATGATAATTATTTTGATCTAGATATAAATAATAATGACAACCCAATAGAAAGTTTTGAGGCCAAACTAGGTTTGCTCAATGGCATCAACCCATTAGCCTAAAAACCTAAAACTAGGCAAACTTTAGTAGTCTAGACTCACTTTAACATAATAAAAAATAAAAATTCTAGGAGTGTCAAAAAAGAATTGGTATTATATATTATACAAGAATATATAAATGTAGAAGATGACACTCTCCACTTTAAGAGCTATGATGAATAATACACCAAAAAACACAGTACATTAGATCTCAAGCAAACATAATTGAGTGGCAGGGCCTTTGAAGTTAAATTAATTTCAATTTCATTGATCTCATTCATTTACTACAATTACTTTGGGAAGAAAGGCATAGCCAAATTAATTAATATCATTGATATTCCAATTAAAATTTTGGAGTATCATAGGATAGTCAGTATTATGCAAGCTTACTTCCAACTTACTTATCGTAGAATTCATTGGTCAACTAGTAATAATGATATAATAAATTATTTTAAGTTAGAAAAATAATTAATAATTAATGAATGTCTAGATTGTAAGGTCGTCAAAATCATACATGATGATGATGATTTGTATCCATACTACCATGTTACAGACATATACAAATAATTCATATAATGATGATGCATATTTTTTTTATTTTTAATTTAGTTTATGTTATGTATCATATTTTGGATTAAATTTTTTTCATGTGATATTTTGAGTTCAGATGAATGTAAAACATTTATTCCTAGGTCAGATTGTAGATCATTGTGCAGTGTATTTGTTTATATGGTAGATGTAGGTTTTTATCACCTCACACATGCAAAAACAAATTATTGGGCTACATTCTAAGCAAAAAATAAAATGCATAACGTCCGTAGCTAGACCACCAAAACCTCTTTAACTTCATCGGAGATCTCTGATGTCCATGTGATTTTTTTGGCACACTACTTTCTTCCTTCTTGTTGGTCTTTTCATTCATCCTTTATTTAGCTACATTTGTCTTTAAGGCTTTCTCCTCACATGATTCCATAATTTTAGTAAACTTTATGACTTCTTCTCAACTCCATTGTCTCTTTTTCTTCTAAATCTCCTTAATTGTAGCACTAGGTACTATCATGGCTTTACCTTTGATCTTGTCTTTTTCTTTTTGTTTATGTATCTCCAAAGTCACATCATTGTGAATAGTAATGGCTCTGTCTTACACATTTTCTTTGTCATTATCTTTCTATAACTCCAGAGGCGTGGCATTTTATAGAGTCATAGTAGTTTTGATAATAATACATATGTTTGATTTATGTTGTAGAAATAAAATTGATGGATATGATGATTCAATATAACTTGAATTAGGGATTTGACTATTAGTGAGTTTGTACATATATTATGGTATACAGTGATAGGTAAATTATGAGACTCACTCATACATTTGGTAGGAAGAAAGTAAAAGCCCGTTCGATCATGAATCATGAGACAAACCTATAAGTTAACACTCAAAATTAGGGTATATTAATAATTGTGAATATGACATTCACAAAGTTGAAAGAATGAATGATGTTACACGCCAATCCATTATACATGTTTTAGAAGAAGTAGTTCTTTATTGAGGTGGATATTTTATAAAATATTCTTCTAAGAGTTCATTGATTATTTAAGAGTCATATCATCACCATGGAGAATAATGATAAGTAATCCATGCAATATGCATGAGTGTATTATAACTCACAAGGTGGTAATAATCTTTTGAGTTTCTTTCACTAATGTGGTTCTTGCTAATAAAACTTGAGGAAAAAATATTTTAATTATATGAGTAAAACACTTATGAAGCTAAAAGTACAAATTCTTATAAAGTACATCAAATATTAGTCTTTATGACACTCGAGACCAAAGAATAAGAATGCACAGATGAAATAATTTTCAAAGGTTGTTGACAAGTTTCCTAAAAGGAGGTCTTGAGAATAATTCTCAAGTAGAAAAGATTTTTTGTATCAATGATTAAGTACCAAGGGAAAACTATGAGGAGATCATTATTGGGATGTGCTCAATGATGATAACAACTTTATATGTCATTAGAGAAAGAATCATTGTACAACAACTCAACCTTTGTTCTATATTGAAATGTAATAAAATCTGAACTATTTGAATATTTATCACATAAATTAAGTGAATAAACCATATGATCTAAGAGTTTTACCAAAATTTTTAATTATCTCATTTACTAAAATTGTATTGACTCACTGTTAGTTGATCAAACTACTGATATAATCTCTATGAAATTGATATATAGATAAAATTCCTTTTTATTACTTGAATGATCAATATACTTATAAAACTTTGTTAATGATATACCCTTGCTAATGAGCTTTTTAGACACTATCTAACCAAAAATATTAAGTAGTAAAAAATGTTACAATGAGTTTTTGGCACCATTATTGGGGATTAATTAGTTTGATTAGTCAACATGAGTAAACATAATTATCCTTAAGAAAGGATACTTTTTTTAGTAGTTTAGGTAATTTTAATTCTGATAAATTTTCTAGATCTAATTGTTAATTTTGTTATCTTTTTTAGAAATTAGATTATTGTGTTTTATATTTTTCTTATCACTTTTCTTGTTCTTAGACACTTTTTATGAGGAGAATCTCTAGAACTAAGCTAACCTCTATAGACCAATAAATTGAGAGAACTAGAAGCGTGATTTGCAAAGAAATATCTTTTAAAGAGCTTTAGGACGGAACTGATAGTAACAAAGAGCCCAATGTGATGATGGGCAACCTATACAATGGCTCATCCATCATCGCACATTGGGAGATTATTTGCAATCTTTAATGATATATATTTATTTGAGTATTTAGATTTAACCAGTGGAAACAAAATATTTTGAGTTGAAGTGAAGTCTGATAGTCATGGTTTAGTAGTACTAGTATAGCAAACGAATATCATAGGATCTTCATGAACATATCATGATGTTTTTGAAGATATGCAATAGAGTAAAGATAAATAGAGTTAGTCCTAATATAATATGGTTACATCTATTTTCATTCTCATTAAGAGTTAAGTCATTGGAGTTGGTTATCTCATGCATCCATTTAAAGTTAGGAAAACTTGTGAGAGCCATTCTCATAATGTTTTTCTATCTCAAATCACTTCCTAGTTATCAAGTGAGATAAGCCAATTCTAGTAGGATGAGCAAGAAATTTTTTATGAGAATTGGAACCATTTAAAATAAAGTTGTAAAGTAGATGCACTTAACAAAAGTTTTAAGTTATGGTTTCACTTCTATTTTCCAAGCCTAACTTTCTATAACCGATTAAATTATGTGGTGAGATGCATGACTGATGCATTATTGGACAGTTTGATTATTAATAAATAATTAGGAAAGGCATATTACTTGTTTGAAAAGTTAAAGAATATTAATGATCAACTCCAACCAATCTTTCCTTTAGGAAAATAAAAACTAGTGTATTAGAGTTGAATCAATTTACTACAATTGAAGTGAAAAGGAGGTTTTCCTAAGAAAGCTTGAAACCAAAGAATAAAAGGGAAGAGGAATAAAGAAAATTTTCATTTTACATCCACACAAAATGGTGAATTTAGTTCATGTTTATCAAAATGAGGATGCTAACAAAATACAAAGCAAATAATATATGTTTCAACCTAATAATAAATTCTTGGTGTATTATCATCTGAACATGAAGAATCACAAAAAAAAATTATATGGGGCTATAGGAGTGGGCTTCAAAATATTGAATAAGCTCCCAAAAACTTTGGGAACTATTTAATGAGCTATAATAATCAAGGAAGATCAAGCTTGAATCATCAACCTCCAAGAAGAGAAGAGAAGTAAACCCTATAATAAGAAAGCATGAATGTCATATTAAAAGAAATGGTAAAGAGAAAAGATAACCAAGACATTCAGATGAGGAGGATTAAAGAGAGTTTGGATCACATGAGTTTAGCAATGAAGAGTATAGAGAATCAAATTGGATAATTGGTATTATCAATGAAGATAAAAGAGAGTTAATGAACAACAAAGTAATATTGATACTAATCTAAAGAAGTGCTTAATTATATCACTACAAAGCAAAAAAGTGTTAGAAAGGAAATGTAGTGAGCAAGAGCATTCTAGAAATTATGGAGCTGATAACACTATGACTTTTCCAAAAGTCATGATTCCCACTAAAAATATATTTATAAATTAAGGCTATAATGTCATGAAACCTCACAAAGTCACGACTTCAATGGAACTGCAAGCCCAACTCTCACTCATAGCTATTAATGAAAAAAGTAATGAAACATAGAAGAGAATCGAGATTACCCAAATCTATAAGATAAAAAATGAATCAGAATGAAGCTAGGGTTAAGTTTTTGATGAATTTTCTATTTCATCAACATTTTATGCAGTGAAAATTAGATGAACACTTAAAGAAATTTCTCAAACTATTCTAGAAACTAGAAGTAAAAAAACTATTTTTTGAAGCACTAGCCCAAATGTCAAACTATTTAAAGTTTATGAAAGATATCATGAATAATAAGAGAAAGTAGAAAAAATAAAGGATTGTGAATATGGATAAGAAGTATTTTGTTATTCAAATGAAAGATATTGTAGTCAATACATTTGTTGGACACCATTCATTGAAAGATTATTGATGGCTCATAATGATGGAAAATTATTTTTTTATTCAAATGAAACCAATGGAAGCAGACTATTTTGAAGTTGAAGCCGTGTCTGATAGTGATGGTTCAATAATACTAGTACAACAGAAAGATATTTGAGGATCCTCACAAACATGTCATGATATTTTTGAAGATATGTGACATAGTAAATATGATTGGAGCTAGCCATGATAAAACAAGGTTGCATATATTCCTATTCTCATTAGGTGATAAGGAATACAGTTAGTTCCAATGCTTATCTCATTGCTCCATTAAGAGTTATGTTGAACTTGTGAGGGACTTTCTCACTGTATTTTTCTCATCTAAAATCACTTTCAGTTACAAAGTAAGATAAGCTAGTTCTAGCAGAATGAGTAGAGGACTTTATATGATGCTTAGGATTATTTTAAGGAATTGTTGAGGATATGCCCTCCAACATAGATTTGAGTTATGGTTCCAATTCCAAACTTTATACAATAGACTGAATTATGTGATGAGGTCATGAGATGTACAATTGATGTAACCATGGACAATTTGATAATGACTACATTATTGAAGGAGGCATATTACTTATTTGAGGAGATAGTGAATAATTTCTTTCATTTCACAAAGCCACAACTCCAATTGAAGTACAAGCCCAACTCTCACCTCCAGTTGTGAATAAAGGAAGTGATGAAACATATGAGCGATTAGAGGTAACCTAAGGCTATGAAGATAAAGAAATGAATCAAAATGAAACTAAGTATAAATTACCAATAAATCATCTATTTCCTCAATTTTTAGGAAGGAAAGATTTGATGAACACTTGAAAAATTTTCTCGATATATTCTAAAAATTAGAAGTGAGTATACTATTTGCCAAAGTACTTGCCCAAATACTAAGTTATTTCAAGTTTGTGAACAATATCATGAGTAGTAAAATAAAGTTGGAGATATATGAGACCATGAATATGACCGAGAAGTATAGTGAAATTATTTAAAGAACACTTTCGAAGAAATTAAAAGATCGCATAAATTTTACTATGTCTTACACTATTGGGACCACACATTTTGGGAGGTATTATACAACTTTGGATCAAATATCAACTTGATGTCATTGTTTATTGCATAATAGTTGAATCTCAGAAAAATCACTCTAACATCTCTTTCACTCTAAATGACTAATCGGATAATCAAGTGCTCAAATGAGATTATTGAAGTTGTCAGTTAAAGTTGAGAATCTTTATTTTTCTAGTTGATTTTATTATATTGGATATAGAGGAAGATAGTTTTGCATCATTAATTTTGGGATAATCATTTTTGGCCACTAGATAATCTCTTATTGATATTAAGAAATGGGAGTTCACTTTCCATGTTAGGTATGAGTCAGTAAAATTAATATTGACAAAGTCTAAGTCCAAATGATGATGAGATGGGCTGTTGGAAAGTAGTTATTCTCCTCCATATGGAAGAAATATTTCAACAAAAAGTGGACTTTCAATGGAAGAATTTTGTAAAAGAAAGATAGCCGAATGAAGATGAAAAAGTCAATATGGAAGAATAACTTTGGAATTGTAAAAGAGACAAATATGAGGAAGAAGATTAGGAAGACCAATTTTTGAGTTAAAAAATTAAGAAAAAATGAGGTAGATGACTTTTATGAGATCCTGATATTCTTCCAAGTCATGATCTCACGAGAATCTTACTATTAAAATATCAAGAAAACTAAGAAAATAAGTGAGAAAGATAGCTAAGATAAAGATTATGGAGGATCCATCCAATCAATATCAAAGTCATGTTCATTACTGGTATCACATCTTTGGTATTACATAACAAAATTGTCCATCAGAAGCTAAAAGGCAAAGCTATAACTATGTAAAGTTCCATTACATTCAAAAAAGAGATGGCCAAAAAAGGAAATGTTGTTGATATAGGATAGATTGAAGAAACAAAAAAGAAAAAAAAAATAGAATGCTAAAAGGTTAAGATAAAGTGTAGAGATTATCGATGGAGGCAAGGAGGTATTGATGATACAACTATGGATGTTAAATATAGCATTGCTTGGGATGCAACCCACGATATTTTTTTTGCATGTGTGATATAATAAATACCATATATCCATCATATAAATGATTATACATGCTCCAACTTTTCCATGAATATAGTTTTAGAACTCAAACTTCATCATGACTATTAATATTTATATTAGAAGTTAACCCACTATTTTTGGCCATAAGATAGTCAAACCTAGTCATATAGGAGAAATAATTTTTTTTTGATGAAGTAGAGTTTTTTTTATTAAGGAAAAAGTTATTTCTTGGGGATGAATAATAAGTTTAGTTTGTGAGTTTGTTTAATATTTAAATTATTAAATATTCTTGAGTATTTTGGTGCTATTAGATGATGTATAAATATGAGAATAAGATATAATTGAATCGATTTCATAACTTTAGCATTTTGGTAGATTTTGATGAATAATCATAAAATAAATAAAATTTTGGAGGCTTTTGGCTACTTGGTAATTTATAGATCATCAAATAGTTTCAATATTCATTTTTGGCCTAAATTCTACTTAAATTAGTCATGATAATCTTTGTATTTCACAAATCTACCACCTCGTTAGTTTAATCATATAACTATTTAACACATTCTTGATACAAAATTATCATAGAGTCATATCCATAATTATCTCATAATAATTAAATGACTGTAATATTAATTTCATGTCATAGTAAATAAGTACCTCACAAGTACTAAAAGTCATGATTAATTTCCAGTATCATAACTTTATCTTTAATAAGATTTATAGTCTCAAGTCAGAGTCATGACCTTTACACAAAATCATAACTTGTGTGCTACAAAAAGTTATAAACTCATAACTACTCTAGTCAAAACAATTATTTAGTTCCATGACTTTTGGGCACAAAATGTTTTAGAGAAGATTTACTTGAGTATAATCATTTCTCAAGGTCATGATTCTTATCCTCGAAAGAAGACACAGTTAGACTTTTGTGTTCGTTTTTAGTTGCTAGTGTCATGGCCTTTTTGTAGTGTTGTGGCCCATTTGACACATTTATTTATGGAAGGATTTTTAGAAAAACCTTTCTTTAGGAGCACGAGAAGGAGCAAATACGTGCATCCCCATTAAAAAAATGGGTCCCATTTTTTTAAAATTTTCATGTGCACAACACCTCAAAATGGAACATCCCTATTTTTCCAAAAAAATGGGTCTCTGTCATTTTGTTTTTGATGCACAATTCATAACCAATTTTAAAAAATGCTACACCAATTTTGAAATATTAAAAAAGCAAGCTTATATTATTTTTTTCCTTTCAAAAAAAATCGATGCCTTTTTATTTTTGCTTTTTATTTTAAAATATTAAGAGTGCTTAGTTTCAAGGCATGCACTCCATTTTCCAAAGTAAAATAATCTAACATTAATTAAATAAAATACAGATCAAAAATATTATGCTACATGCACCATTTAACTATAACCTAACAAAAAACTAAATCAAATAGTTAATTAAAAATATTCATTATTCCCAATATGAGCATAACCAATAATCTCTCTCTACCTTATTTGGGATGACTAATACATATCATTTGTTTAGATTTAAAATCACCTATTATAGGTAGTTCTACTTTCTCCATTTACCCCAAAACTAATTCTCAATTCTCACATGGAAAATAATTCTCGAAAATTAATTTTTTTTGAAAATTTAATTTTCTCTGAAAAGAACTTAATACCTTTTCTTTTTCCCTCAAAATCATAAGTTCCCTTTTGATGAGATTGATTGCATAGAGTAATTGGAAAAAAAGTGTGACTGTTTCTTCCCATTCATAAGCTCTCAATGGATCTCTCCAATCCCTAAGAGTGGTTAGAATAAAAGGAGTTCCTCCAAAAATTTTGAATAGACTAATTGGAAAAAAAAATGTGACTTTTTCTTCCCATTCATAAGCTCTCCATGGATCTCTCTAATCCCTAAGAGTGGTTAGAATAAAAGGAGTTCCTCCAAAAATTTTGCTTAACTCAAAACAAGCACCTCAAGAATCCAAATTGACTATCCTTGATCTTCTTGAAGGAGAGGGTAAAAATGATAAATTCGTATGTCTCTTCCTAAGCATACTGACCATATCCTTCCACTACTTGGAAACTATGTGATATTAAGTGATGATTACTTTTCCACCAAAAATAAAGCATCCACATAGACATTTGAGTTTTACAAAAGGCAAAAAAAAAACAGGGTTTCATACATAGAGTTTTTTTTTTGTTACAATTGATTAAAAGTGAAAGGTTTCATTTAGAAAAAATAATCTTTGAGTGAGTACTAAGTAAGGGTGTAAATTCAAGGTTTATTTTTTGCTTTTACTTTTACCATATTGGGCTAGCTTGAAAAAAAAAACAAAACTAGCACGAGTTGGTTTGTATATGCCCACCTGGCCAAATGGTCTAGGCTAAATTTGGTTTAGTATTTTCGGGAAAATAAAATTAGAATTCATCCAAACCCTATATTTTTTAATAGAGGTGTCAAGAAGATCGAGCTACTTGGGCAAGGCACAAGGTATGAATTAATTCAACCATGCCTGACCCATCATGACAGAATCTAGAACTGTGCCTAGATCGATAGTCATGTCAACCCATGGCATGACTATGGGCTAGGGTTACACAAGCTTCATGTTATTCCATGCATAGCTTGTGTGCTTGGAATGCCTACATGAAGCATGTCACAACCAAATTTTTAAAAAAATAATCAAATTAAAAATAATTATTTTTCTATTTTTTCCAAATCATCAATTGCCAATAGGACAATGATAGAATAGTGCATGTCACTGTCTTCTCGGCTTTTATTAAAAAAATTTTTTTGGTTTTTTTTGAACTAACAAATCACATTCTATATCTATGAAAAACATTTGATGACTATTGGAATTCTAATTTTAAAATATTTAAAAAGTTAAACATTATTTTTAATAAAAAATTCAATAAAAAACATATTGATATATTTTGTTTTTCGTAATTAATCTGTAATATCATTTTTTTCCTCTCCTAACTCTGATACTAACATAATCCTTTGTATGTGCCTATTTTTTCATAGAAATTTATAATTTTAATTTGGTGGAGCAAGAGTATTTGTTTGGTTATGAGGTATTACTTCTAGGCACGAGAATATAAGATGGAACGATGGAACCTCTAAAGTGGCCAATGCACACAAAAAATTAAGGTACATATTATGTAAAAATTAATTTATTCTATTTAATAATTTTTAGATAAATAAATAAAGTAAGAAAACTAAGTAACAATTAAAAGTCACTGCTCTTGTTAAAAAAATAACATATTGTAAAAATTATGAAAATGAATTAGACCTAGACATAGATAATAATGGCAACCTAACCAAAATGTTTGAGACTGTAACTAAGCTTTCTCTTATGATCTCCACCCAAGTGCCTAAAAAACCTAAAAATAGGCAAACTTCAATAATGTGGATATACTTTAACATAAATAAAAAATATATATTAGAGGTGTGAAAGAAGATTTAGCATAATATATATGTTATAAAAAATATATACATATAGAAGTACTAATAGTATTGGCTACCTTAAAAGATATGTTGATTAATATACTAAAAAATATGGTACAATGTATCCTAGACAACCCAACTTAGCTGTGAGATATTTGAAGTTGGGGTGGCTTTAAGTTCGTTGACCACTTCTATCCTACAATTGTTTACGAGGGAACGTATACTCAAATCAATTACTAGCATGTCTTTTGATTATATTTTTAAAGAATCATATAGAAGTTCATTTTATGCAAATTTACTTTTATCCTGGTTATCATAGAATTCCTAGATTAACAAAAAAAAATAATATAATAAAATATTTTAAATTATAAAATAATTAATAATTAATGAACTTAAGAAAGATAGTGAAATGATTTTCATGACATATGAAATCTTGACTAATCAAAATGATATCTTATTTACATCTCTAACTACACACAATGTCGATTTTAAGTTGAAACTTAGCAAAAAAAATGGATTTCCTAAGATCTCTCATTCTCTTGATAGCCTTATCATATATCAGTATCTCATAAAGATCTTTAGGTAATAAAAAATTAAAGATACATTTATTAGTATTAGACTCAATAATGCTTCAATAATGGTATTGCGATTAACATATTTTTTAGAATCATTAGATATGAGCCCTTAGCTAATATTTTTCACGTTATATATGTGCCACGTAATTAACATAATAATTCAAGTGAGAATGAAATTAGTTTATTTTGCATTAAAAAATATAAGAAATTCACTAAAATATACTAAAATACCCAGCAGACAATAAGAGTTTTACACTTTTTATTTATTAGAGGGCCTAAAAAATTCTAATTAGATGTCAGACATCATTAGAATTATAACTATATAATGTTAGGTTTATATGTTGGCTAAAAATACGTAATATTCAACTATATTAATAGTAAGAGTGATGAACTTTTTATTGATGATTAGACATGGAGATAAGAATTTCATTTTTAAAATTTCTAAAGTTTTTTATGATATGATGAATATGTATTCATTTGTATATACTCTCACTACATACATTGCACTAAGGTGGATGTAGGAACATAGTAGTTGTTTAGTAAATATAAAGGACACCCTAATTTTTGTATCATGACTATTGAAATAGAAATCAAAAATTTAAAATATTAGTCCTATATTCCATCTCCTTATCTTTTAGTTGCTTGTGTGAATTATAATGAGCCTCTAAGTATGGATACGGAAACCAAATTATGACCTTTTCATTTGATTAGCTAGAAATAAATGATAGGATGAACTATTACATGATATCCATTACTACTCGACCTTATCACATGATGATAATAAGAATTTAAATAAATTAAGTTGATAAAAATGATATTATTCTACTTATCCCATACTATATGATATGAAAAGTGAACTACTAACTCATTTGATATCAATCACAATACCAAAGTCTACATTTTCTATAACTATGAATATTATTTCAGATAGAATATTCAAATTGTGACAATATATCATATAAGCATTTTTAAGCTTAAAGCACTAGAACATTTAAGGATGGGTATCCATGATAAAGTAAAAGAGATACTAGTGGATTGTTTGATATTCAAAATTTAAAATATTTTTATGTATTTTAGTAATTTATAAAGATATATATGCAAGGAAATTGAGAAATTAAGATTGATTTCATGAGTTTTGAGTTTTGGTGAATTTTACTAAATAGTCATGAAATTGATAGGAATAACAGTGTGCATATGAAACAATCATTAAGGATAGTTGATAATATTGTCTAAAAATTATAAGATTATAAATGACTATCGAGCATAGATGATTTGATATCTCAATAGTAACATACTAAGGAAACAACCACATGGAGACTATAATTGGGATGAACTCAATGATAATAATCACCTAGTTTTTTATTAGGGAAAGAAATCATTGCATAATACCTCAACCTTTATTATATGTCCAAATATAATGTAATTCGAGCAAATTTAAACACATATCACTTACATTAAATGGATAAACTATGGATCTAATATTGTTTGACAATCCAAATATATATTATACTAGAAATGCATCATGTCACTATTGAATAACTATACAACCAATACAATTCTATGGGATTGTTATTTGGATAAAGTCCACTTTACTATTTGTATGACCAATACACTTGCAGATCTCTATTGATGAGATACTCTCATCAACGAGATTTTGGGACATCACCTACTGCTGTATATATAATTTGTTTTTTACTTAATAATCTGTTTTAATATTTTTCATGTAAGTGCAGGAAAGGAAATATTAAAAGCCCGGGGATGCAACAGTAGCACAATAACGGAGGTCCCGCTGTTCGGTCAGCGGGCCGAAATTTTTGGAGCAGAGCCTGACCCGTTTCATGATCCGACCCGCTTCGGTTAAATAAATCGAATGTTTATTTTTTATATAAAACGATTTGTAATTTATTTTTCGGGCGGCTATTTTTTGGCCCGTTTGAACTGTTCATCATCCCTCTCCTCTCTCTGCGCAATTTTCCGACTGCTGCATGCTGCATACTGTAAGACATTCTGTTTCTTGGTTTTAATCTGTAATGCATAAGCATTTTCTGGTGGAGGTAGCTAGTCGTACTGAGCGACTAGCGAACCACGTTATTTCCTGTGTTGTATTTCTCGTTTTTGATTATGTCGTGGATGCTTGATGGTTTGGGATATATATTGCTTGTTTTTCTGTGTTTTTCTGTTGTTTCTGTTTCTAATCTCACTACCGTGGAAGCGCAATTACCCAACACTAACCAACAAAATTAGGCAATGTAACAAGGTTATAACATAGATGGTGACTTATATGACATCAAAGGTATTAAGGATACTACTAGCTTTAGAATTAGACATGATCCTAATCATACTATAGGCATAGATATATTATGGATTTTAGAGGACTAACATACGTATTATTGATGTTGTTGATGACTATTGTCAATATTGTGTTGTGTTGGTTTTTGATTTTTTAAAATTTATTGTTATTTGTAATGTTAGAATTAAACCAAAATAATGAAAGTGAAATATAATTATTTTTATATTGAAATTTGAATTTTATTCATTTTAATTTATAGTGCATACAATTTATTTGTATTTTTAAAAATTAAAAATTTTCTTTAAAGTTAGAAAAAAATTAGTACTGCACTAGTACCATGCTAGCACACTTTTTAGTGCCAACTACCTAGTGGCACAAAGTAGTGTAGTGACCACTGCTCTGCTCACACTACTATAGTGTGTAGTCTACACTAGTCACTGGCCACTACCCATTTGGGCATGACCCAATCCATCCCAACATGATTTTACATGCCTAGTTGAGGAGGGAAAGCTATCGTGTCATGCTAGGCCAACCTCCCATGGTGTCGTGCTGACATGGCACCTCCTGTGTACCTAATATGTGTCGTGTGTCGCATGTCATGATGACCCATCTAGGCCACCAAAAGTCATTCATGCCAGCATGATATGACCTATTTGACACATCTACTTTAGGTTGATCAAGCTAGCTGATGGCTCATTTTCAAATTGTCAGTTCTACTCGAACATATGTAGGGAGTAGAGCATGTAGATGTATATTTCACCATGAGAATAATTGAAGAGTATGCAAATTGACTTGAGCACTACAATCATAAAAAATGATTGAATATTTCATGTTAAAATTTGTTATGATACTCTATTATATATGTCACCACACTGATTTTAAAATAAACTTTATTATTTTTTATGAACAATGAAAAATAATTTTTATATACAAGAAAATTAACATTTTTTATTATATGAGATATTTATTTTATGGATTCTAAATTAGATGATAGGAAGGCACAAGATGAAAACCATTCATATTAATTACTAAAATAAAAAAAAAATAAAAGGATACATTTTAAAAAAACTAAGTGATATATATTTTATTGATGAAGATGTTAAAAATATCATTAAATTTGAAAATCAAAATAATAATTCCAAAATTGAAAAGAAAATTTGAAGTTTTAGTTCAAACTTCAAAAATTTCCCCAAAACTAAAAAGTATAATTAAAATACAAAATCAAAATAACATTTTTTTTGAAAAATTACTCCTGATGAATTTGTTATTGGGTATATTATGTTTTGATACACTAGCTAAAAAATATTTACCAAAAATATCTAATATTTCATAATTAGAAAGACATACATCAAAACATAAATATTTATGATTTAGTACACTCAAAACTTAACTCCCAAAATTATCCATACATCTATTTATGTCAGCTTAAAAAATAAAAATGATTTTTTTGTAAGTAGTATATGTATTCTAAAACTTTTAGAAAATAATATAGTTTTTTGAAAACTTTATCTATACGTTACACAAGTCTTTTCTAAAACTTTTCATATTGATTACTTATATAAGTTATATAAATGTATATTTATATAAGCACATAAACACAACACACACACACACAAAAGTTTAGATAGACAACCTAAAATAAAAATGATCTTAGGTTGGTTTTCAAGTAAATACTCAAACTATTGTATTTGGCCACTTTGGATGAAAGCTGGCAATTGCCACCATTGTGAACGATGACATTTGACTAGTTTTAATCCAATTGTTTCTATTGTTGATGATGGCATTTGGCTAGTATATGTTCAATTGATGCCGTCCACAACAATGATATTTGGCTTCTATTCAACTCAAATGCCGCCATCCACAATGATGGCATTTGGCTTGAATTAAAGCTCAAATGCCTCCATCAACAAAAATGATATTTGATATCACACAACTAATTGACTTTATAATTTCATTTGTGTCATTATTAATTGAGTACCAAGTTTAAAGGCGAAATCACAAAATACCAATGTAATGGCCTTCCAAGGGCACCAATGTGACTATCTAACAAGTATATTTGCATCCCAACTATTAGAGATTAGCTAACAATACTTGAGATGATATTGCGTAATGAAATTTTGTTTGCCTTAAGGAATCCAATAATCACTTTCTACTAGGGACCTATTCCTTAGAGTCAACCATGTTACATCTTAAGTACTCTTATTATTTTTGCTTATGCAAATAGTTCCTACTTACCAAATGATTTATCAACCCTTCCTACCCACAAGAAAATTAAAAGTATTCAATAATATCCCAATCTTAGAGAGATATGGTTTCTCAAACTATTGAGAAACTTTACACAAGATTATATCACCAAAAGAAATGGTTGCAGGATTCCATATCCCCATACAAACACCCAATATTGATCTTCATTACTTCATGTGTACAAAATTCACTTCTTGAAATACTTGAAGCATTAATTAGTGAATTAAACATTATAACTCGCCCTCATATTTGTTAGATACCCCAAGGTTTTCCCTTATTCCTGATTTCTTATTTCTTTCCCTTTTTTCTTCCTCTCTAGTTGCTTTGCCCCTCCAAAAATTATTGAAAAACAAAAAGAAAAGAAAATATTTTCTACAAATCAGAGCTCCTTAGCCAAGAAATGTCTATACAAAGAAATGATATCCGAGGGAATACAAAATAATTAAACTATTCCTAAATCACTAAGTATCAAAATGGATTGATAATTACTACATACATACTTAATTTCTTAAATAATTTAACACTTAGAGGAACCAACAAATCATATAAATATTTTAAAATGTATACAATTAGCTATATATACAAATATCAACATATGTTAATGAGTCCCACAAGATGGAGTCATTATCTTTCTCTTTGGATGGCACCTAGAATATATAGCTAGTTGACTTATAGGAGCTGATGAAGTCAAGAGAGCTAATAGAGCTAAGGGAGCTGATGTAACTGATGGAGCAGAGGGAGATGATGGTAAAATACTCAATGTATCCATGGAGCATGATGTCACCTAGATAGAAGTACACCCAACACTGATACAAGGCCAATGATGGCCTCATCGATGAGGGACAATGTAGGGGTTGATAAAGGGTGGGATGATAATGTCATATTTACTACCATGAAAACTAACTTTTGTGGCATTGGACAAGGGAAAGATGTGTAACTATGCGGAGGCATGAAAGATGATGTGAATGTTTGTGGGGGTAATAAATATTGGGTGATGAATAAGTACGAGAGGGGGGGGGGGTTACGAAATAGACAATGTTAGTTCAGGTGTATCACGACCTCCTCCCTCACCATCTCAACCATGACCTAGGTAGCCATCTCAAAGATGACTTCACTGATCAACTCTCCCTCTTCTTATACCTTGAATGGGTTGTATACATGCTGGAGTGGATGACACTAGGGGTCTAATGGATGCTCTATGTGATGTAAATGCTTCATGATTGTATCTAGTGTTGCAATGCTCCTCTATAATCTGTTGTAACACTGATCTGGCAATATGATGTAAGTCATACACCAAACTAGTCGTAGTCCAATGTGAGCAAAGCGACTAGCTATGACATCCATATATGATGTAAATACTTTAGAAACACATGACTGTAACTTACCTACAACTAACTAGTATCAGCTATAATGTGGAACCTCATATAATTCCTATGTAATTGTGGTGTCATAAAATATCGTGTAATACAATGATACAACTGCATATATGGATCATGGAAGTTCATATAATACCTACCATAGAGGGTGCAGTGATAATCCTACACACTTGCATGTCCCATAAGGCATTGTATGGATCATGATATGTCACCCAATCTTTCTATTGTCGTCCACATGCATCCGCCCTATCTAGCTCTTTCTCATAAGAGCAAGATGGAGGTATCTACTATCTAGTTCAGGTGTATCATGACCTCCTCCCTCACCATCTCAACCACGACCTAGGTAGCCATCTCAAAGATGACTTCACTGATCAACTCTCCCTCTTATTATACATTGAATGGGTTGTATACATGCTGGAGTGGATGACACTAGGGGTCTAATGGATGCTCTATGTGATGTAAATGCTTCATGATTGTATCTAGTGGTAGTCCAATATGATGTAAGTCATACACCAAACTAGTGGTAGTCCAATATGAGCAAAGCGACTAGCTATGTCATCCATATATGATATAAATACTTTAGAAACACATGACTGTAACTTACCTACAACTAACTAGTATCAGCTATAATGTGGAACCTCATATAATTTCTATGTAATTGTGGTGTCATAAAATATCGTGTAATACGATGATACAACTGCATATATGGATCATGGAAGTTCATATAATACCTACCATAGAGGGTGCAGTGATAATCCTACACACTTGCATGTCCCATAAGGCAATGTATGGATCATGATATGTCACCCAATCTTTCTATTATCATCCACATGCATCCACCCTATCTAGCTCTTTCTCATAAGAGCAAGATGGAGGTATCTACTATTATAGCAGAAACTAGCACAAGACTCACTCTAGATTACGCCACTTAGTAGCCTAGAAACATATAAGTGGTGACATCATTTGCTATATCGTCTGATCAGCTAAGCAAATATCTTGTAGCTAGTCAACCAACTCTCCGGCATATGGCTGCTATGATACTTACACATTTACACTTGACGTCAATAACTTTTATATGAATATGAATAAAACTACTATAAACCATATACTTTTACTTATATCATAACATGATCAAGAGTTTGTGCATCAGGCTGATGTTTATATAGGAGTACACTTGATGAGTTATGCACTAGTGTCAATGGTACTTTACACCTACACCCTAGTGGAAGAGACAGCTCTAGCTTTGACTCTGTTATAGGCTTAACTATAAATTCATCATGGACAACTTTAGCTTGATCTTCATTGACGACATCGACATCGACATCATCATCATCATGTAATGCATGAACAATTAGTGGTGCTGGATATGCTACTGGTCATCCAAAATCAAGTTGCCTCACATGAAGTCTCTTCCATGACCATAGCTTGGTATAAAATAAATATAAAGTAAGATACCTAATGATGTCCTAAAAATATGAATGTGTATGTACTAAATAATGTTATTTCATACTTGTATCAGTATAAAACAATCGCTAATGTTGCATCTACGACGCAAACTAGCTCTACATAACTCACAAAATATATGTTCTAGTACTACACTACCCCAACTATAAGTAGCAATATGCATCAAATCTCATAGTCGTGGGAGAAAAACATAGGTGAACATGCACTGCTTTCTTGTCAGAAAACAAGAAGCTACTTATCAATGCTAAGATGAAATCACTAGTACTCTACTCTAAAGTGACATCTTTGCATTAGGTGTTGGAGTGGATAGCTAGTCACACAACCACCATATTAAGATAGTAGATTATTTGAGTGCATAAGCGGGTGGGGTGACACTGAGCAGCTCCCCAAGATAACTCTTCCACATCGAACACACATGTCCTAAAGAATATTGGTTCATCAATATGGATGATAGCACCATTCTGTAATATGATCATCATCTCTCCAATGGGCACTTAAAATGCGTGTGTCTCGAGTCACAATCTCTCCACGAGACAAGTGATATAACAACCATCCTCCAATTGATCATGATGTGGCCCAAGTGGTATACACCATAAAATTTTATGTGGATCATGTATGGACGAATGCATACACCCATCCTCCACATATGCAAGAAGACTTTTATCTATTGTCAAGGGCGGAGTACTTCCTACAACTATAAGTAATGAAGAAACCAAATTTATAATTGAGTATATATAACTCACATGATATAACATGTAAAAGTAATTGGTAATAATATGAAATACATACTTGGGTTGTATCTACTAAATATGACCTATGTCTATTTTGCAATACTAAAATAAATGAATCCAGAGGATTTGCATCACGAAGTCCTCTAAACACCGTATATGTGATAAAAAACTATTATCATAGTTATTATTAAGAAAACATAATATAAAAATATTATCATAGTCATTTGTTTAAGTATTGATTACAATGCCATTGAATTAAATACACACGTTCAAGATTGATGTCTCATTTACTTAAATATGGTACACAAGTCTTTTATAATCCAATAAATATACATTTGCACATAAGTCTTATACAAAGCAACTACACATCCACGAGGTAATGGTTGACAACAAAAAATTGAGTTACTTCACATTTATCATTGAACTTGATTTATATTCTTACAAGACTGCTAATTATGACCCCATTGTTTGTACAACCTAAATGTGATAGTAGTTTTTCCCTCCCTAATGTCCATTTTATTATGTAATAGGGTTGAGTTAGGATGTTCACTGCCTATGCATCTCTTTGACTCATAAGAGACAATCATAGGACCATCATAAAAAGGTCACTTTTCTCCATTGAATTTGGGATGAAACAAGCTTGCCCAAGTATCGTATTATGATTATGTACTGTAGGTAGCCTTGACATGCTACTATGATATGGCAACATGGAAATCCATATATTAATATTTTCACACGTGCACTTTTGGTCATGTAAGTTGAGGTGTTGCATTTGACCACTCCTTGACTTCACATGAAATCATCCTTGTATGTGATCATAAAGAATAATTTTCAATGATCCAGCATTAACTACATGGCCTAAATTTGAGCATCAACATATGGAGTGAATTTTTTATCAGATACTAATCTATTAGCACCTAGTTTCCTTTTTGTAATAAAGTAAGTTTTAAAGCAAAAAAATATCAACTATAACAAATGTAGCTACTGGTAAGTCAAAAGCTCCTTTTAGAGCATTGTTTGATACCTTCGATATGTTGGTTATCATTATTTTATATCTTCAACCTCCATCATGTGAAAGTGCTCATAATTGAAAAGGGATCACCTCTAACTATTGTAGTGATTCATAATTAATTTTTCCAAATGTAGCCAAATACTTATTGAATTTGTGTTGTATGCTCACTAATGTTGCTCTGCATACCAAATTCTTCAAGAGTCTATCTCTGAAGCACATCATAAAATTTCTTGCAAGATGATGCATGCAAATCCTTTGATAGGTAGATGGTTTAACCCAACCAATATGAGAATCTCTCATTGTTGCCATGATACTTTGATGTCTGTCAGATATAACACGTATCCCAAATCAATGAATTACTCTATTTCTAATATATGCTAATAACTATTCCCAACTATTAATATTCTTGCCTTCTATAATAGTAAATACTAATGAAAACAACTGAGTATTTTCATCACACCTCATAGTAATCAATAACACACCTTTATACTTCTAATACAAATGTATACCATTAATACTCTCTATATAACTAAGAAAGGTCACAAAATAAGTGACTAAGAGCTTTATGTTTTCAATCCAGTATCTTTTTGTATGATATTTGATATCATTATTTATCCATTGCACTTGCTTAAATAACAACCATAGATAATGTGAATTATGCCATAATTACTACATTTATATGAGTAGCAATCAAGTTTGAGTCCAATTGATGATCATCCTGATTCAAAGTAAGGAATCACTAGAGAGGAAGAACAAAGGAGGGGGAATGAGTGAGTATTCAAATGGAGGCCAAATGTCATCGTTATGGATGATGACAATTGAACTTAAACCAACAAAATGCCAATACTTAACTTATATAAGTTTATAAGTTACATATAAGTTAAATTATATGCATATATACACACACACACACATAAACATATAATTATAAATATAAATAAATAAATAAATAATATATATATATATATATATATATATATATATATATAAGTTTATATATAATGTATATAAACTTATTGACTTATATATACATTATAAGTTACATATTTATAAATTTATATACAATTATATATTATATTGTAAGTTTATATTTGTATTAAACACACAAGCACACACACACACACACACACACACACACACGTGTGTGTGTGTTTATAACATATATAAATATAATTATATATATATATATATATATATGTGTGTGTGTGTGTGTGTGTGTGTGTGTGTGTGTGTGTTATAAGTTACGTATACACAAGTTTATATATATATTATAAGGTACATGTATACAAGTTTATATACGTTATAAGTTTATATATGGATTAAACATATATATATATATATATACACATTTATATATAAGTTTGTAACATATATAAACTTATATAGATTCAATAAGTTTTGTGGGTGTGTGTGTGTATTTTGCTTATTTATTTTTAAGTTTATAACGTATATAAACTTATATATAAATAGAGGGATGAGTTAGAGGGAGGACCCACTGGAGAGGTATATGAACTCTTGTATATATACATTGATATATAAATGTATAACATATATGATATATATGTTATAAACTTATATATATTATATGTTTTCAATTGGAGGGGGGGGTTAGTCAGAGCTAGAAGCAACTAGAGAGGAAGAACAAAGGAAGAGAAAATGAGCGAGTCTTCAAATGGAGGCCAAATGCTGTCGTTATGGACGACGACGATTGAACTTAAACCAACAAAATGCTAGTATGTAACTTATATAAAAGCTTACAAGTTACATATAAGTTATAATATATGTATATACATAAACATATAAATATAAATATAAACATATATATATATATATATATATATATATGTTTATATATATATATGTGTGTGTGTGTGTTTATGTATATACATATATACATAAACATATATACGTTTACACACACACACACACACATATCTCTATATATGTTTATATATAATGTATATAAGCTTATAAACTTATATATACATTATAAATTACATATTTTTTTATTAATATACATTATAGACCATGTTTATATATAATGTATATAAACTTATTGACTTATATATACATTATAAGTTACATATTTATAAATTTATATACAATTATATATTATATTGTAAGTTTATATTTGTATTAAACACACAAGCACACACACACACACACACACACACACACACGTGTGTGTGTGTTTATAACATATATAAATATAATTATATATATATATATATATATGTGTGTGTGTGTGTGTGTGTGTGTGTGTGTGTGTGTGTGTGTTATAAGTTACGTATACACAAGTTTATATATATATTATAAGGTACATGTATACAAGTTTATATACGTTATAAGTTTATATATGGATTAAACATATATATATATATATATACACATTTATATATAAGTTTGTAACATATATAAACTTATATAGATTCGATAAGTTTTGTGGGTGTGTGTGTGTATTTTGCTTATTTATTTTTAAGTTTATAACGTATATAAACTTATATATAAATAGAGGGATGAGTTAGAGGGAGGACCCACTGGAGAGGTATATGAACTCTTGTATATATACATTGATATATAAATGTATAACATATATGATATATATGTTATAAACTTATATATATTATATGTTTTCAATTGGAGGGGGGGTTAGTCAGAGCTAGAAGCAACTAGAGAGGAAGAACAAAGGAAGAGAAAATGAGCGAGTCTTCAAATGGAGGCCAAATGCTGTCGTTATGGACGACGACGATTGAACTTAAACCAACAAAATGCTAGTATGTAACTTATATAAAAGCTTACAAGTTACATATAAGTTATAATATATGTATATACATAAACATATAAATATAAATATAAACATATATATATATATATATATATATATGTTTATATATATATATGTGTGTGTGTGTGTTTATGTATATACATATATACATAAACATATATACGTTTACACACACACACACACACATATCTCTATATATGTTTATATATAATGTATATAAGCTTATAAACTTATATATACATTATAAATTACATATTTTTTTATTAATATACATTATAGACCATGTTGTAAGTTTATATACGTATTAAATACACACACACACACATGTATATAAGTTAAATACTTATATAAATAAATATATATATATATATGTTATAAGTTACAAATATACAAATTTACATATGTTATAAGTTACGTATATACAAGTTTATATACTTAATAAATTTATATATGCATTAAACATATATACACATTTATATATAATTTATAATATATATAAACTTGTATAAATGTGATAAGTTATATATATGTGTGTGTGTGTGTGTGTGTGTGTGCGCGCGCGTGTGTATGTGTTTATTTATTTGTAAGTTTATAATGTATATAAACTCTTATATATATACATTTATAGAACAGAAGAAGAGAAAATGAGTGTGTCTTCAAATGGAGGACAAATGTCGTCATTATGGACGATCACGACTGAACTTAAAGTCTTAAACCAACCAAATGCTAATATGTAACTTATATATAAGTTTACAAGTTACATATTAGTTATATTAAATGTATATACATAAACATATAAATATAAATATACATATAAACATAAATAAATAAGAACATAAATAGTTATAAATATAAATATAAATATAGATATAAATATAGATATAAATATAGATATAAATATAGTTATAAATATAGATATAAATATAGATATAAATATAGATATAAATATAGATATAAATATAGATATAAATATAGATATAAATATAGATATAAATATAGATATAAATATAGATATAAATATAGATATAAATATAAATATAAATATAAATATATATAAGTTTATATATACATTATATATAAGTTACACACACACACACACATGTTTAATACATATTTATTCATAAGTTTATAACGTATATAAATTTACATATATGTTATAAGTTACATATATACAATTTTATATACATTATAAGTTTATTTATGTATTAATCACACACATATACATTTATATATAAGTTTATAACACACACACACACACACACACACACTTGTTTATTTATTTATAAGTTTATAATGAATATAAACTTTTGTATATACACATTGATATATAAGTTTATAACATATATTAACTTGTATATATATATTATAAATTACCTATATATATATATATAAACTTAAGCACTTTTACTCAAACCACCTCTCGAGCATATGAAAGTTCTACTCAAACCAAACATTTCCAAATGTCATCATAATTAATGGAAGCAGGCTCCGGGATTAATGCGGAGGGAGAAGAGGGCGATTCAGAGACTGAGGCTCTTCTCGAGGGATTTAGACTAGCAACAATCTCCATTGCGGAAGATGAAGGTTGTTCTTTCTATTCAATCTTCCAAGCAGCTTCTCAATTCTCATCTGTGGAGTTGCAAACTAACGTGTGTTGTTCTGGCAATCGATTGAAATTCGTACTAGTTCAAATTTTATTGGCTGTGAGCTCTGAACGACTCATTTTGAACAGCGAGGAAACATGGCATGGCGATATCCAAACCAATAATGATTTGTATAGCAGACATTGCTTTCAGATACGCAGGTAAATCTTTTACTAGATTAACACACTGTTCTGTTTTCCTCGGTACTCATTGCACAATGCACAATAGACAATGCACGTGCTTAGCAATCTGCCAAATGACTATGTGCGAATGGATCATGCTTTTTTCTTGTATTTGCCCCACTTATGTGTGATAGATCTTTATCTCTGCTATGCTACTTGTCGATATTTCATAAATGAAAAATAACAACATTGGCAAACCATGAAACAATGTTGATATTAAATAAAATATGAAAAACATAACATAGTTCTTTCATTGTTAGTGACTCCTAAGTTAATTTTTATCATAAGGTATGAAATTTGTAACTTAAAAAAATTTACCAGAGCTCCCTATCCTACTACTAGTTTAGATTGAGTAGGGTGTCATTCAATCTAATATACTCAAATATATGAATCTAATAGAGATACGACCAGAAATGAATTCACGTATCTCATCATTTTTGTTAATGACTACGACACTATGCAAGATATACATAAATATATTTTTTTCATGATAGTTCATATTTTTTTTATTTTTTATATTTTTATAAAATAATAAAAATAAATTTGATAAAAATATTAAAAATTAAGTGATATATTTTATCTATAATATATGGCAAATTAATTAAGTACTAACTATATAGATAACGAGATTATACACAAGATATCTTATGCTAGTATACCATATGAAAATGAGATTATTAAAAGGAAGAATATATATATATAGATTAAGATAACTCGAGTACTCCTACTTAGAAAGAGTATTTTGAAATATTTTTAGGAAGATATGGTTATAATCATAATCAACTTTATTAATTGAATATTTTTACTATTATTTTTAAACATATATTTTTTAAATCTTATATTTTAGAGAGAGACTATTAATTTATATCCTAGAATTTTTAGAGATATTTATTTTATTCTTAATAACTCTTTATGATGAGATAAGTTGATTTCTAAGATTTTGAGATATCTTATTCTTAGATACTATAATAATAAAATGAGGTATAAGTATTTTTCACTATAGATTGATAAGTTTTTAATTAATATAGATATTATTTTTTAACAAGTCTAAGAAGAGAGCAAGTTCAGATATTGCACATAAATTCATTATTTTTTTTTCTTATTTATAGTTATGTTTGGACTTTCATTCACTAGAGAGAGTTACTCATCAACTAAACTTGAGAATATAGATATTCAATATAATTCTATTCTCATGAAGTCTTCAATCTATTAATAAATTTAAATTATGTTGATTTTAGAGATTTAAGTTTCGTATATATTGAAATCTCTTTTAGGCTCAGATGATATAATAGTTCATGAGTCTTTTCAAATGCATATTTATATTAAGTTAGTAATTACGAGACTTGATTACTCATAACTTAGAGTCTATATTTGGAGAGAAGTACATACTCAGTTTTCTTAAATTAGAGATGAGCTTACTGAGAAGTCAAATGATTTTTTGTTAGTTTCTTTTATTTTGAATTTTTGATTGTTTTTTAGAAGGGATATAGATATTGAAATATAATGAGAGACATTTTGGACATATTAATGAAAGATTATCTCTCACACGAAATACTCTACACTCTTCCAAAACACAATATTCCAAGCCCTCATTTCCTTGGCTCTTCAAAAAGAAGAAATTTCATTGTGATTAAAATTGAAGAAACTGAAAGAAGTAGAATTATCATTATTTGGACAAAAAGCCAAAAGCAAGTCTCTCAAACAAAATGACAGGTACACTAAATTCTTCTATGCACTAATCAATACCAAGTTACACAAAAATAATATTGTAATTGTCGTGAAAGATGACGGTGGTCTCAGCATTTTTCAAGAAGAGGTAAGTCAAGAATTTTTCAAATATTTTACTACTAATTTCTTAGGTTCTTCTAAAGATAGAATGAGCATTTGTGAAGAAGGAATATGAAATGGAATAAAATTCTAGATAAAGAATCATGATATGCTTGCTATGTCTATCATTCTCTTCTGAAGAAATCAAAAAAGTCCTTTTTGGTATGGGAGACTCAAAGTCACCTGAACTAGATAGGTTTACAGTTGAATTCTTCAAACACTCGTGGAATCACATTGGCAAAGACAGTTAATGCCGTTTATGGATTCTTTCACTTTAGAATAATGCTCAAGCAAATAAATCATGCTTATATAGCACGCATTCTGAAACCCTTTCATGTTTCCTTCGTCAAAGATTACAAATATATCTTCTGTTGCAATGACATATATAAGCTAATTTCTAAGCTTATAGTTTTAAGATTGCAGTTGGTTCATAGTTAATATAATTGACCTTGCCCAGGTTGTATATATCAATAGTAGATTAATATCAAATAATTTTTTTTTTGCTTAAAGTTAAATTAGCATATACGCTAGAAAAAAATATACCTTAGATATTTTTTCAAGATTAATCTTCAAAAAATTTTTGATATGATGGATTGGACATTCTTAAAAGAAATGCTTGGTGCACTAAACTTTTTAATCAGTTTTATAGATATTGTTTATGGATGTATTCTGATTATTTCATTTTCAATATTTATTAATGGATAATTACTAGAGGTGTCAACCGGGCCGGGCGGGCCCGGCCCGGCACGTTTTTAGACCGTGCCCGGGCCCGTGCCGGTTTCACGCGGGCACGCGTGGGCGTGACCCGGCCCCTCTCGAAAAAAAGACCGTGATCGGGTCTGATTGGATCCCGACCCGCGATCCCGACTCCCCACCCGGCACAGCACAGCCTGCCGTGCCTACGTGCCATGCCATGCTCGGATGTTTTTAAACCGTGCCGGGCCGGGCATGGCACGGTACAGGAACCGTGCCGTGCCCGGCCCGGCAGCACGTTCGTGCCCTAAAAAAATGGGTCGGGTTGTGCCGGGCTGGCCCGTTTGACACCTCTAATAATTACATGGATTTTTTAAAGGAAGAATCAGTCTAAGATAAGGAGACTCCCTCTCCCCATATCTATTTATGATTTGCATTGGATATTTGTCAAGGCTTCTTTCGAAAGTTATCCAATTTTAATAGTTCTCATTCCACCCCAATTGCTTTTCATTAAAAATATTTCATTTAATGTGTGTCGATGATCTCATTATTTTCTCTAAAGAAGATGTCTCCTCTAATATTATCTTGGGTGTATTATATAAAATTTCAGAAATTTTAAAGCTATTTGTGAGCTCATAAATTAAATATTTTCTATTGAAAGTCATAGTAAAAGAGATTTTAAAGTTCTCGAGGTTTGCAGAAGGGTCCTGACCAATTATATTTTTGTGGATTTCATTATAATCTAATAGATTGATTACCTCACAATTTTTCTCCATATTATTAAAAATCATATTAGCTATTCATTAATGAGCAAGTAAGATCCTATCAAAAGCTGAAAATCTGGAATTACTCAGCATGGTAATCCAATGAATTGAGGATTATTGGTTCTCCGTCTTTCTATTATCATCATCAATCATAAATTTGATTGAAAGTGTATGTATAAGATTTCTATGAGGAAGTTCTCAACTGTGAAGGTTTGATCCCAATATGTCATGGAACAAAATATGCACATCCACTTTTCAAGGAAAGTTTGGTATTCTTTATTTATCTAGTTTGAATAATTTTTTTTTTAAAACTTTGATGAATAAATAATAAAAAAGATTCTCTTTAAATAAGATGGATTCATCATTTTTATCTAAATTCAAATAATATATGAAAATGCCACCCTTTAAATGAAGACTTTCCATTCCGAAAGTTCCTAATGGCAATTAGGGTTATCTTGGTAAATACTATTGGAATCCCTAAGAATGCAAAAAAAAAAAAAGCTCAATAAATAGGAGGATAATGGCAGAATAGTTGTAGATTGCTATAACTTTTTTACTACAAGCCATACAATAAATAATTCAGGTTGGACCAAAATAAGTTGGATACGGAATTATATTTCTAAACATGCTATTTTTCTTTGGATAGCCAAATAAGAAAAATTTAGGATAAAATATCAACTATTTGCAACTTTTGAAAACTTTAATTATGAATTTTGTAGATGTTCAAAATCCATCAGTCATTTATTATTTCACTGTAATTTCTCTAGAGCAATTTGGGAAGAGCTACAAATATGGACTAAAATGATAGTGAATATACTTTCAGTTCCCAACTCATTCAAGTGACTACAAAAGAGTATACAAGTAACACTTCCATGAACAACATTCAGAAGGCATAATTGGTAACTGTAGTATATTACATCTAGTGAGAAAGAAATCAGAGATATTATGAAGAAAAGTCACAAGATTTGGAGACTATATTAAGGAAGATTAATATAAAAATTTTTATTATATTTAGAAATGAATATAATAGCTTAATGCTAAATTAGTTTGTACAGATTTTGATAATGTATTTTTATTACTTATCAAAAAAAATATATATGAAATCAGATATTGAGTATACTTCTTTATCTCTTATGTTAGGTATCCCTTGAGAGTGATCGGAAGGTCAATGGTAGTGGAGTTGGTTGTGGGATCATATGGCTCCTTGGTAGACTTGTTATGTTTTTAGAATGTTGAGTATCTTTCTCTCTTATGATATAAATTATTAGTCTTGAATAATTAAGTTTCAGTTTTCAACTCAATATGAGTCTGTACTGATGAAGACTCGAAGAATACTATCTCATATGGGCTTGAAGGAGATTTTCCTATGCATGAAAATTATTCTCTCTAGATATAACATGATCTAATTTTATTTGTAGATATAATAACTTTATGTGAGTAGTATCATACTGATATATATTTTAATATATCATTATTATTTAATTTTTTAATATTTTTGTCAAATTGGGTTTTTATCTTTTTATGAAAATCTAAAAAATAAAAAAAATGTGATTTATTTCGAAACTCAATATGTGATTTATCTTTTTAATATTTTTTAATACTGATATATCTTTTTTAATATATTCATATATATGTTGAGTAATCATATATAAAAAGTGATCAAATACATAATTCTCTATATGATTGCTAGGTCTCCATACGTTTAAATGTATCAGATCAAATATATTTCTATTTAAGTCATATTGGTATGTATGATATAGGAAGATATGATAAGCGTTCATAATCAAAGTATCTTGCACTCTAAGATTAAAATATACTTAAAATTATAGTAAAATATTCTTAACTTGGTCATTAATGAATGATTAAGTTGAGAATGTGCAAACAAATAATCAATCATACTAAAATATATAGAAAGAGATCATATCATAAAAGAGAGAACATATCATCTGTCATGCTCAATCCCAAATGAAGTCTTTCCAAGTATCTTTCGATCCCATAGACAAATGTCATTAGACACAAAAATAAACTAAGTTGAATTACCTAAAAATATAATTTACAAATAATAAATTAGTAGTATAATTGAGAATAAGATATAGAAAAGTAACAAAGATCAAAGTTATATATTATTATATATAATAATTTTTGAATATTTATTATTGATTATAATAATAATTTTATAATATAAAAAACTATAGTGAATATGATATGATTATCACTAATATAACTATTAGATTATGTGTCGATAATTCAAGAGTTTAGAGTTAGAATATGAGTAAAACGATTAATATACTTTAAAGAAAGGAATAATTTATTGTTATCTTAGATATGAATTTTGCATATTCATCTGTAGTAACTATAAATATTATGGTGGATAAATTTTATGAGAACTTCTGTATAACTTTAGTAGTTAGTATACTTCTCTTAATATTGTATAAAATTATCATTCTTATTTTTGGAAATAATATTTAATAATTATTTTTAATATGACATATCATCTGGTAGTATGACTATTGAACCAATATTTTCATTCATCTATTTCTGTTGTGATAATATTTTTCGTACAACTCTTCCAAAAATAAAAAAAGTGCACCAACTCCTTTTTTTTTAATGATAAATTGCTGAAATAGTAGTTAGGGTTTTTGCCCATGAAAAAAGGAATTGCCCCATTGTTGCTGCCATTGGCGCTGCCACATTCTCTAACGTGTGCTCCACCATAGGCATGCTTCACCATGCTTCACTATGTGCATGCCTATGAACCTGTGTTCTTGCCTGCACAAAAATGTTTGTGCATGTGTCCCAATGTGTGTGTCCATGCCTGCACAAAAATGTGCATGCATGTGCACACCTTTGTGCTTGTGTGTGTGACTGCACAAAAATGTGTGCCTGTGCACATACCTGCACAAGAATGTGCATGCCTATGTACTTGTGTGCATACTTCCACAAAAATGTGTGCAAGTGTGCTTGTGCATGTGTTTGCACAAAAAATATTTTGTATGCTTGTTTTTTTTACTGATTGTTCGCTTGCATTATGATGGTACAATGAATGTTATTGGAATTGATTTATACTAAAAGTTATTCATAATTAATTTATTGATTTATAATTTTTTGTTATTTTAATAAAAAAAATTATAATTAGCTGAATTTGTAAAAATACATGTCTTTTATTTTGCTTGTATATGATTTGGTGTGTAGAGATTTGTATATGCACGGAAGGTTGAATTATCGGTACTTATGCATTATGCTGGTACAATGAATGTTATTGAAATTGATTTATATTAAAAGTTATTTATAATTATTTTTTTGATTTATATTTTTTTGTTATTTTAATAAAAAAATCTATAATTAGTTGAATTTGTAAAAATACAATTGTCCTTTATTTTGCTTGTATATGATTTGGCGTGTAGAGATTTGCATGTGCACAGAATATCGAATTATCGGTACCTGTGAAATATAAGCCTTTTGTTCATAATTTAGATAGAATAAGATATCTTATTGATAAGATTTTAACATTAGATTTTAATAAGTCTATTTTGACTATGGTACATGGTAAAGTTTAAAATCTAGTACTAGTATACTTGGGTGTATTGAACTATATCAACACGTTGTAATTATTTTGTACTGGCTTGTAAAATAAAATATCTCGTAGTTATTATAAATACGGTTACTTTTATTTTAGAAGTAAGTATTATTATGTATGATTGTTAATATTTGTTTTGATTCATAAATGGTATAGTCTAAAAATAGATTTGAGAACTTTGAATTGGATAACTTTATTAAATATATGATGAATATTAAATGGTTGATGAAATTTATGTCCAATCAAAAGGATTGATGATATCTCCTTGAGAAAGCTTATAAATTATGATATTGTTAAATCCTGTATGTAAATTTTAATTTGGTAATTCAAATAAGTTCAATGAAAAATATTAAGAAAATAATTAGAGGTTGATTGAATTGGTTTATCAGTGATTTGATTTAATCAATAAGTATCTATAATAACTTGAAGAGTTTAATTATTATTAAGTAATAAAATACATAAAATATTTTAAATAAGTGAGAGATTGTACTTATAATTCTCTAGTAATATGAATTATAATTAATATAAATTATTATGCGAAATAATTTATATTGAAAGTCTGAGATTTTATTTAGGTTGGGATCTCTTCCATAGTTTTATCCTGATACGATGAAAGAAGTCTTAGGATATTTTTTTTTAAAATTTAGAATATGATCAGAATAATTAATTTAATTATAATCGAATAATATGATTTTTTTTTAAAGTGAAAATAATTAATGTTTGGATTTCGGTTTTAGAGATATAAAATGAAGAGACTTTGGTTCAGTGATGCTAATCCACCGTAGCATCGTCGTCTTCCTTGCACTTGGTAGGAATAGTGAGATATATGGGAGAAGATAACTGGTGAAGCTAAGCTTGATGTATGTTTTTTTTTTGTAGTATTCACTAACATATGATTATAACAAAATAATCTGAACCTTATAACTATTATTAACTAAAATTTTTTTGAGTACTTGAATTCTTAACACATGCAATTTATTCTTGTAGGGTTTATAAATCTTTACTCATATACATAACTTAACTCTGATACTATGTTAGAATTAATGTAAAAAAATAAAAAAAATGCAATCGATACATACACATAATATCATACAATCATGTAATTATAAAATGGCAAAATAAATTAGGAAAACTCATAGGTTCGATGCTCTAATAAAAAATATAAAATAAAATAGAATAAATAAGTATATCGCAACATCAATTCAAGAGATTTGTTAATTATTAATATTTTGTTAATATATTTTATCGGATTAGTATCTCTTGAAATTTTATGGTTGTTAAAGTGTAATATTTTTTATTTATTAACCTTATCATATATATGTGCTATATATGAATGTAATTTCTCTTTTTATATTTAATATTATGATATTAAAATTCATATGATAACCTTGAAAATATTGAGAATGTATTTTGATGATGATCTACACTATCCCAAGCCCCTTTGATGCTCAAATGTAAATATGATCATAAAAAAAATAACACTCTTGACAAGCAAAATGGAATTTATTATCTCTATAATTCATAACGTTGCACCATCTCTATGCACAGAACAATTGGCAAAGGAGCTTGAGCTATTTGCGCAACATGGGGGCCGAAAAACTGTTAATATGGAGGATGTCATACTTTCTGGTACTTTTTCTTATTTTATTATCGGTTGTCCTGGTCACAAAACGCTGTTAGAATAGCAAACTATAGTTTTGTAGCCTTTTTTAATACATTCATATGAATTAGAAAATATTAAAAAAAAGCCACTTGTTCCTGCTTTAAAAAAAAAGTGTCGAAAGTTCCAGATCAGATAAAAAAATCAAAAAAAAAAAAAAAAAAAACACAGATTTTGTGAAAACTGAAAACACAAATATAGTATGCATGTTTTTAATAATATGTCTAAACATATATGTTTATAAACACTGAAGTGTTACTCAATCTTTTATTCTCTAGCACTCGAAACTCCACATGAAATTAGTGCTATCAAAGATGCTTCATGAGACTATTGAGCAAAATCATGACTTTATAAACATATATGTGTATACAATATAGGTGTTTTTGAAAATACATATAAACATATATGTTTATATATATGTGTACACACACACACACACGCACACAATATATGTCTTTATAAACATGGAACTATATACGTTAATGATATGGTAGTCTGATTGGCAAAAAAAGATGGATGCTCTAATCTTATCTTGGGGACACGAGTTTGATCCTCAGAGATGCAGAATGCGTTCCCAAGGTTGTTTGCCGGATCACTTATCATGTTGTTGGGACGTGAGTTTTACATTCTGACCATATGGTATTAAGGCCCATATATGAGCCAAGATATGTTATGGGTTGGGTCTGGGGTGGTGGGGGGACAAAAAAATGTATATTGTATGTGTTTATATGTGTATACAGTATAAATGTATACATTATACGTGCTTTTGAAAGTAGTGTTTTTGACATTTTACAGAGATTGGGGCATTGGTAATGCAATTTTTGTGTGTTTGAAGATGCTTTTTGTGACGCCATAAGTGGTTCAACTTGGATTCAAATTTGTGTTTCAAATGAAATATGCATTTTTTTTTATAATAATCTAGTATAATATGTGTTCAGATTCCAAGCAGAACCAATAATAATCTAGGGAGCTTTTTTTTGCTGGTCTCTGAACACAGATCGAGTGTAATATGCATGCTGAACAACCGGTTGGTATATTTATTGGTTTCAGCTCATAGGAACGAACACTTGACGGCCACTTTGCAGTTGCTTTGCAATGATGCGAAAGGAAAGGATCCACGGCAGGAAAAGAGAGCAAAATCATCAAGAAATGTAGATAAATAAAGGATTTTCATCTTTTGAAGTTGCGTTCTATTAAACTTTCTTATTCTCTCTCTCTCTCGCTCTCTCTCTCTCTCTCTCTCTCTGTCAGATTCGCCATTTTACCCTTTTGGTAAACCCTTAGTGTTGCTTGTTTTTTACATATTCTTTTTTTATTTTCTGAAATCTGTTAGACTGATTTCATTTGTGCTTGAGCACCAAAAATGTCATAAACTAATTGTGACAGAAAATAAGAGTTAGTTACGCGGGATCAATTGGTGTGAATTTTCATACAATTCTTAATGATTCTATGATAAGATTGCTTTCTACATTTTTTTTTTTGAGAGATTTTGTGAAAGTAATTTGATCCGAGCACAAAAAAATTGTTTTGTATTAAAAAAAAATATCATAAATTAGTATTTGTGATATACATGTATGCGGATTGATTAAATTATAAAGATATTAAGGAGTTCTAAAGGAATTATATTTTTTTTTAATCCTCCCTCTCCCCTCTTTCCCAAATCCAATCTCTACTATCCCTTGACTTGAGCGCCAAAAGCACGTCTATACTATCTCATGTTGTTGGTAGAGACCTTAAACTTGAGACTTAGTAATAATGCATGAAAGTATTTACTATATATCATATTTATTTTCACATAAATATATCTAACTTCATAATTATTATATGATTCGATATGTTAGAATTATTTTTCTAGATTTATATTTCTAACTAGTTTGTGATAATATAAATTTATTTCAATATAGCATTCATTTTTGATATTATGCAAGTTGCAAGTGCTAGTGGTGGTTTGGTCATCTTCATTGCGACCTGCGAGAAAGATGGTTATCGTCTCTCATAATGTTGCAGCCCTTTGCGAGTGTTCCAAATTGAAACGTGAAAGCCCTAGAAATGTAAGAACCTCTGCATGCGGTCTCCCACGTCCAAGTCATGCAACTGAGCCCCTCCGCCTGATTGCCAAATCAGGGCTCCGAGCAACCCAGGGGGACTCGATGTTCCTGAGGGATCGATCACGGGTTGACGTTTTATACGAATCCCTGCCCTACATTCAAAGATTCAGAGGGAAAATTATAGTGGTGAAGTATGGAGGTGCGGCCATGAAAGACTCGGAGCTCAGAGATTCTGTCATAGCCGACTTGGTCCTCCTTTCTTTTGTTGGCCTCCGGCCAATATTAGTGCACGGAGGTGGCCCCGAGATCAACCACTGGCTTCGCCTCCTCAATATCGAGCCCGTCTTCCACGAAGGCTTCCGCGTCACGGATGCAAAAACCATGGAGATCGTGTCCATGGTGTTGGTTGGAAAGGTCAACAAGAGCTTGGTTTCTCTCATCAACAAAGCTGGTGCAACCGCAATTGGCTTGTGTGGCATGGATGGCCGCCTCTTCATGTCTCGCCCAAATCAGAGTAATGCTCAATTAGGATTCGTTGGAGACATCGTGAAAGTTGACCCAACCATACTTCGGCACTTCATCAATGACGGTCAGATTCCAGTGATTGCCTCCGTGGCTGCGGATGAATCTGGTCAATCATATAACATTAACGCTGACACTGTGGCCGGAGAATTGGCTGCTGCACTATCTGCAGAGAAATTGATCTTGTTGACGGATGTTGCAGGAATTCTTGATGATAGGGATGATCCGACGAGTCTATTGCGGGTGATAGATGTGACCGAAGTGAAGAGGTTGATTAAGATGAAGAAGATTGTTGGCGGCATGATTCCCAAGGTAAACTGTTGTGTGCGATCACTCGCCCATGGGGTAAGGACTGCGAGCATCATTGATGGCCGGGTTCAACACTCGTTGATTCACGAAATCATGTCAGAGGAAGGCATGGGAACCATGATAACTGGGTTCTAATTGTATTTACAAATGCACTCATCCTATGTTGATGTAAAGCTTGCATTTGTTGGAGTTAAACAATCAATCTTGTTTGTTATTGAGCTTCATTCCATTTTAAGCTAAAGAAAGCATTCGTATTAGCCACAGAATTATTCATGTTTCTTGATCTTTTTTTCACAACAAGGATTCTGAGAAACTGTTATTGCACAATTGGTCATGTCAAACTAAGATTTCAGCATTCAATTATTTGTTTTTTTTTTTATTTTTCAATTACTGAAATCTTTAAAAAAATAGCTGAAAAAACCAAAAAATTTGGTTTTTTTTTCATTCAGAAAAATCTCACTCCCACAATGATCGAAACCCTCACGGCCTCACTTCGCTTCTCCGCTTATCTCCTAAATAGAGGTAGAATGTTAAAAAAAACAAACGACTTAATATTTAAAGCTATTAAGTAATATTAAGTATTAAACTCAAAAAAAAGTTCTACTCAACATTAAGTAAAAAAATAAATACTACCTAAATATGATCTTGTGTAATCATGTTCAAAAAACATCATAATTAAAAATTAAATTACCAAATAATGCCTTTGGAGGCTACCATGAGAAAATCTAATATTTTCTTCATAAAAATTTTCTTTTAACAATCTCTTTAAATACATGTATTTTGTGCTCTATGCTGAACAAATTAATTGGGAGAAGTTATTTACAAAAAAATTCTAGAAAAAAAAAAAAGAGGAATGCCCAAATTGTGTCATTTTATCCGCTAGCAGAAAGTGTAGAGATATTTCATTATGTATGTTAGCTTATACTTTTGGGATAAATGATTAAAAGGGGCAAATGTCTCCATAAATAATAAAATCAACCTCACATATATATTCATCCTAAAAAATTCTTGATTTGTACAAAAATTCCTTAGTTTTTCTCATAAAAATAACTTTTTTTTTTTTTTGAAAACACACATATATGGAGGGTTATTTTTTCAATTATTTAAAAGCTGACGTATATTTATCTCAAAAGTGGGTCAGTTTTTAAGTGAAAAAAAAAAGAAAGTTAATTTTCTATTTTTCAGAAAATTTTGCTTGCATGAAAAAATATTCACTTTTTCCATACGACTTGTAGTCTGCCCGGCCTGGCACGAAATGATTGGGACGAGTCCGGACAAAATCATCCATTTCATGCTGAATCATTTTGGGTCATGCTGGATATATCAGTTTTGTGGGCAGCGGCACCATCCACCGCTACCAACCACTACGATAGCCTCCACAATTGTGCTTGGAACGCAGGCTAAGTGGATTGTGTATGCTTCATGATTGTAGCCTAGGGGCATAGTTATCATGTCAGTGGACTATACCAAAAGGCCAAGTATGCAGATCATGCTTGGCCCGATATGAGGCACGATAACCTTGGGCCGGCATTATCTATGTCTAGGTATGATTCTAGACTGTGCCATGTCAGGTTAGACGTGACATAGTCGGGTCGTGCCTCGTTCCATAGAGGTGTCAAACGGGCCGGCCCGGCACGGCACGACCCGTTTTTCACGAGCACGGCACGGTTTAAAAAAACTGGGCCCGGCACGGCCCGCATGCACGACGGGCCGTGCCGTGCCTCGCCTGGCACGGCCCGCATGCACGACGGGCCGTGCCGTGCCTCGCCTGGCACGGCCCGCATGCACGACGGGCCGTGCCGTGCCTCGCCTGGCCCGCTCGGGCAAACCTGTCCGAGCGGTTCGGGAAATGGGGACCGCGGGTCGGGTCGAATTTGACCCGACCCGCGGTCTTTTTTTTGCGGGAGGGGAGACATGCGGTTTGCCGTGCCGGTTTGCCGTGCCAGGGGCCGAACCGTGCTTGGCCAGGCACGGCACGGCACGGTTCGTGCCAAAGCCGGGCACGGCACGGGCCCGGGCACGGATTTTATCCGTGCCGGGCCGGCCCGGCACGGTTGACACCTCTATCGTTCCATGCTCGGACCATATGACCCAATTTGAACCTCAAATTCAAAAGAAATTATATTACTAATAGTTACTATTTGTACTATATAATTCCTCTTCATTATAAAAAATTTGGTGTGATGCATAATTAGAGAGATCGTGTGAAAATATTGAAATGATCAGATAGTTTGTGATATTATTATTTTTATTCTAGAAATATTTCAGATCACCTTATGAAAAAAAAATGTTATAAATTTTAACTAGATTGATACAACACAACCCAATTATCAAGTAAAAAAATTTAAACATGGCCAATTGTAAGGATAAGAGAAAAGCCCAAACAGTCATTTTGGCTAGTTATGATTTTGGTTTTGGCCCTTCTTTCCATGGGGTCATCGATCTAACTTAAAAATTAGATTAGAGAGATCTAGAAATCATTATTATTATTATTTGTGATATAGCACAATTACATGCGTCTCATATTTGTTATTGTTATAATTATTGATTTCACCTCTTTGAAATCAACTTTATGTCACCCTTGTTGTTGCGTTATTGCAATGAAATAAACAAAACTAGTTGTCTAAAAGATGACCCAAATCAAAGAAATTTAAATATGATTTGTAACTTGTTATTCTCACAAAAATGGCATTTCCACCTTTGATGAATTATAGTAGGGTATTTCAAAAAATTAAATAATAATTTATTTTTTGCTTCAATTTTGAATTCACCCCAAGGCCCATAACTTTCAAATATTTATTTCTTATTTATTTGGGAAAATTATATAGGAGTCCAAAATAAAAATCTTAATGTTTTAGTCGCCTCTAAAAATATTTTAGTCAAACATTATTCAATCTATCAAATATTTAATTTTTAGGATATTTTTTTTTCAATTTTTCAAATTTATCACCACAACACATCATTTAAAAAATTAATAAACAACATGGAAACAATGTCTTGCAGGGACAATATTTTTGTTCGAAAATACAATTCACAAAACTAGATATATTTAATATAGTTATATATATAAAGCTTAAATCTATATATATTTAATATAGTTATATATATCAAAAACTATATATATATATATATATATATATATATATATATATATTACCATATATATTACCTATATAATATTGCTATATATATAGCAGCATAAAACTATATATTTATATAACAAAAATCATATATATATATATATAACTAATATAACTATATAACTATATAACTATATAATATAGTTAATATATAGCTTAAAACTATACCATTATATAACACAAACTATATATATATATAATTAAACTATATATATTAAATATAGTTATATATATAGCTTAAAACTATAAATTACATAACAAAAATTGTGTGTGTGTGTGTGTGTATAAATATATAAAATTAAACTATATTAAATATAATTATTTATATAGCTTAAAACTAAATAGATAAATATCAAAAATTATATATATAGTTAAACTATATTATATAGTTTTATAGATATATAGTATACCATATATATATAGTATATAACATATAGTTAAACTAAACTATATATATGCATACCTATTATAGTTTTAACATATATAATATACCATAAGTAGTTGTAATATATATATATATATATATATATATATATATATAATATCACTATATAGTTTTTACATTTATAGTATAATATATGTAGTTTTCTATACATAATTATATAGTTTAAATCTATAAATATAACTATATGTGTTTAATAAAACCATATGTAATTTCCGTAATAGTGTTTTTGGAAAATAATGTTCGCGCAAACAAAATTACAATTTCAACAATGTTTTTCATTTTTAACGATATAAGGGCAAATTAGGAAAAACAAAAAAAGTATCCTAAAAGTTAAATATTTTATAAATTGGAGATTGTTTGGCTAAAATATTTTTAGAATGGGACCAAAATATAAATATGTTTTTTGGTCCACTTTATTTTTCCCTATTTATTTATCTCTCCTTATATTTAGTGAGATTTATGTTTAAGTGTACTAAACATAAAATAATTGAAAAAGTACCCAAATTTCAATAATCAAACAAATTTATATCAAACTCTTGACAAATTAAGTTTTAGTGCACTCAATGTTGTTAATTTGAAAATATTTTTTTTCAAACTCCTCCGAACTCACTTGAACACATCTGAGGTAAGTTATGTATACGAGTTATGTGAATTTGCCGAAACTCGTTTCAACTCCCATCGTCTTCTTCCCCAAGCATATGTTGACGGGCTGTTCGTTGAGTTGAGCTGATTTAGAGTGAAATTACCACTATGCCCTTAATGAGCAATTATCAATTTATCACGGTAAAATATTTCTTTATTAATTCTTTTTGTTTCAATTATCGGATGAATATAAAAACTGATTATTTTCTTGACCTAGCGGTTGGCTGAACATTTTTTACTGAGAGCTTTGATAATTTGTTTCCTGCTGTGCGATTCTGCTCTTCTCCTTCTTCTCTTCTGCTCTTATTCTTCTTCTCTGTTCTGTGCTTCTTTTCTTGAGAATTCCTTATTATAAACATGGAATAGTTGTTCTAAAACAACATTGTGGTATCAGACCCTCGATTCCTAACTGAGATCGAGATTATTTTTGAAAAATATTCAAATCTAATTTCTCCAGATTAGGCGTTCTCTGAAAACCTAACTATTTTTCACAAATTTCTTAAGATCGAGCATAGATCTAACCAGATCTACTAAGATCTAAAGGTTTTGTGGTTTTTAAAACCTATTTTTTACAAAACCCTAATATTCTATTCAAAATTTTCAAGCTGTTCTTAAGATTATTATGTTTTCAAAAGCTCAAAACTCATCAAACTCGGGTTCGATTCCTATTCCCTTGTTTGATTGTGAAAATCTTGACTACTGGCTTGTTAAAATGCGAACATTATTTATCTCCCAAGATATATGGGAAATTGTGGTTTCTGGATATATAGAAGCCCCTAATTTCTCTATTCTGGAAGGTAAGAAATTGTTGCAAGAGAAGGAATTACGGAAATTAAATGCTAAGGCATTACTTTTCATCCAACATGGTGTAAGTAATACAATATTTTCTCAATTATTTGGTTATACTCAAGCCAAGGAGGCTTGTGACCTCCTAATCGAGGAATACCAAGGAGACAAGAAGGCTCGAGGAGCACTTCTGCACTCCTTGAGAAAAGATTTCGAGAATCTGAGTATGAAAAACTCAGATTCTCTTACTGAGTTTTCTACTCAGTTTCTTGATATAGTTAATCAACTTAAGATTCATGGAGAAAATATCTCTGAGACTCGATTAGTTGAAAAACTACTAATCTGTATGCCTGATAAGTTTGATGCCATTGTGGCAGTGATAGAGGAAACCAAAGATTTATCAAAGCTCTTTATCCAGCAAGTTCTGAGTTCTTTAAAGTCTTACGAAAGTCGATTACTGAAGAGGGCAGAAAGTTCTGGAGAGACTGCGATGCAGTCAAGATGGGAAGAAAGCTCCAACAAGGCCGAAGTACAATACAGAGACATGAGGAGTAAGAAAAATACACAAAGGTATGAGTTTAAAAATAAAAACAAAAATAAAATTAAAATAGGCTCTACTTCTACTCTCTCAATTGACTCATCTAAGGACCAATTTGTCTCTTGCAATATATGCAAGAGATTAAACCACACTGCGACTGAGTATTGGTTTCGAAAACAGAACCAATGCCAAAACTGTAAAAGGTCTGGGCATAATTCTAAGAACTGTAAAAGTATCTCTAAACAGAATGCTGGTTTTATAGAATGAGTAGCTTCTATAGAACATCTGTTTTATGCAAATGAAATAGAAAATACACATTCAATAAACACCTGGTTTCTGGACAGTGTCTGCTCAAACCACATGTCTGGAAATAAAGAAATATTTGTGGATTTACTTCCAGTGGTAAACTCACAAGTCAAACTGGGCAATGGTGAACTAGTTCAGGCGCAAGCCAAGGGCAGAGTGGCAGTACCCACCTGCTCTGGAACAAAATTCATAAAGGATGTACTTCTGGTTCCTGCCTTGGACCAAAATTTACTAAGTGTTGGCCAGTTAATTGAAAAGAGTTATAAACTGTCATTTGAAAATAAAACGTGTGAAATTTTTGATCAAGGCAGTGATCAACCATCTTGGACAGTAAAAATGTCAAGTGGAAGAAGTTTTCCACTGACATTTGCTGAGAAAACAAATAAGGCATTCTCAATGAATGTCCAATCTGTAGCTTCTATATGGCACAGAAGGTTTGAGCATTTAAATTATTCAGACCTAAAAAACATTTTTCAAAATAATTTAGTAAATGGAGTGCCTTCAAACCTAGCACTACCTACCTCTATCTGTGAAGAGTGCTCACTGGGAAAACAAACCAGAAAGAGCTTTCCAAAGTACTATGTCTGGAAAGCTTCCAAACCATTAGAACTACTGCATGCTGACATATGTGGTCCTATGTCAGTGAAATCTCTAGGTAGCAGTAGTTATTTCTTATTGTTTATTGATGACTGCATGAGATATATATGGGTATTCTTCCTAAAGCACAAGTCTGAGGCACTTGAATGCTTCAAGAAACTCTTACCACTTGTCGAAAGACAATCTAGACTAAGTGTTAAGACACTTAGAACAGACAGAGGAGGTGAGTTCCTCTCTCAAAAATTCACAAACTTCTATGAATCAAAAGGAATAACTAGGCAGCTTACCACTGCCTACTCACCACAACAAAATGGAGTTGTTGAGAGGAAAAATAGAACTATAATGAAAATGGCCAGATCACTTTTAAACCAGAAAGACTTACCAAAAACCTTTTGGGCAGAGGCAGTGAACACATTAGTGTATCTGCTCAATAGGTGCCCAACCAAAGCACTGAAAAACTTAACTCCAGTGCAAGCCTGGACTGGAAGAAAACCGAATGTTAAACACTTAAAGGTATGCGGGAGTATTTGTTACTCCCATATACCCAGTGCACAAAGAACCAAATTAGACTCCAAGAGTCTAAAGTGCATTTTAGTAGGTTACAGTATGCAATCCAAGGGTTACAGACTGTATTCACCAGAAACTAAGTCATTTCTGGTGAGTAGAGACATTTTAATTGATGAAAATAGTAAGTGGGTTGAAAATTTAATTGAAGCAAACTCTGGAACCAAAAATGGTTGCACAGAAGCTACTGCAACCAGCAATAAGTTAATAAGCACTCCAAGGTACAATTTTAGCTCACCTTCTATTCTTTCTTCTGAGTTTTTTTCTGATTCTGTTTCTGAATGTGATTCTGAATACAAGTCCAAATCTGTTTCTGAGTATAGTAATTGTTCTTCACCTAATTCTGAATCTCTGACTGAACCAAATAAAATAACCCCTGTAAAGTATAAAGACTTGTCAGATGTTTACCAGAGATGTAATTATGCCTTAGTTGAGTCACTCAACTATGAAGAGGCTGTAAGACATCAATTCTGGTTCAAAGCAATGCAGACAGAAATGTCTGTCATTGAGAAAAATAACACTTGGACCTTAGTGGACTTGCCCCAAAATAAATACAGCATAGGTGTTAAGTGGATTTATAGGATTAAAACTAAATCAAGTTCAAATCAGCCTATATACAAGGCTCGATTGGTAGCTAAAGGTTACTCACAAAAACCCGGATTAGACTACCATGAAACCTTTGCTCCAGTAGCAAGGTTAGAAACCATAAGGCTTTTAATAGCCTTAGCTGGACAGAAAGGATGAAATTTATTCCAATTAGACATAAAGTCTGCCTTTCTAAATGGAAAACTAAAGGAAGAGATATATGTTGAACAACCCCCTGGGCTTGTAAAAAAAGGGGAGTGAACACTGTGTTTATAAATTAAATAAGGCTTTGTATGGGTTGAAACAAGCTCCTTGTGCTTGGTATCAACAAATCAACTCATACTTTCTAAATCAAGGATTCAGCAGAAGTAAGAGTGAGCCTACACTCTATATTAAAAGAGATAACCATTCTGGAATTTTGATTGTTTCTTTGTATGTAGATGATATTAGTTTTACAAGTAATAAAACTGAATTGATAAATAACTTTAGGAGAGAAATGGAAATTAAATATGGAATGTCTGACCTAGGAAATCTAAAATAATTCTTAGGACTTGAAATAACTCAAGACACAAGTGGTGTGTCCATTTCTCAAACTACATACATTAAACAATTATTGAAAAATTTTGGAATGAGTGACTACAAGCCTATATCTACCCCTTTAGAAGTAAATCAGAAATTACTTTTAGCTAAAGGTAAACCTGTAAATGAAAAAACATACAGAAGTTTAATTGGAAGCTTGTTGTATGCATCAGCAACCAGACCCGATATTGTATATTCTGTTCACTTGTTGTCATGGTTTATGTATTGTCCAAATTATATACACTTAAGTGCTGCCAAACAAATATTGAGATATCTCAAAGGTACACTTGACTTAGGTCTGAAATATCACAAAATTAACCATACAAAAATTATTGGTTATTGTGATAGTGATTGGGGAGGAAATCCAGAGGATTACAAAAGTACCTCTGGATATGTGTTTAATTTAGGAATTGTGGCTGTTTCTTGGCAGTCCAAAAAACAATCAACCGTAGCCCTGTCCACCACCGAAGCTGAATATGTTTCAGCTTCGGTTGCAACCTCTCAAGCCTTATGGCTTAGAAAACTATTGGGTGACCTAGATAAATTTCAAAAACATCCAACAAAAATTCTGTGCGATAATCAATCGACTATATCTATTGCGAGTGATATGGTAATGCATAGTCGAACTAAACACATAGGTTTGAAATATCATTTCATTAAGGATGCAATTGAATCTAATGAAGTTAAATTGGTTTTTTGTAGGACTGAAGAACAAGTAGCTGATATATTTACGAAGTCCCTATCGAGAGAAAAGCTTGTCTATTTGAGAGAAAAGATTGGTCTGATCTCAACTACATCGAATGGGGGGGACTGTTGACGGGATGTTCGTTGAGTTGAGCTGATTTAGAGTGAAATTACCACTATGCCCTTAATGAGCAATTATCAATTTATCGCTGTAAAGTATTTCTTTATTAATTCTTTTTGTTTCAATTATCGGATGAATATAAAAACCGATTATTTTCTTGACCTAGCGGTTGGCTGAACATTTTTTACTGAGAGATTTGATAATTTGTTTCCTGCTGCGCGATTCTGCTCTTCTCCTTCTCTTCTGCTCTCCTTCTTCTTCTCTGTTCTATGCTTCTTTTCTTGAGAATTCCTTGTTATAAACATGGAATAGTTGTTCTAAAACAACAGCATACAGAATCCCGAAACTTCGCCTCCTCCATTTTGGCTCCGCATTCTCTTTAAAATCCAAGTAATATTGAGTGCACTAAAACGTACCTCGGATGAGTTCGGACTTTCGAGGTATACGAGTTCAGAGTTTCGATTCCCCATCATTTTCTTCCCCAAGCATATCGAATCCCCTATGTATAATGGATATACGAGTAATATTAACTCGTCCGAGGTATACGAGTTAGTATTGAGTGCATCTTTATCAATAATTAAAAAATGATGCACCAAGTTAAGTATATGAGTTAGATTTATGTTCGGATGTATGGGGTAAGTTTTTTTTTTTGATAATTAATAAAATTCATTGTCAAAAATTTATGTACAACCTAAAACATCTTTACACTATTACATTCTTTGCTAAAAACAATATAAATCTCAGTTTTGATTTATCTTATTAAACATTATGCATCTTGGGACTATCTTTTGAATTATCTTTAGTTTATTTCTCTCCAAATATAGTATCCATCTGCTACAAGCGTTGTTTTCTTGATATTGATATTATGTGTGTTTACTATATAATACTTCTTCATGTCTTTGAATGCAGATAAAATGGATTCCATACTTGAAATGTTACTCAGAAAAATGTGATTCCATACTTAAGCTAAGTAGTACAATATAATTTATAATTTACGGAGTGAAAGAAACTATGAACAACATTCACTGCATTGTTCCCAATGTGATTCCATTAAGTTTTATAAAATTCAGATATGAACAATATTCATTAAATAGTGTCTTCTTGATTTATTTCGGAGAGAAGTATAATGAGAGTGATTTATGATCTCTCTCATTGAGTATTATGTCATTCGTTATAGTCTCCTTGTAATTATTCTCCCTATTTCTTGAGGAGCCCAATAGGTTTATATAGTATGAGATGAATACATCTACTATATTTTCTTGTGATGTAAAGAATTCCCCACATTCCTTAATTACTAGTATGATCTTACTTTTTTACATCTTAAAGTTTGTCAAGACGTGGAAAAATTTTGTACATCTATCACTATGTTTAAGAAATGATAATTCAGCTTCCTCTAATCTCAAATTTACTTAGAGTCATTTCTTCTTCTTTATCTTCCAAAGAGGGGCATTGCAATATCTTGCCTTGAATAGTATGAAAAGCATTTATGGTAAGAGGAACCCTTGCTCTAATTTGCCCAAAATTCTTTTCATTCAATTTTTTTAGGGGCTCCTTCAATAGTTTCCACTTTTAACAAGCTGAAACATGATAGACCTAATAATTTCTTTTTTCCAAGGGCTTTTTACCAAAGGAGTGAACTCTTTGTGAGATAGCCACATATTATAAAATTTAAAAGGGAGCTTTCTCACATTTGTTCCAATCAATGTGGTCATTAGGACCATGCAATGGTTTGAGAATATCTTAGGGGGAAGAAACCAAGCGTGACTATCTAGTCATAAATTATTTTATTCACTATTAGTCATTGATCTTTCTAACTTACTAGACATTCTATAGTTTGTACAAGTAAAATAATTTTCAGAGGAAGGGAGATCCTCTAAATTTAGATATGAGCAATATTTGAAGATATCTTGGTATTTATAGATACTGACTACACTTCCTCCTACTTTATCTAGCATCGAGTGGAGGGAGTTAAAATCTCTTAAGACTGCCCATAAGGATGATTCTACTTGTTTTCTTCTACTTGCTCTTCCCATAGTGCCCTTCTATTTACAACTGAGTGAATCCCATAAATGAATGATAATAATAATTTTATTCTTCTTACTCTTCATGTTATTTCTAGATATACGTGTTGGGCCAAGTGGATAAAATACTTATATCTATTATTTGATTATCCCATAATACCAAAATTCTACCATTCCATTGACAGGAGAAATTATCAAGGGAGTTATATCTTTTAAACTTTATTTTCATTAGTCATATTAATTTATCATGGTTAAGTTTAGCCTCAATGAGAACAAATATGTCAATTTAATTGGCATTTAGAAGCCTAAAAATCTATTTCTGCTTAAATGGGTAGCTAAAACCTCTTAAATTCTAGCCAGCAATCTTCATAATAGTTAACTAGATCCCTCCTATTGTGTGTCCTCCATTAAGTCACATTATTGAGTGCATTTATTATTACTTCATTGCACTCATCTTAGCAATTGCCCATCATGTCCCTACCCATGTCATTAATGTACACTACCCATACATGGTGTTAATTTGTCATGTATGAACATCTCAGCATGACCATTATAGTATATATATATACACATAAAGAGCCTATTATGATATCCCAAACCATTCTTATACAAATTATCATATATACATCCATTTACAACCATTCTAGACTCATTCAACCTATTTACATATCCATACATATACTTCTACCCATACATAATGAGCACATGCTCTACCCATACATATACATCATGTACAGAGCATCCAACATACACCTTACATCATTTACAAACCTTTCATGCATGAAATGCCCAAACCATTCATACATCTTGCATCATTTACAAACCTTTCATGCATAAAATGCCCATATCATTCATACATATCATACATAGAGCCATCCAAAAGCTCATATTCTACCCATAAGTCATACACATATTCCACCTTTTCGTGTATGAGAATCCCAAAACTTTCTTGCAGACAATCATACATATCATTCATAGGGCAATCCATTAAAATATATTCCACCCTTGAGAGCATTTTAAAATCACTTACAAATTGGCTTTTTATTCTTCTTTTCTTGTCCAAAATATGGAGCCCATCATGTGAGCATTTGTCCTAACATATTAATTTCTTTGTATCATGGTACTTACACTTATTTTGTAAAGTGTTCACTTCACCACACGCAATCATATGCCCAAAGGTCAGTCCTAGTCAGGTATACATGACATGAGAGATCCTACCCAATCTTTTACATAGGGCATCACATTTTCAACATAGAATTCTACAAGATACAAATATTCCTTCACATTCTCCAAAGCATACAATGCATGCTAAATACATATTTATAAATAACATTTTTTTCATACTTAACATCTATCCCTATTAGGCTTCTATATTTGGCCACTGAAGGATCCCCCATGCATCCTGATTGAACTTCCGCATGACACCCATCCATAGCATTGAGGAGTTATGTGTGTGAATCAAGCGGTCCCAAGGTACCCATCACTTAGGTATTGTGTGAAGTTAGTTTCTGGATCTAGAAACTTTCTTCCTTCAATCCTTACAAGCTACAATTCTCGGCAGCATTTGCAAGGATTGAAAAGTTTTTTTTTTGAGGGGATTACTGGGAGTTCAGGGTTTAGGTGTCAAATGGACTGTGTTGGGCCGGCTTGACCCATTTTTTTCAGGCCCATACGGGCTCGCGTGTCATGCTATGCATGACATGCTACAGTACCATGTCGTGCCTAGCACGACATGGTTCATTGGAGTGAAGGCTCGTAATGACCCATGACCCAAAATCAGCCTGGGTTTGGGCCGGTTCGAGCCATCTTAACCTATAACAAAAAATAAGGATGGCATAGCCGTGCCGCCGTGCCACCGTCGCCCGTTAGGCGTCACCACATCATCACCCATTGAGCATCGTTGCATTGGTCATCATGCGTTGCTCGTCGGGTCGTCGCTCGTGCCGTGCTCACGTGTAAGGCACCCAGGTCATGTCTGCCACGAAAAGTAGGCCGAAGACCCTCGGCATGGCACGACACGGCACGATAGGAATTGTCCCAAGGGTAAGCTTGGCATGAGTTCATGCCCAATCCTGTATCGTGTCATGCCGGGCTAGACACGTTTGAATTGGGCCGGGCCTAGGCCACCCGGCCCATTTGAAACTTTTAGTTTAGGGAGGAGAGAAGCCAGCACATTGAAAAGATTAGAGCCATCCGAGATAAGTTGTGTATATAAGTTATGGTAATTTTGGCTTCTTGTCATTTTTTTCCTCAAGCATACTGAATCCTCGTAACTCATATACATAATTTACCTCAGGCGAGGTTTTAAAAGGGTATTTTCATATTAACAATATTGAGTGTACTAAAACTTATTTTGTTAAGAGTTTGGTGTAATATTTTTTATTTATCAAAACTAGGGTTCCTTATTTTCAATTTTTTTATGTTTAGTATACTAAAACATAAATCTCTTTTATATTTATCTTTTAAATTCTCTTTCCCATCTATCTTTTTTTGTCCCCAACCCCAAGACTATCTATTTTCTCATCCTTTTATTTGAATACTCCAACAATAAAACAACCTCCACAAAAAAAAGATATATTACAAGTAACAAGTTAAAAAAAAATCTATATTTATTAAATTTAAACATACCAACAAAATTAAACCAAATAAAAATTAATTTAAATCAAAGTTAATTTGTAATTAAATTAATGTTCTCAAATTGATATGATTGGGTTAGTTTGCCCAATCGAGCACACTTCACATGTGCTCATTAGGAAAATTATTCTAGGTCTTGACTAATTTGTATATGATTGGCTAAAATTCTACTTCAATGTCAAGTCTTCGACTTGTCATAAATTTGACAAATTCGATTAGGTCAGCATGCATAAACACTTGAAGAATCATACTAATTCATCTGATATGCCCATTTAAAGTATCCTTATATCTATTATATTATAATCGGTCAGCATATTAATTATCACAAGTATATTTATCTGAAGTCATAAATGCTATAATTATGAGCCTGTAAAAATCATTCTCACCCTATCCATGAAGCTTTTTCATGCAATTCTTCAATAATATTTGCTCGAATTAAACTTTTCAACTATTATTTTCTTTTTTTAGTCATGTATAAACCAAAGTTCATATTGAATCATAATGAGCCAAATGGATGTCTATCATCGGAAACGACATCACTTGTCATGCTTCTCCAAAAACACCCTAATATTTTCTCTCCAAACTTTAACTTTTAGTAGGCAATACATTGTGTACTACTAAAATAGTAAACAAGACCACCCAATCTGAAAGAACCTATTATTACTCATAAGTCTCATGGCTACAATATTGATCAACAAGGCATCAACTATATTTGAACTATTATTACAAAAGTTTCATTGTTTCTTGTATTACTATTGTAAGAGATTATAATTTGACCATTATGATCGTAAGAAGAGTCTCCACATTCATATTAACATTTCAAATCTTTCTCTGAAACCACTTGACATGGGAAAGGAATCTCAACACAACAATAAAGCCTTTGCAACATACCACCATCAATAAATTATCACGAGTTCAGTCTTCGCACAATGCCAAAATTAGCTTTAGGTTGAATTGATTGGCCAAAACTTCTCTACATTATTAAGTTATTGGTTTGCAATAAACTTTTCAAACTCATTTGAGTCAATGTAAGCATGCCTAAACTCTTAAAGAATCATATCAATCCAGCTCACATAGCCCTCTAGAATTTCTCATATTTTTTATGTTTTAATTAGTCAACATATTAATCATGATAACTATATATGTATCGAGTCACATATACTAAAATTATGAGTCCGTAATACGTCCATGCAAATATGCTCATGAAAGGATAGACACCTACATACTATGCAAATAAATACACCTTCAAATTTCAAGTATGTGTGTGTGTGTATTGAAAGTAATAATACAAAAAGGTCATATCCAATCCAATACATAAGAGTTCCACTTAGTATGAGGTCTGAAAAAATTTAATATCTCGATAGTTTTACCTTTAAAAATCAAATAGATTACATCTGATAAATCTTGAATATATGACTTATCATTTTGTAATGAAAATAATTGTTGTAGCACAAACAAAAAACTTCTAAAAATTAAAGATCCTAATCAATGCACAAGTATTCTACTTAGCATGAGATTTAAGGAATTAACTATATGTTTGCATATGTTTCTAATAATGTTTGAAATACAAAATGTGTTTAATACTTAGAAACATAACATTACATTTTAATATATTGTTTTAAAATTATCTCATGTTTGGGAATTGAACCATGATTTATCAATTTAGGTTGGGAACCAAATTTTTCTACCCCGCCAAAGAGGCATCACCAAACCCTTTTGTAGATGCTAATGGTAACATGCTTACAAAAGGGTAGACCATGTACAACGCAAACAAATACACACAAATCTCAAGATTATATATATATATATATATATATATTAAAAGTAAAAAATAAAAATATCATACCCAATTCACAAGACTTTCACTTTGCTTAGTACAAGGACTAGGATAAATTAATATCTGAATAATCTTAATACTGAAAATTAAAAAAACTACAACTATAATAAACATCAAACACGAAACATATCACCATATTGAACAAAATACTTGCTATCAAACTAAGATATGATTTATATAAATTAAATACTCAGTACATAAGGCCTATTTTAGCACTGGGTATAGAAATTTAATAAAATTATATATAAATATATAAATAAATAAATAAATAAATATATATATATATATTATAGTGCTTGTAATTCAAAATGTAATTATTACCCTATACATTCTAAGTATGAATGCCCATCTTCCTATTCAATGTATATATTAAATATATTGGCATTTATGATATATGCATCCTTATTTTCTTAGAAATAGAAGATTTGTTTTGGTCACTGGAGAGATGAATTAGATGCTTGTAATAAAATATCTCATCTAACTTTTTTTATAAGCTTTGGTTTTTGTCTACTTTTTCTTCTTAATCTCTCTCTATTATATTTTATAACATGTTATCAGCATGAAGAACTACCAATTGAGTAAATAATTTTTGCAAGGTAAGTTTTTTTTATTAATCAACTAATACTTCATCTTCTTCTATTAATTTTTTTTTGGCCTGAAACCAAATTTCTAACCTAAAAGTATCTTTTTGCTCCTGAAGTGGTGGTGAATATTTGGAAATCCAACAAATTAATCTAAAGATTCATTTATTTTGCATGAATTATGACAAATATTGAAAAGCTCAAATTCCACATCCGCAAAGTGAGTGGAAATAATTATCTTTCATGGTGCCTTGATATGAAAATGCACATCCAAGTGCAAGATCTTGCTAACACAATTATATAAGATGGAACCTCAATTGCAAAAGATAATGTAAATGCACTAATTTTTATTCATCATGATTTGCATGTGTGTCTATTGACTCATTATTTATCCATTCGGGTTACTCAAACCTTGTGGAAGAGGTTGAAGGATAGGTATGATCATACCAATATTATTATCCTTCCTCAAGGACAATATGACTAGCAAAATCTTAGACTACAAATTTTAAATCAGTGTCTGATTATAATTATACTTTATTTGATATTGTTATCCGGCTTGAGTTATGAGGTATCAAACTCACTGATGCAGAACTGTTATAGGTATTTGTTTGCTTGATAGTATATCAATGCATGCCACATTTCATAGTAGATACTTTTTCTCGAGTATGACATTATGTAAGACACATGTCCATACAATATATGGTCCTATTCCAATTATTGATGATTTTGGGAATGCCATAATTATTTTACCAAAAGGCACCATCTTGCATATTGAGATTGCATTTCTAAGTATTAGATAAAAAATGAATCTGCTTAGCTTCAAAGATATACACCATAATGGGTACAATGTTGAGACTATTTTATGAGGAAAACAAAGAATATATTGGTATTACCATTTATAAGATGGGTTTGAAGACCATCCATGAGAAGCTTGAAACTTCTTCTATGGGATTATGATGTGTCATGATTAAGACCATTGAAACCTACTTCACCATATCTTAGAGATTATTAAATCATGTTCAATTTGGATTATGGCATGATTGCCTTAGTCACCATGACTCTTCAAGAATGGTGTAGAATTATTTAGAATACAAAGGGGTACCCTTTAAAAGATACAAAGATATTATTATCAAAAGATTATAATTGTGAAGCTTGTTCACAAGAAAATTTCATTATCAAACATTCTATAACAAAGTTTGATCTTGAAGTCCCTTTATTCCTACAAAGATTTAGGGTGATATATGTGGACTAATACAACCACAATGTGGATCATTTTGATATTTTATGGTACTAGTGGATGTAAATTGTAGATGGTCTTATGTTTGTCTATTATCTAAGTGCAATATCACCTTTGCATATTTACTTGTGTAGATTATAAAGCTCTAGACACAATTCCCTAACTATCTAATTAAAGGCATAAGAATGGATAATACTGGTGAATTTATATCTAAGAGATTTGATACATATTGTCCTTTACTCTGAATCAAGGCCAAGAACCTGGTCGCATATGTTCATACTCAAAATGAATTGGCAGAATCTTTGATCAAACATATCCAAATCATTACCCAGACTCTATTATTGAGAATGAATCGCAATGATATAGCATGGGGTTATGTAGTTTTGCATGCAAATGTCCTATATTATTGTGCCCTACTACTAGTCTCTTAAAATCTCCACTTTAAATAGTTCTTGGTTATGAATCCAATATTTCTCATTTATGAAATTTTAGTTGTGCAATACATATTTCTATAGCATCACCAAAAAGTATGAAAATGTGTCCCCAGTTCCTTATGGGTATTTATATTGGGTTTAATTCACCATCCATTATTAAGTTCTTAGAATTAATTACTAGTGATCTTTTTATCATTAGATTCGCATATTGTCATTTCAATGAGACTATGTTTTCAACGATTGGAATATCTAAAATTAAAATGGCTACAAAGCAAAAACCAATTAAGGTTTTCTCTTCGAATGAGAAAAATTTACCTCAATTAGACCCAAGAACTCTTGAGTGTGAAAATGAGACGCACTGCATAATCCATTTACAGGCTATAGCCAATAGACTTCCTAACAATACTATTCCTCAAAAATGAATGAGAAAGAATCAAGAATCTACTCTAGATGAGCCTAGTATTGTGCTTACTTCTAAAGAGCTTAATACCTCGGAAGAGGCACAAATCAATGAAAAGGTCACCAACCCTAAGAATACTACGAATTCCATTATATATTGTAATGAGATTTAAGATCGGAATAAAATCATCATTAATGATATTTTTGCATTCTCAGTTGCTCATAAAATTATAGATGATGATTGTGAGCCATATTCTATTATCGAATGACATCAAAGGTAAGATTGATCTAAGTGGGAGGAAGGAATTAAGGCTGAATTAGCTTCCCTAGCTAAATGAGAAGTTTTTAGACCCATAACTCTTATACCCAATAATATAAAGCCCAATGGATATAAATGAGTATTTGTATAGAAATAAAATAAGAAAAAATGAGGTTGTTATGTATAAAGCCTGACTCATTGCCCAAGGATTCTTTTAAGAGAACTGAGATTGATTATAATGAGACATATTCACCTGTGATGGAAATGATTATATTTTATTTTCTCACTAGTCTGTTATTCTTTGAAAGATTAGAAATGCATCATATGGACATTGTGACGACATATCTATATGGCTTATTAGACTCAAATATTTATATGAAAATTCCAGAGAGATTCAAAATGCCTGATGCATGCGCTCCCCACAAATTATTCTTAATAACATTACACATATCTATGTATGGGTTAAAGTAATTCGGTCACATGTGGTATCAACTCCTATGTAAGTACCTAATAAAGGAAAGGTATAAGAATGATCATATCCGCCCATGCATATTTATTAAGAAATTAGAAACCATATTTAATATTGTAGAAGTTAATGTTGACAATGAAATTTAATTAGAATTCTAAAAAAGTTAGCTAAAACTACTAAGTATTTGAAAAGGATTTTGAAGTTAAATATTTGGGTAAAACCAAACTTTATCTTGGTCTACAGCTTTTTTTTTTATAAATGTTATGATATGTTTGTTCAATTTTGTTTTAATCAAAACACACACACACACACACACATATATAAACACACACAATGGACAACGCACACAGTGGACAATTCTTGGTCTAGAGCTTGAGCATACAGCAAATGGAATAATCATCCATCAATCAACATACATTGACAGATTACTTAAATGCTTCAACATGGATAATGCTCACTTATTGAACACCCCTATGGTTGTTAGGTCTCTAGATCCCAAAAAAGATCAGTTTTATCCTAGAGAATATGATGAAGCGATACTTGGACATGAAGTATAATATCTCAATATAATTGGGGCTTTGATGTACTTAGCACAATATACAAGACTAGACATCATTTTTGTGGTAATTTTATTGACACATTTTAATTCTGAGCTAACTCGAAGACACTGATATGGAATTAAACATAATTTTGTCATCTCCAAGAAACCATAGATTTAAGATTATATTATTCTGAGGATTCCACAATCTCTGGTTTAGTTAGATATTTTGATGTTGGAAATAGATCTTATCAATATAAAGCTCACTTTCAAATTGGTTATTTATTTTGTTATAATTGCACTGTCATTTTTTGGTGTTCTATGAAGCAATCTCTAGTAGCTACATCTTCTAAGTACTCTAAGATTATTACTTTATATAAGTTGGAAAAGAGTATGTTTGGTTAAGATCCGTTATAACACATATTCATTATTCTTGTTGGTTAACACCTATTTTAAATTCTCCCACTATAATTTATGAAGATAATGTTGTACAAGTTAGGGAAGGATATATCAAAGGTGATAGGACCAAATATATCTCGCCGTAATTTTTTTATGCTCACAATCTCCAAGAAAGTCAACAAATTGATGTTAAGCAGATTCGATCCAAAAATAATTTTATAGATCCTTTTTACAAAATCATTGCCAACGTCAATTTTTGAGAAATTTGTATATAGTATTGGTATGCAGCGAGTTTATAAGATGACTGGCCCCAGCAGTGACTATATAGCTCAAATTGAGGGAGAGATATTGTGAACTATACATTGCACTATTTTTTCCTTTTGTCTGGTTTTAGTCTCACTTGGTTTTTTCAACTTAAGGTTCTAATGAGGTAATATCATCAAATGCACATTCATGAATACAATGAATATTCAAGAGAGAGTATTATGAAATACATGAATGAATATTTATTACATTCAATGTATCTATTATGACATATTCGTAATCTATATTCTAGTTATGAATGTTCATCTCTAATTCAATGAATATATTCAATATATTAACATTAATAATATGTACTTTTTTATTTTCTTATAAATATAAATTTAGTTTTGATCATTAGAGAGATGAATGAGATGTTAGTAATACAATTTTTCTCATTAATTTCTCTACATTCCTCAGTGTTTATCTAATTTTTCTAACATCTTTACTGTTTATCAACTTTATTTATCATCATTAATGTTTATCTAATTTTTTCTCCTAATCTATCTATTATATTATTGCAACGCAATATTTTATAAATAAATTTCAAAATATTTCGTTGGTTTTGGAATCGACAAAGGGCCAATTACCGGTTCGGTTGCAAACCAGGTTTTCCTGCTCCGCGGTCCGCTTTATGAGGTATCAGCATCAAATGCTTATCATCCCGGACAGTTTGGGGTGATTGTGTATCAGGTGTACTCTGGTAGAAATATCGTCTTGCGACAACTGATTTCATCTCAGTTGTTTGGCGATTTTTTTTGTTCCCAACGACGCGAATTAGCTAATACGAGATTTGGTCGGGTTAAGCGCGGTCCTTGAGATCAGCTTCCCAATAGCAATGGAAGCGTTTCGAGTCATAACTGTGCGACAGAAAAACAAATGCAGTTCCTTCCTTAGGGTTTTCCTATTAGGAGCTCAACTTCTCCCAGTTATTGTCCTTTTCTCTGAGACGTCGACCCGGTCAATCAATCTCTCTTATATTGATTCGTGGTCATGTTGGCTTAGTTTCCTGGGAAACAGTTTTTTGATGAATTTTTCTAGTTTTTTGATGAATTTTTCTAGTTTTTTGATGAATTGTTTGGTTTAAGTTGTGCTTTGATCTAAGGGGTTTCAATATCAAGGATGATGAATAATTAAATTGCGTCAATGGAGAATATCTATTGTGATCGTAATCATCGAGTTTTGTCTTTTACTTGACTTGCACTTATAAAATTAATCAGTTTATTTTATGTTTATTTCATCCGATTCCAATTGATCTCAACGAGTCAAAGGATTTTAACAAAATTGATGATAAATTTTCTGCACTAATGGTTGTTTTAGTTGTGTCGATAGATTCACGTAAGAGCTTATAACAAAACTGCCACGTTGAAGCTTTGGATTTTAATCATCAATCGCCAGAAAGTATTGCGATTCGAGAACAGAATATTGCTTTGTTTCAATCATTCAGCAGTAGCAAACCAGAACTTGTTTCAAATTGCACGAAGCACCCCAATGTGAAACGAATGAAACTTGTGTGTTTTGAAAATATTGTTTTGTTTGAAATTGTGTGCATTTATGTTAAATCTCTTATCCAAGTTGGTTTTTTTTTATTCAAAAGATCTGTTATTAGTAATTATAAAATGATACTCCCCTTCAACAATTTATTGTTGTATTTACACATCGGCATTAAAAGGGGAAGCCAGGTTTTTACACCAAAAATTGATGGTAAAATGATTATTCTTAAAGATATAATCTGTTATTTACTTTTGAAAATGTATTTACAGGTTTTAAAAATTAAAAGTAGTTATTGAAATTTTTTCAAATATATATGTGTTGAGTTAGGAATCCAAAATTGCTCCCATTTCATTGAAAAAAAAGAATAAATTATGTATGAGTGCTCAAAAAAAAAATATTTACAAAAAGTATTTCTTCGTGACTCTAACTTAGAGCATATCCAATGGTAAAGTTTCATTTGGGTTTCAAAAGTTATAAATGGAATCTCAAATAGTATTTTGGAACTCTAAATGAAACTAATTATTTTCTATCATTCCAATCATAGTCTCTAAATAAATATTTATTTTAATATTTTATTATATTTTAAATATAAAATATAATAAATTTTATATCGTGTATACAAAATAGCCATTGGGAAAGTTGCCAACGGTGATGAATAATTTTTTTTTTCCCTCTGAATTTTACAGAATCAAAACTAGTTGCAAATTTGGAATCTCAAATTTTGGGATTCTATTTTGATGATTGAAATGGAATTTCCGTTGGAGGACTATGTCGACAGGTTGAGATTTCATTTTGACGATTATTTCATTTGGCGACTGTTATACCGATGGGTTAGAGATGCTCTTAAAGGTGTTGAATGGACTGGCATGGGCTGGCCGCCCTAGGGTTTATAGGCCCAACCGGGCTAGAGTGCTGTGTGGCCGTGGCAGGCACGATACGCCATAGTATCGTGCATGGCACGGTATGCTTCCTTGGGGGGCTGGCTTGGCACGAGCTTGTGGCCCTAAATCTTCCTGTGTTTAGGTTGGTTCGGCTCAGTTTGAATTGGCTGGTTTGGGCTAGTTTGGCTCAGTTTGAATTGGCCGGTTTGGGTTGGGTCTATTATTTTTTAAAAAACCTAGTGTTTCAATGACGTGCTGCTGTCGCTCGTCGGGCATGCCGAGTCTTGACCCTTTGGTGTGTTGTCGGGTGTCGTGTGGTGCATGGGTTGGCATGCCATGCCTGACATGACACGCAGGCTGAAAATCTTCAGCCATGCATGACATGATTTGTGTTGAGGGTGGACTTGGCACGAGCCGGAGCACCACACCGGGCTTTGGGTTTGATTGGGTCGGCCCGACCTATATGTCACCTATACTGCACCCTATTCACTTAAAATTGGATTTTTGATTTTATACCCAGGGGTAGAGGGATCAAATGGGCCAGGCCAGCCCATTTTTTCCAGAGCCAACCGGGCTGAATGCCTTGCCAGGCATGACACGCTACAGTATCGTGTCGTGTATGACACGGCATGGTTCTTGAGAGGGCAGGCTTGCCACGGGCCTGTGGCCCAAAATCCGATCGAGTTGGGCTGGTTTTGTGAGATCAGGTTTTGTCGGATCGGTTAATTTTTAGAAACCCTAGGGTTTTGGTGAAGCATCGCCGTGCCTCCGTCACCATTGGGCATGCCGAGCCTCACCCGTCGGGCATTGGCGTGTCTCACCCCGTTGGGCGTCACTCGCTATGACGGGTTGTCGTGTCGTGTCGTGCCTGGCACGACATGCGGGCCAAAAACTTCTGCCTGGCATGACATGACTCGTGCCGTGGGTGTGCCCGACACGAGGCCGAGCACGACACTGTAGTATGTCATGCCAGGCTAGGCACTGCCGTATCACGCCGTGTCTATTGCTGGGCCAGGCCGGCCCACCGCATTTGACGCTTCTACCTTAACAAACACTATGTATCTTGTATGCACGACCTTTTTATTGGTGGCCCAGTTGGGTCACCATGTCGTACTAGGCACAGCTTAGTATGACAGTCGTGCCGTACTTGGCATTAGAGGTGTCAAACGGGCCGGCCCAGCACGGCACGGCCCATTTTTCACGTGCCCAGCTGTGCTACCGTGCCGTGTCGGGCACGGCATGGTTTTTTAAATTCGGGCACGGCACGGCAAGGCCGTGCCGGCCCGCTCTGGCACGGCTTGGCTTGGCCAGGCGGCACGGGCGCACGGCAAGGCAGGGCAGGCGGGGCGGGTCAGGTCTGTTTGGACCCGACCCGCGGTCTTTTTATCGGGGGCGGGGCCCGGTTGGGTCACGAGTCACGACTCAATGAGTCGTGACCGTGAGTCGTGACTCGTGAGTCGCGACTCACGACTCACAACACGGCACGCGTGGCACGCCGCCAGTGCCACGCGTGCCTGCGTGAACCGGCACGGGATGGACCCGTGCCGGGCCGGGCACGGCACGGCACGGCACGTGCTTTGCTTCGCCAGGGCATGGCACGGGCCTGGGCACGGTTTTTGAACGTGCCGGGCCAGCCCAGGCACGGCCGAACCGTGCCATGCCTCGTGCAGGGCCGGGCCGGCCCGGCACGTTTGACACCTCTACTTGGCACCATAGATTTCAAACCGATTGGGCTAGGATTGGGCTGATCCAACCTAGTTTTGGGTGGGCCAACTGTGCCATTATGTCGTGCATGACTTTGAACGGCCCATCGGCCTGGCTAGGATGAAAGTGTGTTGAATCGGGCATGGACAAGTCAATTATGGCCCACTTGGGCTAGTTTAAATTTTTAAATTAGTTTAGATATTTAATTCAAAATATTAAAAATATTATAAAATTTAAATTTTAAAATTTAATCATTTAATTATATATTTTAAAAGTTTATGAATTAATAAAACTTATTTATGAATCAAAACCAATGCTAAATACAAATTTTAAAACACAAATATAATGTAAATAAGTAAATTGAAATATAATATCAGACATCAGCATCTCAATTCGTTAATCTTCAACGTCATTAATTGTCAACGTCATTAATTGTCAAAGTCATTAATTGTCAACGTCATCAATCGTTATATCATCATCAATATCAATATTATACGGATCATCATCAACAATCAATTCCTCCGTTTAGCTGTAATTCTAACATGATTTTAGATGTCCAAGTTCGAATACTCTCAATCCTTCATGCATGCTAAAGTCTCAATAATATTTGATCATAATCTCGATCTCATTTCCGAAATAATATTAGCCACAAAAGAAAAAGTAGACTCCGATACTACGCTCAAAACCGGAGGAATCAGTAGATCCCTTGGTATCTTAGATAACATTAGATAGGTGAGCTTATATGATTTTTATAATTGTAATATATCAAGATTTTTATTATCAAAATGTGATATGATTGAGCAGTATTCAGTATCTAAGTACTGAGACAACTTAGTTCCTATTCGACAGTCCATCTTGTCATCTCTGGATTTGGTACCAATGTCCATACTCGGAGCCTCACTATTACTACCACCATACCTAGTATCGCTGTATGTAAAGAGCTTATTCAACTTCTCGTGAATGAACCCTTTAGGTGGGCCTTCTTGGTTCATGCACAAAAAAATATATGTCAAAATATTTTCTACCCCTGCCACCTTAACCCTAAGGTTCATGCAGATGACCAGATAATAAAGAGATGAAATAATGAACTAGTACTTTAAGTACTTGGTTTTCATTTCTAGAATCATATCGCTAAGTATTGAGTCATCTCAAAAATTCCTAAACATGCTACTAATGTTGCATATGCACCTGAGTGTAATGTAACTGGTGAGAGTATAAACGGATGAACACATGTTTGTCGTGTAATAAAAAATCTTCTGAAATTTCATAAAAAAAATTATTATAGCCCAATCAGTGTTGTCAATAATAAGTTCACTACTCTTACTATTGACATAGTTGGATATCACGTGTTCGTATCCACAACGACTCTAACATCAAGTATGTGTAATTCCAACCATGTCGCACATCCGATTGGAATTTCTTCTTCTTAAGACCCACAGACAAATAAAGACTACTGAATTTCTGTTGTCTACGAGGCATGTGAATATATTTTAGTGAGTTACGTATGTTTTCTAAAGCGGAGGGATACCCATTCATCTCTGCTTGTATTATCAAGTTAATGATGTGACAGATGCTTCTATCATGAAAAATCTCTTCTAACGTTTCATCTATAATACTCCTAACAAATATGTTAATCACTACTTTATTATTAGATATATTATCGAATGTGATGCTAAATATTTTATTAAGAATTTTATATACTCTAAAGATTTTCATCACACTTAAAAATGGCCGAGTCATCATATGGTTGGAGAATATCAGAGAATCATAATATTTTTTTTATTTAGCATCCATTTAAAATCTACATAGTGGGCGGTGAACCATGTATAAGATGCAACGTCATGACTATTCCAAATATCGAACATCACGAATACCACTCCGCTATATTTTATAAATTCATTAATTATTTTTTCTTTTTCTAATTTATAATATTTTAGAATGTCGTTATTAGATGTAGACCTAGGATTCCTACGATATGCATGCCGAAAATATGTCTGCATGATATTGACTATTCTTAGATCCTCCGAAAATCTAATCGAAAGATCCTTCGTGGTGATTAGTTTGGTCATGCCTTCATTTCTTAACTCGTTGTGATATATGAATGGGGTAAACTTTGAGACTAAACTGGATCTAGCCTCAAAAACCCCGCCGATGAGTTGGGTTTGCCTAGGATCTAATGCATCATGTTTTTTGATGCATAGTTTGACATGTCTCTTAAGGTACCTAGTCTTACATGAATTCTTATATGCTAATATTTTTTTATAATATTATCACTAGAGGTATAAAATGGGCTGGGTCGGGCCCGAGCACTGCACTATAGCATGCCATGCATGGCTTCGGATCGGGCCAGCCTGACCCAACCTGTTTGACACCTATAATTTACACTATGCCAATTCTTCTTTGATATCTCTGATATTTTTTTTATTTTATAATAATAAAAGTGAGTCCAAACTATTAAATTTCATCTATTTTTTTATTTTTTAGATATTTGGGTCGAGATGACTAGAGAAATCAAAGTTTCGGCAGCCTCGTAACTTTCCGTAGGATTTTCATAATCAAAATTGTAATTAATTTCATTTTCGTTATTATAATTACTATTTGTCGTATTTTTATTTTTTATTTTCTAGATTCAACTTAAGAGTTAGGATTATGAGAGAGAGAGAGAGAGACTAGATTAGCGAGAATAAGATTTTAGATTTTAAACTTAAAAACTTAAAAACTAATTAATAAAAAAAATACTCATAAATCATAATATGTAAACTTTAGCCTTTTGATGTCCACCTGCATGCGTACCACAATCCACATCATAGCACACCCGAGTCCCAAAAAACAAAATACCAAAGCCTGAAAGGTTGAAAGTCAAAACCAAAATCAAGAACCCAAGACTAAGAGAGAGAAAATTAGAGAGTTTTTTTATGTTTTGAAAACATAAATCTTAGAATGGGGGGAGGGGGGGCTGTTTTAGATTTGAATTTTTATTTTTTTGGAATGTTGGGATGGTACGACCGTTGAACTGGCTCAAATGGTCCAAAATTCTAGAAGCTTTGGCTTATGGAACTAACGGGGTTGGGTCTGGGGGTTGCGGAAAAAAGACCACGGGTCGGGTTATGGGCCTGACGGAAATTTGGATCCGTCGGGCATGAGGTTCGGGTTAGGGGCTTGGGAATGGGTCAGGGCACTGTTCGGCTCATGATGAGAAAGCGTGCTCACGGGCCATGGTATCTGGCAGTGCCTGGCCTGGCACAGGCATGGGCACGACTCTTTACCATGCCGTGTTGGGCTAAGCATGACCAAGTCGTGCTGTGCCGCATGCTGGGCCCGGGCCTCCCGACCCGTTTGATACCTCTACCGGGCCGCTGAAACTTTAGTTTCTCTTGTCGCCTCGATCCAACCATCTAAAAAATAATAATAATAAGGATATAAATAGTTTGGATTCACTTTAATATAATATCACAAAAAATATTAGGGGTGGTGAAGAAGAATCATCACAATATAAATATTATAAAAATATGTTAAGCTATAAAAGTTCATGTGGGACTGGGCATCTTAAGAGGCATGCTAAACTATGCACCAAAAAATATGGTGTATTAGATCATAAGCAAACTCAACTTAGCGGTGGATTCTTTGAGGTTGGATCCAGTCCAGTCTCAATGTTGACCTCATTTATATACCACAACGAGTTAGGAAGGGAAGACATGACCAAACTAATCACCACGATGAGTCTTCCAATTAGGTTTTTAGAGGATCCAAGGATAGTCAGTATTATGCAGACTTATTTTTAGTCTGCAAATTATAAGATTCCTAGGCTCACATCTAGGAACGACATACTAAAATACTATAACTAAGAAAAGAAATAATAATTAATGAATTTAGAGATTATAGAGGAGTTGTATCCATGACGTTTGATAACTGGACTAGTCACAATGATATATATTATGCATGCCTCATCACCTATAATGTAGATTCTAAATGGACATTAAATAAAAAAATATTAGAATTCTCATAGATTCTTTATCCTCATGATGGCCTGACCATTTATGAGTGAATGATAAAAATCTTTATAGAATATAAAATTCAAAATAAAATATTTACTATCACATTCGATAATGTATCTAATAATAGAGTAGCGATTAACATGATTGTTAAGACTATTAGAGATGAACCATTAGGAGAGAATTTTCACGTTAAATACATGTGTAATGTCATTAACCTCATAGTACAAGTGGGGAGAAAAATTGTTTTCCATGCTTTAGAAAACATACGTAACTCACTAAAATTTCTTCGTATACCTCGTAGACAATAGTAGTTTGGTAGTCTCTATTTGTCTATGAGTATAAAGTAAAAGAAATTTTAATCAGATGTGAGCCACAGTTGGAATTACACATACCTTATGTTTGAATTATGTGTCGAATATGAACACGTGATATGTGACTACGTCAATAGTAAGAGTGACAAACTTATTATTGATGACATTGACTAGGCTATAAAAATTTCATTTATAAAATTTCTAAAATTTTTTATGGCACAATGAATATGTGTTCGTCAGTTTATACTTCCATGGCTTGTATTGTATTCAGGTGCATATATAATATTAGTTGCATGTTTAGAAAGTTAAGAGATGACTCGACACTTAGCGATATGGTTGTAGAGATGGAAACCAAGTACTTAAAGTACTAGTCCACTATTCATTCTTTTTATTATCTGGCTACCTGCATGGACCCTAGGGTTAAGGTAGAAGGAGTAGAAAATATTTTGACATACATATTCTCGTGCATGAACTAGGAAGACCAACTCGAATGATTCTTTCACGAGAAGTTGACTAAGCTCTTTACATACTATGATACTAAGTATGGTGATAGTAGTAGTGAGACTCCGAGTACGAACATGGATACCATATTCGGAGATGATAACTTTTCTATTTAGGTAGTGAGGGGGAAATGATGGGGCAGACCATTGAATAGAAGCTAGCTGCCTCAGTACTTAGATACTGATTACTATTCAATCATATTATATTCCAATAATAAAAATCTTAATATTTTACAATGGTAGAAACTAACTCCTCTGATATTGAATATAGCATCGAAGTCTGCTTTTTCTGTTCTAGTGAATATAATTTCAGATAGAAGATCTAGATTACGGCCAAATATTGTTGAGGCATTAACATGCATGAAAGATTAGGAGGATTTGAGCTTGGACATCCAAGATCATTCTGGAACTACAACAAAAGTAGAGAAGTTAGTTACTAATGATGATCCATGAGATATTGATGATGATCGATGATTGATGACAATTGAGACACTGCTACTGATATCATCATTGATCAAATGTTGTAATATTTATTTTTCATTTTTATTTATCTTTTTTGGATTGACATTGTCTTTGTTTAATTTTTTTTTGTCATTTTACTTTTGAGTGTTGAATTTTTATATATATTTTTTTTGATTTGTATTAGTTTGTATTACTATTTTAAATTTTTAGTTTTATTAATTCAAACAATGTTAGTTTTTAAAATTTAGCTATTTTTATACTATACTTTATGTAATATTTAATTTAATAAATTAAAATTATTTTAATTTAGTAATTAACTATAAATTATTTAAGTATTAAATAATTCAAATTTAAATTTTTTAATAATTTTGAATTATTGATTAAAAATTTTATATACGGCCCAAACTCGACCCAAATGAACAAACCCTACCCCAAACTAGACCCGAATGAGCCTGAACTGACATGTCCATGCATGACCCAAAATTACTTCAACACAGCTGAGTCGACGGGCAGTGCTGGGCCGGCTCTGATGAAGCCTTGTAGTGCCAGGCAAGGCACGGTGGTCTAATTGAGCCACCTAAAAATGGATCGGGCCAGTCTGACCCAGCCTGTTGACACCTCTACCTTTGGGAAATAGCGAACCCCTATACTACCTATTTCAAGATAGTCTCTATTAAAACTGGACTGTGTCAACCACTATGTGGGCCCTCTCTCAGTTTTCTCCAATCATAATCTTTTCCTAATTTCGCTCCCTTGCGCATTTAAGCATTCTCTCATAGAAGTTGAAGATTTTTTTCTTCCAATCCTAATAGAAATTCTTCTCCCATTTTTCTCCTATAAATTCAATTTGCCTTTGCTTCTGCCTTTGAGATATCTAGAGATCTTTTCTAGTTAGAGTAGCTTTCCTTCAGCCTTCCTTCTTTTGAGTTCGAGTGAAAAGGTATTTTTCTTGTGAGATGGGTTATTGGTCGATATGTTGAAAGCTTGATTAATGCACAAGCGAGGGAGAGGGAAGGATTCAATAGTAGTGGTCTATACAAGCAAATGCCATTTTTTCCCATGTTTTTCCATTTTTTTCCAGGCTACAATTCCAATCCCTATTTGGGACTATAATATATTTTATTTCTATCCCAAAGCAAGGCAAGAAAAGAATGATTTTTTCAATCTAGAAAATCTAGAACATGGGAAAGATCATTAGCCAACGAGTCAAACAGAAAATTTGTAATTCTCATTGACTTTGTAGTTTTTTTGGTTTTTCCTTCCATCAATTGTATCATTAGTGTTGATTTCTATTGCGATATCCATGGAAGAGAAGTACACTTAATCCATAGAATGTTTGCCTTGGCCATAGTGTCAATTTATAGCCTTTTCAGCAACCAGTGGAAGAAAGATTCTATCATTTCCCTTTCCATACTTTCAGCTTTTGTTTTTAGTCCCCCCTGCTTCAGTCTAGTGGTCAGTGTTTCCATGGTAGGTTGTAGGAGAGAAAGAAAAGACATTTTAGGTTAGTTTCTTTGAAAGGGGGTTTGAGTTGGAGTTCTTGGTAGAGTGCTAAGCCTCAATGCATTGTTAATGGCTTTTTAGGGGTAGGATTAAGTCATTTGTCTAAGGATGGTGGGTATAACCATGTAAGGGCATGAGTGTTTATGAACATATATTTTCCATTTGATGAAGGGTATTCATATGCATGACCTTTGATATGTGATTAGCCTAGTCAATCTCGAAAGCAAGCTCAATTGTGGTACTAAGGGATGGAGTGCTCAATTCTTCTTTAAACGAGTGATGCAATCTGCTCTTACCAGACTAGCTTGACATGTAAGTCAAAGTAAAATAGCCATCGACTAACATGCTCCTAAGTTGTAAAATCAAATCTCCCAAGCCTGGTCTATCTTTTCATTCCTTCTCTAGAATAAAAGGTGTAAGCTAAACTCTACGAAATATTCACTTACAGGTTGACCTAGAAGTCAAAGTTGTGATCATTCGTCTGGTTTATCATAGCAGTCTTTTGCATAATGCCTTGAACCTATTTAGCTATTTATTATCAAACATCCTTTAGCTGTCTAGGAAGTCTTATCATTGCAGTACTTATCCTAGTCCCGAGCCTCTATTTGGGATGTCAGGGATGCTGTCTCGAATTAACAACTTTCTTGAATGTAGTGCACGTGGTTTCAATACATGAAGGATTCAGTGCAAAAACACTGTTGTCCACAATGGATTCTGAGCACGACCTTGTTGGTTGGTAGTGTCCATTCATTCCATTCAGGGGCATGACAAGGTAGTCTCCTATGCTTGGGACAAGGTTGGTAAGCATACATACCTAGCTCAGCCATTAGAGTGAGAGTGAGAGTCCATTCACGGCTAACATACCTAGCTGAATCCGGTCCAATGCAATCCATTTATTTTCCATCCATTTTTTCTTTCGACATGGAAGGGTGCTTTCCAATGTCCTTGGCATTCTCTGATCTCTCTCATTGCACAATGTGTCTGTCTGAGTAACTTCCACCCAAACCCAAAGAGTCCTCTCCCTCTTGGAGAATGCCTCCTGCTCGAGCCTGGCTATGTTAGGAGGGAAACCCATGCTATTCCTAAACCTGAGCCAATTAGATGTATGTCCACTCTGAGGGTAGAGTTTCTAGATGAGCAAGAAATGGAAAGAACAAAAGTGACGTATATACTTGATTTACCAGTGTATGCCAACTACACTACTTCCCTCTTTGAACATCCACAATTCACTGAAAATGATAAGTAATGACTGCAAGTAGACCCTTCGACATGGTGAGTGGAAGAGTTTAGGGGTTGGAGTCACCAAAGTGGACTTGACAAGCATCGGATTCATTCAATAGCCAAACTAGAGAACACTCTGAAGTACTAAGAACTAAGTGGAAGATAGAGCAGGGCTAGTGTCAAAAATAGGTTTTTTTTTGATGAGTTTCACATAATTACCGCTTAGCACTCACATTACTTGATTCATTCACGAGATTGGGTGACAATAGTTGCATGCAATTCTTACTAGGGTGGATCATACTGCTAGAAGGCTTTCCTGCCTAGCTCACTGCCCAACCCTGTCCAAATCAAGCTTGGTCTCTATTCTCTGATTTGATACAAACCAAACCCCCTATAAATGACTCACAACCTTCACTAGAAAGATGGAGCACCAAGTGTAAAATGACAAATTAGCTATCTATACAGATGCCCAATGCTTCGATCTACGGGGGTTTGACATGGAACCCAAGGAAAAAAGGATTCCTCCCCCACATGACTCAAGGCCCATTTCATTGACTTATCCGTAATCACTTGCCTTCGATGATGTGCGATGCTATCAACTCAAATAGGATAAGAGATAGTAGATTAGTCCATTGCAACAGGTTGTAGATGAGATGAGAGGGATCGAGTTTAAAAGAAGAGGAAGACAATCCCTATTGCTTTCACAACTGCCACTACAACCATATGGGCTTCAGGGAATACCTCTGCTCAGTGGAAGGTGAAGGAAGGGAACATTGACTATTTTGAAGAAAGGAAGAGAAGAAAACAACATGAAAGGATAGTTCATCTTGCCCTTTCTGAACCGGAAAGAGAAGACATGTGAGCTATGAAAAGAAAGTTCATTCCTGGCCTTCCTAACTCAATTATGAAATAAAGCGGACTAGTCGAGTAGGAAATACCATGTTCTTCTTCTTATTATACCTACAATTGCTTATCGTCTATTGACAAAATTGAATTAGAAGGAGCTATGATCCCAACCCAAATCATTCATTGGATGGATGCCATAACATTGAGAAGGAAGGACACTTTCAAAGGTGAAAGGCCATGGAATGATAGCATTTGTGATCCATGGGTCTCTGATCAAGAAACCTTATCCATGCTCCATAGCTAGTATGTGTGCTCTTTGGGCTTTTCAAACTTAGTGAACTAAAACATTTGAGTAGCTAAAATAAGGGAAATCAACCGAGACCTCGTGAGTAGCGGCGAGCGAGAGCAAATTGGGGCTCTTTTTTGCTTTGTCAGGTTTCATTCGATGTGGATAGGATGATAAAAAAATCAAGCAAGCCTAGCCCTTGATATGAGATTAGTCAAAGTGAGTGCAGTGAACTATAATTGTGAAAAGGTTGAAAGATCAAACCAAGAAGGTTAGAGCCTTGAATTCGAATAAGAAGAAAAGCAAGCAATGGCGCATTTGTTTTCTTGTCATTAGTTCAACCATTCCAAGTAAAATGCAGTGTGTTTTAATTTTGATCGCTTTGATGCGAGAGAGGGAGACCACCCTTTCAGCCTTAGTCTTTCTCAATGATCGATAGCATACAAGTACCATGAGAGAAATACGATTAGAACCCTACGAAGGAAGTGTAATAGAGAATCTAAGATCTGATGCGAATAATCAGTTGAAGGAGCAAAGCTTAGAGCCTTGACTAAGTCAAGCGCACTCACTATAATGACGTACCTTTTGCATGATGGGTCTGCGAGAAAATGGGAACATCGACTTAAGCCATTAGGTGTGGGCACTTTCCAGAGGGGTAATCTTATAGTTCTTCCTATTTGACTCAAAACCAATCAATCTAGTCATGAGTAGGTTGAAGAGAGCTCTAACAAGCCTTGGAGGACCGAACTCACGTATGTGAATAAAAAGATGGGGGATGACTTGTGGCTTGAAGTGAAAGGCCAATCAAGACCGGATATAGTTTGTTTTCCATGAAATTTATTTCAGTAGAACAAATGATTATGATGGCCCGGGGTATAGCACTCATGGGCTATGCTATGTCATGGCAGCCTTACTAATCCTAGGAAAATTCTGAATATAGGCCTAGGAAAATAGAGAGGAAAACAACCCAGATTACTAAGGTTTCTAAGCAATCACTTGGTGGAAAAAAAAGTGACCAAGCTATGATAGTCAAAAGGTGGGCTTGGAAGCAGCCATCATTTGAAGAAAGCGTAATAGCTCACTGGTCTAGTTCCATGGCACTGAAAATGTATTAGGGCTCAAGTGATTCACCGAAGCAATGAGACCTTGAAAGCTACTTTTTCAAGTGTCGGTAGCAGAATGTTTTGTCAATCAGGGAGGGTTTTTTAGTGACAACCTAGAGATATCATAAGTGAGAATGCTGATATGAGTAACGAGAAATCCTGTGAAAATCATGATTTCCTTAAGTTCCAACCTTTTTGCATTCAGTTAATCTATGCTGAGTGAATCAGTCCCTAAGGAGCCTCCGAAAGGGCTGCCATCTAATAATTACACGAAATGACGAAGTTGCTTTGACTATAGAACCATGCATGTTTATTAGAGAAAATTAGATGATCGGGCCGAGACCTATCCCCTCACTATTCTTTCCCTATGAACCTTGAGTCATCAAAGCCTTTCTGACTCGGACTGGCCCTATGTGACAGGCAGTCGTTGACTTGTTAGATTTTGACCTATGGATTGTTATTTTATGGTGAAGACTCGGTCCAGCGAGCAAACATGCCAGGCTCCGACTCCACGCACCTTTTACCTTTTGAATTTGAGTGTTTCGTTGATGCCTTTTTAAATCAAAAGTTGGGGCATGAGATTAGGGGTCACGAAAGAGCATAGCATATTGTATTGCCCTGCCATAGTTGCAATTACTTTCATATTCAACAAGATGAAAATTTCTAGAATAAAACTTTGAATTGGGAGGGCGACCCCCCTGGTGAACTGACCGTACCCCAAAACAACACAAGTGAACAAGTCGAGTATACTAGGGCACTGGAGAGAATCATGTCGAAAGAACTTGGTAAAATGACTTCATAATTTAGGGAGGAGGGGTGCTCTCCTATCTTTTGATTAGGAAAGTGGCACGTAGCAGGGGGTAGCAACTGTTTATTAAAAACACAAGACTCTGCTAAGTGGTAACACGGTGTTTAGAATCTGACACCTGTCTGATGCTGGAAGGTTGGGAGGAGAAGTGTTATAAGCTTTAAATGGAAGTCCTAGTAAATGGTGACAGTAATTCTAATTGTCCCAAGTTTTTTTATTTTTTTTTAAATTTGTGTGTGTGTGTGTGTGTGTGTGTGTGTGTGTGTGTGTGTGTGTGTGTGTGTGTATTTGGGCAAATTATGGTTGGCACTAGCATTATAAAATATTTTAAAAAATTCAAATATTTAATAATTAGAAAAATACTTAAAAAATTAAATATATTTTATAAATGAAATATCTATGTGAGTGATGAATGATCATAATTACATAAGAATAAGATTTTTTTATTAATAATAATTTTCATGACTCATCATTAAGAGTTATGAGAAATACTCTTATGTTCATAATTGATTGAAATGTTATCTTCTTTTTTCATGTCAATACTCATCTTTTTATTTATAAACAATAAATATATTTATCTTGATTTTTTTATTTATAATAGTTTCACATCACATTATCAACATAATTTATTTATAATGTAATTAATGAACTTATTTTTTTTATTTTTTTTTTCATTTTTCTATCTTATTTATTTGATTTGAATGCATAAATTTATGTAAATATTATTACGATTTGTTTCTAGTCAAATTTTTAAAAAAATCACTTCTGATAACCAAAAATTATGAGAAATAGTGGGATAAAAACGAGAATATATAGTCAGAAGTTTATGCATATTAATAATCTAATGTTATGAGATAAAAATATAATTACATAGCTAGAAACTATCGTTACTCAACCAAAAATTATAAGATAAAACCACAAAATTATAAATGCATAGCCAGAAACTATGTATAAGATTTTTGATACTTTTTAATTATAACTTATAACTATAAGCTATATATATAACATTTAATATTCTAGAAAAATATTATCTATATTGGATCATTAGTACTAGGTAAACTATTCAACTTATGATGAAAAATTATCAATCTAGTCTAATTGGGTTTGAATGATACACTGAAATGAATCAAAATTATCCCAAACTCGTGGGCATAAATGAAGATCAGTCATGTTAGTGATCATTGAAGAAATTTTCAATACCTTATTGATAATCAATCATTCCTTAGAAAAGAAAAACTTAACCATTATAATAAGATTAATATCAAGATAAAATGAGAAGTACATTGAGATAAAACCTTTTAAGAACCATGACAATATATGGTATGACAAGGCATTGGCTGATACCTATTATATGCCCAAATGCTTGACTCAATTTTACTAAGCAAAAATGGGAGAAAATAAAAAAAAATATATAAATGATTGTGACTCATTATGAAGAGTAAACCAAACACACTATGATATTGATTTTTTGTAGCTGCTAATAAAAATCTAACAATTTGATGAATGATGATAATATTATTATTTAATGAAATTTTTTAATTTAAATAATATATTATTTTGTTATTATATATGCTTAAGTCAATTATTTATTTTTTTTATATTAATCGTATCTAAAATTCAAGTATTATTAATGTTAAAATGGATGAGAGTGATATATGGCTTGCTGAACATGCAACCACACACACAGTTTTTCAAGATAAGAGATACTTCCTAGATTTGACATTAGTAAATGTCAATGTAAGTACTATATGTGGTATTGTAAAATTAATTGAAGGTTTTGGATGAGCAAAAATAATGCTATCAAATAAAATTAGGTTTCATATCAATGTTGCATTATATTCTAGAAAATCCATGAAAATTTTGCTCAATTTTAAAGATGTTCGAAGAAATACATATCATTTTGAAATTATGAATGAAGATAATAAACAATGTCTTACTATTATAGCTATTGTTTTTGGCAAAAAACTTATAATGGAATAACTCTCAGTATTTTTCTCTGAGCTATATCATATAGATATAAAGTATATCTGGCCATGTATCATCTTGAACCAATAGTTAAATGACTCAGACATATTCGTTGGCATGATAAACTAGGTCACCATGAGTCCTCAATGATATAGAAAATCAAAGAACAGTCACATGGGATTCACTAAAGAACTAGAATTTTTTTTGCATATTAAATATTCATGTGCTGCTTGCTCGCAAAATAAATTGATAGTTACCCAATCAATTAATAAATCACATTTGCATCACAAATCTTCTTAGAGATAATGACCGAGGACATGATATTATGTATGCTATAAGTTTGGTTCATATTCGACCAATAACTTACAATGAATACCCTCATACATAAATTGAATTAAAAAAAATAATCAAATATCTTTAATTTATAAATCTTTATTTGTATAGTTTATATACCAATTGTACCCACATAATGTTCTAAAATGGGTCCCTAATGAAGACTTGATATTTATGTAGGCCATGATTCAAATTTATCATTCGATATCTTGAACTCTTAATGGGAGATGTTATTTATAGCCCGCCATGTGAATTATCATTTTAATTTGAGTGTATTCCTTCCATTAGGGGAAAAAGGAGACCTTAGAAGAATGATGATCATTTACTTGGAATGCATCTACAATGTCTTATTTTGATGTGTTGAATATGTTGATAAAATTTTCAAATTGTTCATCTAATTTTGTTTTCTGAAAATATTGTAGAAATGAAAGATTTATTAAAAATTTATACTTAGTTTCATTATGATTCATTAATGTATCCCCATAGTCTCTAGTAATCTTTATTCCTTTCTCTATTCCTTTACTCTCATCATTCACAACTAGGGGGGTGATAGTTGGGATTCTACTTCCACTAGAGTCATGGCTTTGTGAAGTGCTACGAAACTATAACCTTTATGAAAATATTATTTGTGGGAGCTATGAATTTTAAGAAATTCTTAGTGGGAGATGTGACTTTTGAGAAATTCTTAGTGGGAGATGTGACTTTTGAGAAATTCTTAGTGGGAGGCATGACTCTCGGTAAGGTTGCAGGACTATCAAGTCTATAATTCCTAGAATACTCTTTCTCATAGCATTTCCCCATAAACTTTTTTCCATTTTGAAGCAATATAGATGAGTAAATATTTTGATTTGTTTTAGTATTATTTAGTAGTTCATTAACTTTTTTTCTTTTCATCGATAATTCCAAGTGTCAAAATTGTTCCTCATTGCCAAAGATTCTTTTTTTTTTGATATGTAATTATGTATAGGCATATAAAAAAGTAATTTTAGATTGATTTCACAAATTTGGAGTTTTGATAAATTTTGATGAATAGTTAGGAAATCAATAACTTTTTGAAGGTGTTTGGCTGAGAGATTGAGTGTGGAGCCATGCATAGTTTCAATATCTAATCATAGCTAAAACTCTAACTAATTGGTTGTGGTAATCTTTCTATGTCTTGACTCTTTCAATTTATTAGCACAATCCTTTTACTATATAATACAATCTTTATGGCTATGATATTATTATGAAGTCGTACTCATACTTAACTCATAAAATTTAAATGGTTGTGACATTAATTAAATATCATAACAACCAAGTATCCCACTGGTGCTAAAAGTCAAAGTCCTTCTAGTATTATGACTTTATCTTTAATATGTTTCACTAGTCTGAAATTAGAGCCATTGACTTTTTATAAAATCATAATTTTTGAGCTATAGAAAATTACATACCCAAAATTACTCAAGAAGAAGTCATGACAATTATTTTGCATCATGACTTTTATACATGAAATATTATATAAGACATTACTTAAGTATAACTATTCTTCAAGGTAGTGACTCTTATCCTTAAAGGAAAGTAGAGCTGTACCTTTTACGTTTGTTCTAATTACTAGTGTCATAGCATTTTTGTAGTACCTCGGTGATATGATATATGAGAGAAAGGAAAGTGTCATGACCACTCACAAAATCATGGACACTTGAGACACATGAATGGCTAATTATTACGTCGTGGCTATTTCTTAGTGCCATAGCCACAATATATACACATGAGACATTACTTCCATGACTATTTCATAGTATCATGACCATATAGTAATCAAGGAAGACCAATTCTAATGTCATGACTATTTCTCAATAGCGTGATCATATAATGATCAAGAGAAATCATTTCTAATATTATAGTTAGTTTTTAACACCACAACCAAAATTAAATCATGAGAAACCTTCTCAATGTGTGGTCATATAATAATCAAGAAAAATTATTGCCAATTCCACCACTATTTTCTAATATTGTGGCCATGTAATGATCAATATAAACCAATGCCAATGCCTTTGCTATTTCTCAGCTCAATAGCCATGTAATGATAAAGAGAAACCAATGCCAATGTCATGACCATTATCCAAATCAACAACTATATTAGAGGTCATTCTCAATGCTGCAATCTTTTCTAGAGCTAAGGCCCTTTATGAAGAATAAGAAAGACAAATGCATGAAGCCATTACCACTTCATAGTATCTTGACTTAATGTTATAAAGAGATAATGCCCAAATCATGCTCATTACTAGCATTGTAACTTTGTGTTATAGAAAGATTGGAATGTATTCTAGAGTCATTGGCCATTTTCTAGAGTCGTGATCCCAAGATTACGAGATGAAGGCTAAAGTTGTGAATTTCTTATGAAAGTTACAACTACCTATTTAATGTAATGTAGAATTGCCTGAATATATATATATACATATATATATATATATATAAGAAATAGTGAGAAATTCTAAGGGATCTCACATTTTTTCTTCTCCCTCAACATAACAAAAAAAACTATGGTGCATATACCAAACCCTAAGAGTGAATTTCACCCTCTTCAAATGCTCTACAAGTGAGTAAAGAATACAAGACTTAATACTATTTCCTAAAGTTAAGGGCATGACTCTCAAACCTCCATCTCTAGGATAGATTTGAAAATTTTTATCATAATAGCATGTGGTCTATCATTTATGAAACTTGTTTTATGTGATGTTAAAATAGTTTTATATTAATGAACATGTTTGATTTATGTTGTGTTATAGATATTAATAGATGAGTGATTAAATACAACTTGAACTAAAGTTTTAAATATTTGTAGCTTTGTGCAAGATTGTCATGATTGATAGTGATAGGTAAACCATGACACTCACTTATATATATGATAGGAAAGAAGTGATAGCCCTTTTGGATGTGGTTCATGAGATAAACTTATATATTAATACCATAAACCTGTGTTGTTATTCTTTGTGAGTATGATACTTATGAAGGCAAAAGTATAAATATTTTTACACATCAATTCATTTTACATACCTTAAAAGAATTGATTCTCGATTGGAATGAATATTGTATAGAATATTTTCTTAATCAATTCAACTTTAGTATGAGAGTTGTCTTGTCATAGAGGAGGATGGTGATAGGAAATTCTTAGGACTTGTATGAGTATGTTGTGACTCACAAGGTGATGAAAACCCTTGTGAGTTACTTTTACTCTTATAGTTTTTACTAGTGAAACTTGAGATAATCATTCATTAATTGTTTGAGTATGGCTCTTATGAAGTTGAAAATATAATTAATTATAAACCATGTTAATTATCGGTATATATATTTCCCGAGGCCATTGAATTGAGAGTTTAAATGAAGTAACCATCAAGAAAAATTGATGAAATTATTAGGTATGAGATTATAAATAAATCTCAAACAGAGATGATTTGTTGTATCTATGGCAATATACTATGAAGATATCTATGAGGTGATCACCAAAGGGGTGAGCTTTAATAATGATAACCACCTTATATTTTATGTAGGAAAGAAATTATAGCATAACACCCCAACTACAGGTGAGCACATTTTGGTATAAACTGGAAAACTGAACCAAACCAAACAAAAATTAAAGGTTCAATTCATTTTTTTGATAATTTTTTTTGCAAAAAAATTGAACTAAATTTTTACTAGTTTTTGGTTTTTGGTTCGGTTGAAAAAAAAAACTCGACCAATTTTAACTGAAAACCAGAATGAAAGCATTTAAAATAATTACTAAGTACAAACTATGCCATGGGCCTGTGCCTATGCATCCATCGCCTGTCGATGATTAGTCCATGCCCAATTGCCCATCCCAATAAACCATGGAGCAAGACCATGGTTTATATTATATAATATTTTTTTTAACTGTGCCCCCCCCCCCCCCCCCCTCCAACCCATTCCCAACCCCCACCCTGTGCTCATGTAGTGCAGTCATGCATTTGTACCCATGCATGTGTTGTGGTCAAGGACTTGAGATCATTCGACATTTGGTGTTGTCGAAGTGTCAAATGTCAACTGTGCTGTGCCTTAGCCTTGCCATAGTCCCCACCTTTAGTCCTCATCATCACCGAAGTGCGATTTGTGAAGTCTGAAAGTGAAAGCTACCTCCTACCCTACCTGCTATGGTGCTTCCCCTTGCCCATGCTTTTCAATCTCCTTCTTTCTTTGTGTTTGCATAGGGAAATGTTTGAATTGAAGTTTTAAGTTTTAAAATGCTGAAGTTGTATGTTTTAAATATATTGATTATTATCACCCTAAATCCTAGGTTATGTTTATGTAATTTGTTATGAAATTTTTATTTTTAGGGTTCCATATTTTAGAAATTTATATCATTGGCACAATACATAATTTTAATTTAGTGTTATAGTGTGAAAAACTATACATAGACATTAATGTGCATGAGTAAGTATTTAGTATCCATTATATATTTATATTTTAGTGGGCATAACATGTTAGTCCCAAGGCCCAAGAAGAATCTCCATTTCTATCTTCCTTCTCTTAGTAATATATTTGATGTTTTTATTTTTTAAATATGTTATCATGTAGTCACAATTTCATTTATATCATTTATTTACCCCCATCCTATTTCCATTCATTCATGTCACAAATCGGATCCCAAATGACTAATATTAAAGATGTTAGTTCAACTAATCTATCAATTTCAAATGTGACTTTATAAAGCATAATAGATAGTGGTAGGACATTGTAGAAGAAAGAAACGAAGCCAAGATCCATTGTGTGGGATAATTTCACCAAATTTATAGACTAGAATGGCGATACCAATTTTCAATGCAATTAGTGTGAAAGGTATTTGCTGCTCATCCTATAAAAAATGGCACAACCACTCTTAGGGGTCACTGCTATATAAAAATAACACCCCCATAGTGTTGAGATTTCACAAACATAGTTTAACTTAACCCTTCATTCAAATGTTCAAAAAGGAAATGTTCTTATCAGATGAAAGTTTGATTGAATTGCTTGTAGAAATGCTTTAGCTTACATAATAATTGTAGACAAACTTCCATTCAATTATAGAGGGTTTGGGGTTTAAAAAGTTTATATCTCTAATACAACCTAGATTTAAATTCCATCTAGGTTTACTATTTCAAAAGATTGCTATGAACTTTTTTTAGTTGAGAGAGTGAAGTTGAATCAATTCTTGATAATAACTTCTCAAAGGGTTGGTCTTACTACGAACACATGAAATTCTACTCAAAAAATCAATTATATGTATTTAACATCTCATTTTATTAATGATGATTAGAATGTACATAAAAAGATCTTGAATTTTTTCTAGTTGATAGTCACAAGGGAAAAGATTTAGGCATTACTATTGAGAAGTGTTTGTTTGATTGGGAAATTAAAAAGTTTTTACTGTGACAGTTAATGATGCAAGTTTCAATGATGTGGTGATTAAACACTTAAAAAATTTTATTAATAATTAGGGCCATAGTGTCTTAGATGGGGAATTTCTTCATATGAGGTGTATGACACATATTTTGAATATTATTGATGTTGATGGGTTAAAGCATGTTAATCATTTGACCATTCGTGTTTGAGCATCCATAAGGTATGTGAGGAAATCTCTTGCAAGGTTGATAAAATTTAGGGCATGTGTTGATATTGAAAAGATTGAATCTAAAAGTTTGTTAACCTTTGATGTAGCAATTAAGTGGAATGAACTCAACCTCTTTGATGTTAGAGGTAGCTCAAAACTTTGAAAGATATTTTAATAAATATAAAGAAATTGATCATTTTAATAGAAGTGAACTTGATGTAGATCATGGTGATGGATTAATTGGGTTGCCTAATGTTGATGATTGGAGGGTTAGTAGAAAATGGTTAGAATGTTGAAAATTTTTTATCTTACTTTGTTTGTTTCAAGTTCTTCTTATATCATCTCTAATTCTTATTTTGAAGAGATTTGTTCAATTATATATGTTTTGAAATAATAGAAAGAATGTTCGGATTCTAAAAAATTTTTAATGGCTAGTAGAATGAAAGAAAAGTTTGATAAGTATTGGGAAGATGTTAGGAAAATAAATAAATTGATTTATTTTGTCACAATACTTGATCGTAGGCATAAAAGTACATTTGTTCTATTTTTATTCATTCAATTATATGGTAACTCTAACGATGAATTGATGAAAAACATTGTGAGGGAATCTATATATGCAATGTATGATTCATATTACAAATTGGAAAAATCTAAAGGTAAATTTGGTCAAAGTAGTGAGAGTGAGAGTGAGAGAATGGAAATGTTACATGCAAATTATGAAAGGACTTAGGAGGGAGCAAAGAGTAAGAAACTTGAGGCAAAAGTTCTCTTTAAAAAATTCATGAGTGATATTGAAAATAGAGAAAATAAATAGAAGTTCGATAGGTAACTCAATGAAGATGTTGAAAATGATGATGATGATTTTAATATTTTGTTTATTAAAATGGATAATGATGTGTTAGTGGTTCAAATATCTACCATTGCTTCAAAATATATATTTAGCACTGAAAAAAGATATCTTGATACTTTTAGGAGTTCTTTAAGTCCCAACATAGCACAATGTCTTATATGTGCTTAAGATTGGTTTCAAAATTCATTTATACCAATTAATATTGAAGAAGAATTGCAAGATAATGAGAAAATTGAAGCAGATAATTTTATTTACTCTATCTTTTTATTTAGTCAATTTTAATTTACGATGTTTGAAAATGTTAAAGTATTAAAGATTTTTTATCTCATAATTTTCAGATTTATCATCACTTTTTTCATTGCAATCAATAGTGATAGATATATGATGAATTGAAAATGTTTTACACTTTTGATTTTGGATGATATGAGTAAGTTTTGAAATTTTATTTTATTCATGTATTAATTTTTCAAATTTAAATATTTTGAAATATTGTTTGGGTTAATGTAATATATTTTTTAATAGGAAATGACGAGACTTGGAAATTGAAATCTAGAAGACATAAGTTGAAAGTTAATGTAATATTGTTTGTATTTTAATTATGAATGCTAAATGAATTGTTTTTATTTATTCAGTTTGCTAAATGGATTGTCTTTTAATTATGTTAAATGAATAATAATTTAAGTTTTATGTATTTTTTTAAGAGTCAGAGTCCCACAGAAAATCAGAAATTAGCATATTGGGCTGCTAGGCTAGGCTTTGGTCTAACACATATCCATATCTCTAAATTCAATTTAAAAAATGGTTTCAACCAAAAAACCAAAAACTAAACCATTATATTTTGGTTTTTAAAACAAAAAATCAAATAAAAATTTAGTTCAGTTCAGTTGCAATCTTCTATTATTCGTTTGAACTGAAATCCAAATATAAAAACCAAAACTGAATCATTCAACTGAACGCTCACTCCTAACCCCAACTTTCATTTAATGTCCAAACATAATATAATTTGAGCTAATTTTAACATACATCACATGAATTAAATGAATAAACTCATGAATATAAGATTAATCTTATATTCTAAATATCTATTTTACTAGTATTGAGTTGTCTCAAAGTTGAATAACTGTATTACCAATATAATCACTATGAAATCAATATCTAGACAAAAGTGATATTTATTACTTGTACAACTCATATATTTATAGATCTCTAGTTACAAGATATTCTCAAGAATAAAATTTTGGGACAATGCCAAACTAACAAAATAGAAGGTGAAATAAAGTTGCAATAATTTTTTGGCATATTTGTTGAGAATTATTTTGTTTGGTTAATAAACATGAATTAACATAATTTGTAGGGCAAAAATAAATAAGAAGAAGAGAGAACACAAGAGAGAGAGAGACACTAAGACCACAATGAAAGATCAAGAACCAAGAGCACACAAGATAAGAAAACCAGCAGAGATTTGAAAACAACATTCATATGACTAACTTAACATAGCAGAAGACTAATGGCAGAAAAACAATATACATCCTAATGACATAATCAGAAAAACATTCTGATGACTCACATAATATGACAGAAGAACAAGGAACCTACTAGACACACATACAAATAGATTATTAGCAAAGAGATACTTGAATGTAGTTCAAAAGCTCAATGCTAGGGTCCATAGCTGCCGGTGTACAAGCGATGTGTTCGGATCAAGATTCTGTTGGGAAAAATCTGATGCGCATTCGTATCTCATGCTTCTGGAATTTGAAGAAAATGGTGTCGGGAAGATGATGAATTCAGTGGCAGAGATTGCAATTCAGTGCATACCAGAAGAGAAAGACGTGAAGCTTAATATATAGAAGCTCGAGTTCTCAGAGTCCACTCTCTTGGTCACAACCAGCGGATGCCAGTAAGATTGAAATGAACAACCGACGCCCAAACATGGATCGAGATGCTCGATGGCGTAGAACCCATGATTTGCGCTTGATTTGCGTCGCCTTGAACAGAAGAAGAAAAGAGAAAAAAAAACTCACCGACAGCGAAGATCGTTCTTCGCTGCGTTTTTTTTTATTTTTGTTTTTTTTTCCGTTTTATTCTTTTATTAGTTTGGCCCGAAGATGGGCCGGACCCAACATAATTATCATTGCAAAAAGATAATTCCTTTTTAGTATTTTAGTTAGAATTGAGTTTGATAAATCTTTTTAAATCTAAATACTAAGGTGGTGGTTGTTTTTTTTACTTAATGCTAAATAAAACTTTTATTAAAGCTTAATATTGAATGGTACTTAATAGCATTAATTATTAAGTTGTTTTTTTTTAATATTTTATCTCTATTAAGGATTAAGTTGTTTGTTTTTTACCTGGTAAAAATTAACATCTTAACAGCTTAATATATTAAGATATTTTAACTCTATATTTTCAACTATCTAAAAATATCACATTTGATATCAATATTTAATATCTCATTTCATAGCCATTATAAAAGCTAAAATCACAAATCTTAATTAAATTAAAAACATTTGATACTAGTATTTGATATCTCATTTTATACAATGATAAAAGTTAAAATGACAAGTTAATTGAATACTTGAAATAGTTCATTTGTAATATAGTCTCAAAATTATAGCATGAACTCTTGATCGGTAGCTGTAAACAAGTTATTTATAGTTGAGCCTTGATTTTGGTTTTCACTATCACTTCCAATTCCTCTTCAATGTCACATTCAGAAAATAATCTATCTACAACTGAGACTTGTCGAAGAAAATTGTGAATGGAGAAACATGTCATGACTATTTTTGTATGTGTAGCATATGAATAAGGTGTCATTTTCTTTAATATTGGAAAACATGCCTTAACAACACCAAATGCACATTCAATGACATTTCTTAATCTTGCATGACATAAGCTAAATATCTCCTCTCTTCCTACAACTTTACCACCACTATGAAATCACTCAACCAATAACTTATATTATGATATGGTGTCGTAAAACCTCTAGTGCGTGTATATGATGCATCCACTAAATAATAGTTTTCTGATAAAGAGAATTTCGTATATTATCATGTTATTAAATAAAAATAACAATAAATAAAATATAGCAAGAATATTAACCTGACGGGGCATGGGAAAATTATATTGTGGGTTACGAATAATTTCCATTAAGACTCTTATATCATGAGTTGTTCCTTCCCATCAAACAACTACTTACTTAAAATTCATATCAAAATCACAAATTGCCATAATATTTTTGAAAACATTCTTCTCTCCCACAACCTCGAAATGATACTTGTTGTTCAATGGGAATGCATGCATGGATAAGAGTTTCATCAATTGCACCAACAGCACCCTACAAAAAATATTTTTTACCAATATAGATGTTTATTTTATATTAGAATAATAAAAATATGATAAAAATAATTACTCATAAAAAGTATTATACTTTAAAATTTTGTCTTAACTAACTATTATAGATACCATTTGAATTATCATTGAATGATGGAGGAGTAATCATTTCATTTGAGAAGTTCAACATGGCAACTAAAATCTCTTGGAAGTATTTATGAATTGTTTGGTCCGAGTGTTGAAATCTATTCTTTAATTATCAGTTTCGAAGATTATGACTTATAGTCATTAAGAATATGACTATTTTCTCTTCAACACTCTAATGTTTGTTGTCAACAAGCTATCTTTTTTCTCTAACCATGTGACATATAGAAATAAATCCATGTTTTTCCATTCGTATTAGTTCATAGCATATACTTTATGGGTCACTTAAAACTTCTTTAATGAAATGTGACCTTGTAAATGATGATGTAGAAACTCATTCTTTATCAATGGAGGAGTCTCTTAATTAATTGGAGCAATAGCACAACAAATCTTTTGTTAAAAACTCTTGTCACTTGGTGATGAACTTGAACTATCTGATTGATGTGAAGGATTCTCCATATGAACATCTATTTAAAAAACCAAAATTGTTACGAAATAAAATCACAATAAAATTGTTATAACAATGTATAATGAATAATAATGAATATCTCTACATATAACAATGTATAATGAATATCTCTACATTATGGTATCATCACATCACACCCAATACACATATAAATTAATATTACCATGAACTTTCTTACAAAAATGTAGATTACAAGTCTTATAATTAAAAAAATTAAAATGCAGAAAGTATCCAAAATAAGTCAATCAAAATACCTAGTACAATAAATCAATGCAAAATATGGTATATGTATCCCACAAATCCAAAAAAGTAAATTTAAAGTCATTTTTTCAAGCATTGAAGCCATCTCATTTGCTCTTTATCACTTTCTATTTCAACACACACCACACTATACTCTTTCTTCTTGCAAAATGCATTAATTACAACATACAAAGGATCCTCATAAGTTGTGAGTTTCTTCAAAATATTCATACATTCTTTCAAAGATAGTCATTCAAAATTATCTAAAGAATTCATTATTTTATTCATTTCTTCTTGAGTTTGCTCTTTTTTTCCCTTCTTTTTGTTTTTTCTTTGAACATTATTCTTCTTCACTAGTATATCTTGATAAATTATCATCTTCCTCTAAACTATTTGGAGTTTTACTAGGCATAGATGTAGAATGTATTGATGATTCCTCATGCCCAACCACTATCACTCCTCCAGAACTCCAATTTTTAGATCCAGTAGCTAATACTCCTCCAAACAATACCTCTAATTCCTCCAAATTTGATAATGATCTGTAACAGAATTGTTTAGCTTCTGGATATTTCTATTCAACAAGAAAAAAAAATTAGTCATGCATGTATATATAAGATATTTCTTTTAAAGATTCACTTAACTTTGTAAAAAAAACTACTTGCAAATATTCGACCCATTTATCATCTAACCAATCAAAAGTTTTTATCACAAAGTTGTAACCATGTCCAATCACATTCAACATCCTACTCCAAATGAGATATTATCTTTTCATGTAATCCCACCTATTCTTTAGTTGTTTCGATGTGTAGCATTTTCCAAGTAACTTCTCCAATTCTTCACCAATTTGAGACCAAACACTAGACTTTAAACTTCCACCTGATCTAAAGCTTTTATTTATTTCATTAAGACAAAGATCAATAAAGTGCATTCTTTGGGTGGGGTCAGTCCAATTTGTCATACTAGTTTCAACAATTTGACTTGATATTGTATTAAAAAAACCAACAAAAATCAATGATTATTTAAAAGTTGTTTGGCTTATCATACTAAGTACAGAAAAGGGAAAATATATGGTATTCTTCTACCTATAATAAAAATAATTCAAAATAAATATGTAGTCCATTAATGAATTAAGGAGCATAAAAGATAAAACTGTCGGAAAAATCATTGAAGATGGAGAAGACATTATTTCAAAAGTAAGATAATTATTATAGAAATAATATAATACTAAAGAATTTGTAGAAACTTGAATAATAAAATAAATATTTGAAACTAAAAATTCAACAAAGAGTCACGTAATTAAAAAGGATTACATTTTAATTTTTGCATTTCACTAACTTTACCTACTTAAAAGTTAAATCCATTAGAAAACTGACAGATTGTTGTATAATTTCTGTAGCAGACTCGCCTACCCAAGTTGACAAGCTGCTACTTTATGAAGTACCATTATCATAGTGAAGAGTGAAGCTACCATCATTTTTCCCGGGAAAATTTATTGGGTAATGAATAATGATGCTCAGTATTGTGATGCAATCAATGGTCATTCTGAGATGGAGTGAGTACTATGATGTCGTCATGTATTTTTGTTCATAATATTTTGTGTTTTATCCATAAAAAATACTATGGATAAAAATATTAATAATCTGAAAATAGTAGTATAGTCAATTATTCTAATAAATAGGAATGTAGATTTCAATTATGAATAATAAAGAGAAATTCATTAAAACAAACTACTAATACTTTAAGAACACTTAGAATACAATAGAGTTGTAAATCTTGATGAATCCAACATTAAAATTACTATACTTCTTTCTTCTCAAATAAACATTTGTTAAGATTCTTCCTAACAGTGTAGTGCAGCGTTTGGTTTTCTTCTCTGCCTGTTCTCATTTTCCCTTTTTTATTATGTAAATTTTCTTCCTAACATCCATGCTTGTGTGCTTGCCTTCCTTCCATGCCTCATCTGTTTCTGCAAATGCTAATAGTTTCATTCTCTCTTGCTTTTGTTGACCATTCAAACATAAATCTGTTTTCTTTGATAGATAAGGTATGCTAGAATTGAAACTAACCCATCTTAGGGGGAACTAATAGGATATTTGGTTTCATAAGCAAATTCATGCCCTAATTTAACAAACAAATAACCCAACAAATCACTGTAATTCTTTCCTCGTATCACAAAATCAAATAACCATAACCCAGATAATTTTAACAAAAAAAAACACTCTACACATCTCTTGAGAAAAATAACAAGAACAATTTTCAAAAACAAAAAGGCCCTTAAACTTCAAATTTGTTCAAATTTAAGGGGAGAACAAAATGAAGCCCCATATGATGATCATCTCACCCCAATAGAGAGAAGAGAGCAGAGGGAAAAACTAGACATGAACAAGATGGCCAGGGTATCAAACAAAAACTAAATCAGAATTTAAGAGTTTGTCATAGCTAAAGGAGGAGGTACTTTCTCAAGCTTGTGCTAGTACTATGACTTGGTGCTATTAGAGCATTTTAACCTAGAGATAGAGCAAAAAAAATGGTGAAGAATTTACGTGTATAAATTTGAACATTTGGGGTAGTTGTGGAAACCAAGGGCAAGTGAGCAGAGGGATGAATGACAGAATCGAGAAGGGAGGGAGAAGAGGTTTTTGAATGGAATCCATTGTGTTTCAGTCAAGAAAATGAAGTCGAAGAAGAGGAAGTAGAGGTTTTCGAATGGGAAAGGAGAGAGAAGACATTTTCAAAAGGGAAGGGAGGGAGGAGGTTTTCGATCTAGAGATAATAGGGAGAAGAGCTTATTCTGAATAAAAAAGGCCAAATATTCTGGCCTTTTCCTTTTAGTGTTTTTTTCAAAAATTTAAGTGATAAGTCAAAAAAAAAAGACAAATGACTGAATGTCGAAAGTAAATGGCTTTCAGCATTTAGCCAAAAAAAAACAAACACATCCTAAATCTTATTAACTTTTTTAGAAAGTTAATAGTTATATTTTGGATTTTACATATATCTTATTTCTTTTTTAGCCACCAATCTACAAAATCTAGATGTTTAGCCAGAAACGATGCATAAGTTTTTATAATGTAATTAATTACAAAATTATAAGATGATAGTTTCATATTTTTTTAGCCAGAAACTCTAAGTTATTTTATATAACTTAAAGTCGACATAATAATTATATTTTGAATGATAAGTTATCTTCTAGTTTATTATGTTGGCCCACTAACTCTTTCTACTTTGTAGCAATATAGATGAACAATTCTTTGGATTTGACTTAGTATCACTTATTAGTTCATTAACTCATTTTATTTTCATCAATAAAGTCAATTATCCAATTTATTACTCATTACCTAACTTGTGTGATTGTTTGGTATTCAAACTATCAAATACTACAAAAAAAATCCCATATAGCTAGGGATAATTCCCTAGCTATATGGGAAATTTCAGTCGCTAAATGGTAAATAGCGACGGAATACCAACAGATCATGTCCCTTTCTAAAGTGATTCTTGCTAAATTTTAGCTGCGGAATTTTTCCTTGCTAAAAATTAGTGACGGAAAATTTCCTCGCTAAAAAAGAAAATTTTCATTGCTAAAATAGCAAGATAAACTAAATATTCTGTCGCTAAACAAAATTAACGATAGCTGAATCCATAGCTAACGTACCTAGCATTAGAAAATTAGCGACGGAATATCCGTCGCTAATTTTTATATTTCCCTAGCTGAATTAGCTAGGGAAATATCTTTTTTCTAAATTAGCAAGGGAATTTTTCCTAGTTATTTTAATTTCAAAAATATTTACAGAATTTAAAAAATTTTAAAATTTTTTTATTAAATAATTTATTATTTTTAAATTATATTGAATAAAAATTGAAACTATAAATAATTTATAATAAACAAAAAATAAAATCATTTAATATATTATTCAAATTCAATATTTTAAATATTTGAAATAAAAAAATAACAAATTTTTATTTTTATTCATCAATGTATCTACCGATAGTGCATAAAGTATAATATTTCCGTTCATTTACGTTGATTTCTCTCCCTCTGCTCCTTTGATCATCATTTTTTTACTATGACAAAGCTGTCCAAGTCACGGCACGTAATGTCTAGTGAAGAAACCCATCACTTATAGAAGATTTGTATGAGGAACAATGCGGCATCATATCTGTAAGAAAATTAAACCACTCAGTCAAAAAAAAGTTATGTTTTGATACAAATATAATTCTATAGTATATATGTAAATATATACTAGCAATTCACTCTTACATATATTACTATAGTATATGTACATATAAACAGCAGTATTTAGTGTGCATATAAACTGAGTATAAATATACTCAGTATATACGTACATAAAATACTACAGTATTAAATGTACATATACACTGACTTTATTCGTACGTATATATCTCAATAGGTGTTGTTGCTGCTGCTCCCGTAGTCGCTCCTGCCACTGCTGCCATTATCGATGTCGCTGCCAATGCCACTACTTTTGTCGCAGCTGCCGCCGCCGCCACTACTGTCGAAGCTGCAGCTGTTGGCCACTACAATGGCTGTTGCCGCTGCCCCCGCTTCCGAAGCTACCGCTACATGCCGCTGTTGCCACTGCTGCCGGTGCTGCCATTGCTTCATGTGTAGCTGCAACTACCGCCACTATTGCCGCTACTTTTGGTGCAGCCGCTGCCTCGCCTCCCATGCTGCCGCTTCCTCCGTTGCCTCCGATGTAGCTACTGTCGTTGCTGCCGCAGCTGCCACAGCTGCCGCCGCTGCTTCCGTTGTCTCTACTGCCTCCACTACAGTCGCTGCCTTTGATGCTGCTGCTACCGTGGTTGCCGCTGTAGCTGCTCTCGCCTCTGCCAAGGACGTTGCAAGCACTGCTGCAGCTGCTGCCGCTTCTTGCACCACTACCACCTCTACCATCACTGCCACTACTGTTGCCGCTGCTGACGCCGCTGCCGTAGCTACCTCTAATGATAATAGGCTTTTACATACCTATAATATGCTAAAACTTTACCTAAACATTTTGGAAAAATACAAACATATTCACAGATATATAAAAATAGCTATTATAGACATGAACAAACAAAAATTATATTTGAATGTAAAATAGTTTTTAAAAAAAATTTAATTAAATAATTTAATATTTTAAAAAAAATTTTACTAAAAACAAAAACTATAAAAGAAAATTTTAAATTAAAAAAAAATTCATTCAATAACTTATTCTAATATAATATTTTAATTAACAAAAACAAAAAATAATAAAAATTATATTACACCTTATTAATCAATTTATCTATCGAATGTGCATAAAGTATAATCTATCAATACATTGATGTTGCTTTCTCTCCCACTGCTCATCTGATCACCAACTTTTCGCTACGAAAATCATGTTCGAGTCACGCTGCTTCATGTTTGTTGAAATATGTGTTCACTTATACAAGCTTCGTATGGGAAACAATGCGATACTATATATGTAAGAAATTTAAACCACCAAATCAAATCAAAATAAATAAAAAATAACTATGTTTTGATAAATATATATTGCTGCAGTAAATATGTACATATATACTAGCATTTCACTCGTACAGTTATTACTGCAGTATATCTACATATAAATTATAGTATTATGCGTACATATATACTAAGTACATATATATACTCGGTATATATGTACATAAAATACTATAGTATTATATATCCATATATACTGACTATTTATGTACGTATATACCGCATATGTTACCGTTGCTACTGCTCATGCTACCGCTACTGCTCCCACTACTGCTGTTGCTCTCGCTATCGTTGCCACTCCTGCCGCTGCTGCCGATGCTGCTAGCACTACTCCAACTGTTGCTACCACTACCGGTGCTGCAGCTACTGGAGCTGCAGCTGCCGGTGCTGCCCTTGCCGCCCCTGCTGCCACCGTTGTTGCCACCGCATCCACTGCTACCACTGATGCCGCTGCTACTACTAATGTCACCTCAGTTGCTGCTGCTGCGACCACTACCTCTTCCGCTGCCACCACAACCATCCCTGCCATCTCTGCCACTGCTGATTATGGGCTTTTACATACCTATAAAAGGCTAAAACTCTACCCAAAAAATTAAGAGACACAAAAACATATTCATAGATATATAAAAACAAATATTTTAGACATGAACAAATACAAATTAAAGTTTATTCTTACACAGCTTTACCAAAAATCCAAAAGATGTCCAGCAATTATGTTTAGAGATAAAGAGAGTGCAAAAATATAATGTTTTTAGAAAAATAAAGATAAGATAAGCTAGCCCTCTTTTTTATAAAGCTGAAATCAGTAAATATGAGACCCATGCATTGGAAAGACAGTGGAAATGTCAGAATGCTTTGAATCATGATTTTTTCTTTTCTCTCATATAATGTGTCCTGCAATGATTCATAATTTTGTTAATCGAAAAAGTAAAGAATAAAAACAAAATAAAAAAACTTGATACATGCAACAAAATATCATAATTATTTACTATAGATAGACAAAAATAAATAACAGTTCATAAATAATTTTTATACTCAATCATCCTCATAATTTGTAGGGAATGCTAGCCTTTCTTGCAAGGATTCGCAACTAGATCTTGGAATGCTATCTGATGTGCCAATGCCGCTAACTGTGACTCCATATAGGATATCTACTGTTGCATTGCTTTTTAAATTTCTTTAATTTATTGCATTTCTTCCATCAAATTAGTTATCTGCTCATCCTTCTTTTTTTAGTTTGGTCTGCATATCAATAATACGTTCATTTGTTTCCTGTGCTTGTTGTTCGACCGCCTCATCCACCATTGGTGAGACAAATGAATTAGAAGTATGACTGCCACAACAAAATGTCACTTTCTTAGAGTCGATTCCGTACACTTCATGCTTCTTTCGACCTCCTATTGTCTCCAAATAAATTGAATCATAGTCAATTGGTTGAAGATTCATAGAACCCTCAACTTGTTGATGAGCAGCTGTCACACGTTCCTCCATTAGGTCATGAGATAAAATGGAGATAAAAACTATTCTATATTTACAAAAAATAAAATAAAAATTTTGCATTCAAAATAATTTTTATAATGTACTGTAGTTTTATAAAGTCTAATTAATATAACAATTTCTTACTGCAATCATCTGAGACTTATTATCAACATACTGACCATCCACTTTCTTCACATGCATCTTTTTGAAAATCTCATAGAAATTTGGATCTCAACCCAATTCTCTAGCTTAGAATATGTTTTTATTAATTCATAAAAAAAACAAATGATAAAAAAATTTATTAAAATTATTAAAACTATGCAGAGATTATATTTATTGGACTATTAGGACAACCACAAAATATAGATTTGTTTACAATTTTAAATTTGTACCAATTCTCAAGCATGCTCGATTCTCGACGTTGAACCTCATGTGTGTCGATAGATTCATGTACCTAGTCCAGCAACCTCACTTCGTCGATTTTTACTGGCAATATCTGATTTTTTCTTCACATCTGGCTCCTCCCAATAATTAAGCTACTCGAGCCAGTCTTCCTCGGATATAAAATCAGGTCTTTCTTTAATTTTCTTTAATTTATGAATAAAATCAGAATACCGTTGAGCTGCTTTGATCTCCCATAATAACTTTATCTTTCCATCAAATTTGGGTGGCCATGTGCACTGATTCTATAAAAAAATGAAAAAAGAATTTATATTAACAACAAGAACATAATTATTTACTGCTTGAATAATAACCAACATAAAAGTTAAGTTATTAGATAACTATTTTTTGATTCTTTTGTTTTGTTATTTTTACCTGAAAGTCATTAAAATATGACTCATTTGTCAATTGAGAAACTTTCTTCCAGGAGAAAGCTTTTGCATCACCCATTTTCTTGAAAGCCTTTGCAATTATAACAAGCAAATCATTTTTTTCAATATAAAAAAACCTTTGTTATTTTTATATGTGAGATGGAATAAAACTGTACAAATAAATAAATATCATAGAAAACAAGCAAATCATAACAATATAAAAAAACCACTGACAGTAACATCAAAAAAAAATTTTCATATCATTTTTACATTTTTCTTTTACCTCTCATCCACAATATCAATTTCTAACTTTGCACTGACTTCAGAGGAAGACATAGTATTTGATGATATCATTTGTATTGTAAATGGGAGAACAATCGGTGTAAATTGTGTTGTAGAAGATTGAGATAGATCAAAAGTGTGAGCAGGATGCACAATCGGTGGTGGGCTTACATCTGATAAAGGTGTTACTAGAAGTAGTTCATAAAATTTTTGAGCTTCAGAATTAGATAGTTCATCCATGTAATCCATATTGAAGTCAGGACCAGCAGCTTCCATGATCATTCTATGGTATGTGTTTGATGATTCTTCACCACAAGCAAACGATTCAATACCCTCATTTTGATCAATATTCAGAGCCTTTGTACTTTCCCCATGATAAATCCAAACAAAATAATTTGGCACAAAGCCATATTTGGCCAAATGATATCTTATAGTGTTTGCATCATGAAAAGGGATATTCTGACACTTTCGATGATTACATGGACACTTAATTTTTTCTCCATCCTTCAATCTCGATTGACTATATGAAAAATTGATGAAAGTTTCAAGCCCAATCGAAAAATCTTTATTCAAAAATCCATTAATAACCCTTTTGTACATCCACTGACAATATGAGCTCATTTTACCCTGTTTTACTTACATAAAATAATGCACTATCATTAATATAAATAAAACATTCAATTACTTCAAAATATACACGGAATAAAATAAAATTACTTATAGATAAATATTTAAAATTTAAATATCATGAATATAGAGGCATGCCGTTTGCACAATCTACATTAATAGATAACGTAATTTGTAGCACGATAAAGATTAAAAGATAACACATTTATACTAGATAAAGGGTGCAAAGTACAATAATGCACAAGAAATGAAAGCAAAAAAATACATTTAATGTTTGAAGGAGGAGAGGGAGAGGGAGAGAGAGAGAGAGAGATGAGGTGGGGAGAGAGAAGGGCATAGAAATCAGAAGACAGGGGGAGAGAGTGGGAGAGAAAAGGTGAAAGGGAGAGAGGGGGAGAGAGGGATAGAGAGAGGGGGAGAGAGGGATAGAGAGAGGGAGAGAGAGAGAGAGGAAGGGTTGAGAGAGAGAACAAGCAAGAAAGAAGAGCCAGAAAATAAATAACACGAGAAAGAGTGTGACACATAAAGAAAAAGAGGAAGAGAAAGACAGAAATAATTATAGAGGGAGAGAGAGACACATAGAGAGTGCAGTGTTAGAATGAAGAATTATATAGGGGAAAATATAAGTTCTTCAGTACAAACCTATCAGATATTACATTTTTTGTTATACATAAGTTCATATTTGAGCTTGAGGCCCAAGGGCTGGGATTAGGTAAGAGTACGACCCTTATTTGTATTATACCATATATGAGTCTGATCAACGGACACTCTCATGTTATGTGCTTACATATTATTAATATTATATCTTTAGCCATTTTATTTCAAGTTGGTGCAACAAAATAGTATTATCCCATATATAATTATATATTATGATACATATAGTAAATGTAGTTATAAATAGTTACATTTAGTTTACCATATAATTATATATAGATATATGCATAAAAGTAGTTATGAGTAAATATGAATAAATGTATACAAAGTTATAAACAATTATATAGATTTACATATATGTTTACATAATTAAAAATAAAGTTATATTTATTTATATAGAGTTTTTATAGTTATACAAATATTTATATATAGTTATACACATTTAGTTAAACATTATGTTGTATGTTTTTATACATATAATTATAAATATAGTTACATATGGTTATACATATAGTTACACGTATAGTTAAACTTATATTTATAAATGTATGTATATATATTTTTTTCATATAATTTCATATATTTATACATATAGTTATATATATATATATATATATATGTGTGTGTGTGTGTGTGTGTGTGTGTGTGTGTATGGAAATGCTAAAATACATTTTTTATACTAATATATAAAAATGTATATTAAATACATGTTGTTAATTATATATTTAAATATAGTTATATATAAAGTTTTTATAGTTATACATATAGTAAGATAGAATTATTTATAGTTATATGTTATTATACATATAATATATATAGTTATAAAAATTTATACATCATTAAATATTTAGTTATATATATATATTCATACGAGTAGTTATATTTAGTTATACATAAATATATAATATGTTATAAACAAATATATAGATTTACATATATGTATACATATATGTATAAATAGTTAAAAATATAGTTATATTTAATTATATAAAATTTTATTTAGTTTTATAAATATTTATATATATACACATATAATTAAACATAATATTTTATGTTTTAATACATGTAATTATAAATATAGTTACATGTGGTTATACATTTAGTTACACATATAGTTATACTTATATTTATACATGCAGGTACATATATTTATTCATATAATTTTATATATTTATACATATAGATATGTATAGGTATAGATATAGTAAAATACATTTTTATATACTAATATATAAAAATGTATATTAAATATAAGATGTAAATTATATATTTAAATATAATTATGTATAAAGCTGTTATAGTTATACATATAATAATATACAATTATTTATAGTTATATGTTTGTTAAAATTAATGTTTTTATATTAAGGGGTAAAAATGTAATTTTATAGTGTTAAGTGTTTTAAGGGGTTGTGTGTGTGTTGTAACTGAATCGAATGAAAAAAGAGGCGGACAGAAAAAGCCTCTCTTCCTCTAAACAAAATCATGATTCCTTCTTATTGATTTCTCCATAAAACTAAATCAACCCAACATAAGTGGTATCGGAGGTAGGTTCAAGGACCAATCTGGTGATTTTTGCCGTGAATTTTCGAAGCTACATGAAGAACAAATCACTCAATGCAAGGAGAAGCTTGGCCGATGCTAGGGGCTCAAATAATTTTCGATGGAGAAGATTATGATTATTGGAGTGTATTGATGAAGACACTCTTGATCTCACAAGATTTGTGGGATTTGGTGGAGAATAAGTATGAAGAAGAACCGAAAGACACACTATCACCGGATTACCGAAAAGGTGTTCGATGAAATGTTAAAAGATTTCAAGAAGAAAGATGTGAAGGCTTTGTTCATTATTCAACAAAGTATCTCTCGTAAACTTTTTCCAAGAATAATTGGAGCAAGAACATCAAAAGAAGCTTGGGATATACTGCAAAAGGAGTTTCAAGGGACCGACAAGATGAAGACGGTGAAGCTCTTGACGCTTAAACGAGAGTTTCAAAATCTCAGGATGAAGGAGAAAGATACTCTACGTGAGTATTTCTCGAGGGTGATCGAAGTTGTGAACCAAATCAAGAGTTTGGGCGACATCTTGACTGACAAGTCAGTTTGTGAGAAGATATTAATAAGTCTTTCTCCAAAATATGATAATATTGTCGCCATTATTGAAGAAACAAAAGACTTTTCATCACTTAGTGTCCATGACTTGATGGGTTCTCTCGAGATGCATGAACAACGGATGAATCGACATAGTGAAGCTTCTCTTGAAAGTACTTTTCAATCAAAAGTGATCGGAAAAGAAGATTCTACCGGAAGCTCAAGTAAATGACAATATTTTCGTGGCGATAGAAGTTATGCAAGAGGTCGTGGCCGAGGCCGAGGAGGAGGAAGAAACTCTGGTGATAACAAATTTTGTCATCATTGTAAGAAGCCAGGTCACATTGAAGAAAATTGTTATCACAAAGGAAAGCCTCAATGTTATAATTGCAAGAGGTTTGGTCATATAAAAAGGGATTGTTGAGATATAAGTAGAGATCAGGCCAATTATACCGAGGAGGAAAGGAAGTGTGAAAGTGATGGAAGTACATTCTATGCGTGTCAAATGATCGTCGGGAAAAATGACAACGAGTGGTATGTTGATAGTGGGTGTAGCAATCACATGACCGGAGACGAGTCAGTTTTCTGCAAACTCGACAAGAGCGACACAACACGAATCACAATGGGTAATGGTGCCGTAGTAAAATCAAATGGGAAAGGTACAATTGCCGTCGCCTCAATGAAAGGTAGATTATTGATTCATGATGTGTTGTTTGTTCCGGATTTAGCTCAAAATTTCCTAAGTGTCGGACAACTTATGGTAAGTGGTCATGCGCTTCACTTCGATGATGATTCTTGCAAGATTTTTGACAAGAAAGAAAATAAGAGAGAATTAATGGATGTTGTCAAGATGGAGAGGAATCGAAATTTTCCTCTTACTCTCAAACCCGCAAGTGGGTTATTGTTGAAAGTTGACATGGAAGATCTGTCATGGCTATGGCACAAATGGTTAGGTCATGTGAACTTTGAGAGCTTGAAGTTGATGAGTAAGAGAAACATGGTATATGGTTTGCCGAATATTGAAGGTAAACATGATATTTGTGAGGCGTGTGCTCTCGGTAAAATCCAACGAGAGACGTTTCCTAAAGAGAAAGCCTGGAGAGCAAAGGCACCATTGGAGCTTGTTCACACTGACATTTGTGGTCCGATGTCAACTAATTCTCACGGAGAAAATCGATACTTTATCACTTTCATAGACGACTTCTCAAGAATGTGTTGGGTCTATTTTTTGGGACAAAAATCGGAAGCATTGTCTGTCTTCAAGAAGTTTCAAAGAATGGATGAGAGACAGACTGGCAAATTGATTAAAAGGCTAAGAAGTGATAGAGGTGGAGAATACAACTCAAAAGAGTTTGGAAAATTTTGCGAAGATATTGGGCTTGAAAGACAATTGACGACGAGTTTTACGCCAGAGCAAAATAGCATTGCTGAAAGAAAGAATCGCACAATTGTCGAGATGGCGAGGACAATGATGAATGCAAAAGGGTTACTATTGACCTTTTGGGCTAAAGCAACTTATACAACGGTTTATTTGTTGAACCGATGCCCGAAAAAGGTGGTTGAAAATAAGACGCCATTCGAGGCATGGACCGGGGGTAGAAAACCATCGGTGAATCATTTAAAAGTGTTCGGATCCATTTGTTATGCTCATGTCCCGAAAGAAATGAGAAACAAGCTTGAAGATAAAGGCGAGAAATGTGTTTTCGTCGGCCATAGTACTAAGTCGAAGGGATATTGACTTTTTAGCTTGAAGAAGAACAAAGTGATTGAAAGTCAGGATGTGATTTTCAATGAAAAAGAACAATGGGATAGGAAAGAGAAAGACGTTGAGAATGTGTCAATGCCGGTTTACGAAAAGGATTTAGAGGGAGGAATCGAGTGAAGCCAATGAATGTGGAATTGAAGAAAATGAACATCAGCAATCTCCGACAACACAACCTGGGTCGAGTTCATCATCACCGAGGTCTACTCCAGTAAAAATGAGAAGGTTGAGTGATGTATATGCTCAGTGCAATTTTTGTGTAGTTGAACCCAAGAGCTTTGAACAGGCTATTCAAGAAGAGGTCTGGGTGGATGCAATGGAAGAGGAAATAAACATGATTGAAAAAAATGAAACTTGGGAGTTGGTTGAGAAGCCCAAAGAAAAAGATGTGGTTGGGTTGAAGTGGATTTATAAGATGAAAATGAACCCGGATGGTTCCGTTCAAAAATGCAAAGCAAGATTGGTTGCAAAAGGGTATTCTCAACAACCAAGAGTTGATTATAATAAGACATTTGCACCTGTTGCGAGGCATGAGACAATAAGAATGTTGATTACATTAGCCGCACACAAAGGGTGGAAGATCCACCAACTTGATGTGAAATCGGCTTTCTTGAATGGTGTTCTGAAAGAAGAGGTGTATGTGGTACAACCACAAGGGTTCGAAGTTGAAGGTGAAGAATGAAAAGTGTACAAGCTGAAGAAAGTATTGTACGGGTTGAAACAAGCACCTCAGTGCTTGGTATGGAAATATCGATGGGTACTTCACCGAACGAGACTTTATCAGGAGCCCTAGCGAGCCGACACTCTACATCAAACATGGAGAATCTGGTATGCTCATTGTCTCTCTATATGTTGATGACTTGATTTTTACCGGGAGTGATGAAAAAATGATGCATGAATTCAAAACTGATATGATGAAGAAATATGAGAAGAATGATTTGAGATTGTTGCATTACTTCTTGGGCATTGAAATTGATTAAAGTGAAGAAGGTGTTTTTATATGTCAAAAAAAGTATGCCGAAAATATTCTCTCAAAATTAAAAATGGAGAATAGTAATCACGTGATGACTCCGTTGGTGGTGAATGAGAAGTTGGTGAAAGACGATGGTAGTGGTGATGCTGATGCGGTACAATATAGAAGTTTGGTTGGGATGTTACTGTACCTTACCACTACAAGACCCGATATCATGTATGCTATGGGTCTATTATCTCGATTTATGCACCGACCGAGCAAGATTCATCTTGGGGCTGGAAAAAGATTGTTGCGATATATAAGAGGGACCATGGAGTATGGTCTCATGTTTGAAAGAAATAGAAGAGAAAATATCGAGTTGTTTGGTTTTTGTGATAGTGATTGGGCTGGAAGTATGAACGACATGAAGAATACGTCCGGATATTATTTTTCACTCGGTACGGGTATTTTCTCATGGGCGTCGAAGAAGCAAGAGAGAGTTGCACATTCCTCCACCGAAGCCGAATACGTATCGGCAAGCGAAGCAACCAAACAAGTGGTTTGGTTACGGAAGATTTTAGAAGACATGGGGGAGAAACAAGACATGGAAACCGTTCTTTTTTGCGACAACAAATCAGCAATTGCTATGTCAAAGAATTCAGTATTTCATAGCCGAACAAAACATATCAACCTCAGGCATCACTACATTCGAGAAGTAGTGGATGATGAAAAAGTGATGATCAAACACGTGAATACTGATGATCAACTAGCGGACATCTTCACGAAGACACTTTCTTGTGACAAGTTTGTCTATTTGCGAGACTTGTTGGGAATGACAAACAAAAACATTAAGGGGGAGTGTTAAAATTAATGTTTTTATATTAAGGGGTAAAAATATAATTTTATAGTATTAAGTGTTTTAAGGGTTTGTGTGTGTGTTGTAACTGAATCGAATGAAAAAAAGAGGCGGACAGAAAAAGCCTCTCTTCCTCTAAACAAAATCGTGATTCCTTCTTATTGATTTCTCCATAAAACTAAATCAACCCAACAATGTTATTATATATATAGTATATATAGCTATTAATAATTTTATATATTTAAACATATAGTTATATATTAATATATTCATAGAAATAGTTATACAAAAATATATAAAGTTATCAATAATTATATAGATTTACATATATATATACATAGTTATAAATATAGTTATATTTAATGTTGTAGAGTGTTATATAATTATACAAATATTTATATATAGTTATACAAATATTTATACATAGTTATACACATATAGTTAAATATAGTTATAAATATGTATACATACTATATTTTTTAATATAGTATGTAACATGTAATTATAAATATAGTTACATGTGGGTATACATATAGTTACACAAATACTTATAATTCTAAACACTTAAAATAATCAAATCCTACTTACATTATAATGATAAAGATTTTTTAATCCAAGATTTCTAAAAAGTTACTAGTTGGATGGTTGGTGGCATCATTAAATGGGTGTAAGCCTTGGGTTTTAACCTATCATTGTTCTTTGAAGAAGTATATTTTGGTAAACTCTATGAGAATCAAGAATTGATTTTTGATTTCTGAAACTATTATTTTAGTTTTAAATTTTTTAAAAACTTATGTGAGATAAACAAAGTTGATGCATTTCGGTGCAACAAAAGTGGATAAAAGTTATAATATTATAGGAAAAAATGTTAATGGGAACCAACATGAAAATAATTATATTTTTTTACAATTTTTAATTTTAATATAATATTTGGGGACCCAAATCCAAAATATTTATGATTTGGGTCTTCCAAATTCCTATATTGATAATTACCTTTCTTTTTTAATACGGAATGCATATACTCAATTATGCATATGAGTTTATGTAGAAATTCATTATTTCGTAAACAAAAACATATGCATATGGAGTTCATAAATACTCTGTATGCATAAACATATGCATTAACTCGTTTTTGCATACTGAGTAAGCTGAAACGCGTTTATGCATAATGTTTTTTTTTATTATATTGGGATAATTATTAGTATCCGAATATAGATACTAAAATATAACCCAATTCATAGATATTTTTTTTTGGATTCCATAACATAATTATCCATTGTGTGTGTGTGTGTGTGTGTGTGTGTGTGTGTGTGTAGATTAAGGATGAAAATATTAAGTATTATTATTATTAGTGTTGTGGAGGAATTCCTTTTTTTTTTGCAAAGTTAGATAAAAGTTAGTGCTGTTTTTGGATACAACAAATTATAAAGAATAGTACTTTCATTATCAAGAAAATCTATTTAATAAAATTTTAAAATTGAACTAATTTAAGAAAATACTTCTCAAAGCAATATTCCTACCTTTTAGTGGTATCAATGCATAATATTAAATTATTTTTGTTATTTTGTTTTGTAATTTAAGAGATGCAAGCCTAATATTTTTTTCTATTTGAAGAATAGAGTGATTAGGATTTCTTGTAATGCATGTAATTGCTACTTAAGAGCTATAAGGCTACTCTAATTTCTTCATCATCTTAAACTTTTTCTCCTTCTCTTACTGCTTCTTCTTCATCTTTTTCTATTTCTTCTTCTTGTACTACTACTACCATGAATAATTATCTACTTTCAAATGAGAATGCTCATTTATAGATGAGATAATATATCTCTATGCTTTATCTTTAACATGGTCTATAGTATATTCCATTATACTTTCTCATTAATCAAAGATAAAAATATAGATTATAGTTCAATTGAAAATGCTTACTAATAGATGAGTATCTAATTGCAAATAAAGTATAAATGGTAGATTAATTACCAATTGTGCAAGATTAATAATAGATGAGTATCAACTTGCAACATATAGGAATCCATTTGTTAGAGCATATGTTTGAGTGGTTGATTTGACATTGTTGACAACTTCCTTGATTTGATAGAGCATAATGATATATGTATCTCACACATCAACCATGATACAACATCAATATACATTTTTTTTACAAGGTAAATGGTCTTGAGGTTGGTAATATATGTTCTACAAATCATCACCATTGGAGAAACAAAGGTCTTGAAAGGCTAACTATGGTCTCCTTTAATGATAATATTTTCTCTATGACAATATTAATCAATCAAAAAGTTTGGTTGCCTAACAACAACAATCAATAGAGAAAGCAAAGACATGAATATTCAATTGATATGCCTTTCAATCTCAAAAGATTATCAAAAGATAACCATCAATGGGTTTCAAACCTATTTAAAAAATAGTATAGCTCAAATATCAAACTAGTTAATTAAATATGATAATTTTGATTAAATCACAAAATTATTTTTCATTTTCCCAAACTATACTTAATAGAGTTGAATTAATAAATAGAAAAAATATATATGGATATTCACATTATTTTTATTACACACGCACACACATACACACTACAAAAATTATGAATTGATTAACCAAAATGGCTTTTCTAGATTTTTCAAAAATAACGTTAAATGCATAGTACATAGTAATTGTAATAATGCAAAAATTATTAAACACATATACACACTACCATAAAATAAACGAACACAACAAAAAACTTACACTATCAAAAAATACACAACTAAAAAAATTACCATAAATAACACAAACTTTGATCATACACACACTCTCATTTTATCATTCATAAAATTGCAAAATACAGATTAAAATTATTTGTTTTTGAATAATAATTCTAAAAAATTTGTTTTTTAGAATAATTATTAGAATCATCTTTTTGTGCTCTTCATGCAATATAGATAATAAATCAAGAACATATACATTTTTTTTCGTGCTCCTCACTCATGAACACCCGTGAACAAAAACATTAGCAATGTGCCATGAATAATTGAAGTTTTAAATAGAAATATTTATAACCATAATAAAAAAAAGATACCAGCAAACTATAGCATCAAAATCACCTAAACCATGATAAAGAAGTTCACCCACTTAATACCTGTTAAGAATAAAACAACAATTCTTATATGCCGGATTTATGAGAATGAACAAAATTAAACAAATCAAGACACTCAAGATTTACGTGGTTCGGCACAAACTTGCCTACACCACGGGTTGCTACAGATCGTTCACTATGAGGAGAAAATATAGTGTTTACAATACTCAAAGAAAAATTGCTCTCAATTTTCTTTCTTACTTCACCTTACTTCCTTCACCCTCTTCTCTCTTTCTCACTTCTTCACAATGAGTGAAATGATTATTTGACAACATCTCTATTTATAGCAAAAATGAGAGGGATGAAGTCAAAGTTAGGCTACCTAACTTTGACAATTGAAGCCTCCTTTTTTGACAAAAAAGGCCTCAATATTTGACAATCTCCCACTTGAAGACTGATTTCAATCTGTCTTCACACTTTGATCGATGCAGCAGCTCTTCCTTACCTTGCTATTCTTGCAAGCCAACTGAAGTTGAGCACAACTTCAGTTTGTCAATAGTCACCGTCTTTGTTAACATATCAGCTGGATTCTTGCTTCCTTGGATTTTCTCCAACTTTAACACCTCATCCTCCAATAGAGATCTGATAAAGTGATAACGGAGTCCAATATGCTTGGTTCTAGAATGAAATGCTGAATTCTTTGCCAAGTGTATTGCGCTCTGACTATCACTATATAGAACATTCTTGCCTTGCTTGAATCCCAACTCTATTAACAAACCCTGAAGCCATATCATCTCTTTACTAGCTTCAGTCATTGCCACATATTCAGCCTCTGTAGTGGATAGAGTGACAATTTCCTGCAATCTTGACATCCAACTAACAGTTGTACTTCCAACGGTGAATATATAACCAGTGGTGCTTCTTCGGTGATCAACTTCACCTCCAAAGTCCGCATCTACGTATCCTTGTACTTTTAGCTCTCCTTCTCCAAAGTACAAACATTTTTCTGTGGTGCCTCGTAGATACCTCAAGATCCATTTCACTGCTTTCTAATGAGCTTTGCCTGGATTTGACATAAATTTGCTTACAACTCCCACTGCATAGCCAATGTCTGGTCTTGTACAAACCATTGCATACATCAAACTTCCAATGGCTGAGGCATAAGGAACTTTAGCCATGAATTCTCTCTTTTCCTTCATTTCAGAAGACTGATCCTTGGATAGATGAAAATGACTGGCCAAGGGTGTACTAACTGGCTTGGCATCACTCATGTTGAATCTCTTCAAAATACGATTGATGTACTCTGCTTGAGATAACTGCAAGAGTCCTTTCTGCTTATCTCTTGTGATTTGCATTCCAAGAATCTTCTTTGCTGGGCCTAAATCTTTCATGTCAAATTCCTTTGACAATTGCTGCTTCAACCTTCTGATATCATCCATATCTGAACCTACTACCAGCATGTCATCAACATACAGTAGTAAAATGATATAACTGGAACTATATCTCTTGAAGTAACAGCAGTGATCGGCGTTGCACTTTTGGAAATCTTCCTTGTGCATGAAACTATCAAATTTCCTGTACCACTGCCTTGGGGCTTGTTTCAGGCCATACAAGCTCTTCTTAAGTCTGCACACCATGTTCTCCTTCCCTGTTTCTGAGAAACCTTTTGGCTGTTGCATGTATATCTCCTCATCCAAGTCTCCATGAAGGAATACAGTCTTCATGTCCAATTGTTCAAGATGAAGATCTTCACTAGCAACAATACTCAATACTGTTCTGATTGTATTGAGCTTCACGACTGGAGCAAAAATATCAGTGTAGTCAATTCCCTCCTTCTACTGGAATCCTTTGACAACGAGTCGAGCTTTGTATCTCTTGGAACCATCGTGCTCTTCTTTTACTCAATACACCCATTTGTTGTGAAGTGCCTTCTTCCCTACAGGTAACTTAGTTAGTTCCCATGTTTGATTGGAGATTAGAGACTTCATCTCCTCTTTCATGGCAAGCTCCCACTTGCTAGCATCTTTGGTCTGACATGCCTCATCATAGCATTCAGGTTCTCCTCCATCAGTCAGCAACATATAATTCTTGTATCTCCTGTTAGGTACGTGAGGTCGAGAGGACTTTCTCAATACAGGAGTTGGAGTAGGAGGTACTGTGTCGGATTGTTGCACACTGCTTTGTTCCTCCTGCTGAGGAATTGTCATTATCTGCTCTGTTGGAGTATCATCTGGGATGTCATCTGCTTCTACAAATACCGGCTTACTCTGCTTTAAGTCACCGACGTCAGTTTTATGTTTGTCCTTGTACATCACCTTTTCGTTGAAAATGACATCTCTGCTGCGGATCACCTTCTAGTTTTCATCATCCCAAACACGATAACCGAACTCATCTACTCTATAACCAATGAAGGTGCATATCTTTGATTTAGGATCAAGTTTATTCTTTCCTTGATCACTAATATGCACATAAGCTACATAGCCGAAAACTCTTAGGTGTGAGAGTTTGACGTCTTTTCCGCTCCATACCTCCTCTGGTATTCTATGCTCCAATGGTACCGATGGACCTCGGTTAATCAAGTAAGCTGTTGTGTTGACTGCTTCTGCCCAGAATTGCTTTGGTAAACCTGACTGTATACGAATGCTTCTGGCTCTTTCTGTCAACGTCCGATTCATACGCTCTGCTACACCATTGTGTTGAGGCGTACCGGGCATAGTTCTCTCCATTCTGATCCCGTTCTCATAACATAGCTTCTTAAGTCTGGTGTCTTCATATTCACCACCATTGTCGGTTCTGAGCTTTTTGATTTTTAGACCTGTCTCATTTTCAATCATAGCTTTCCATCTCTTGAAAGCCTCAAATACTTCAGACTTATGCTTTAGGAAGTAAACCCATACCTTCCGAGAGTGATCATCGATGAAAGTCACAAAGTAGTGTTTCCCACCAATGGATGAGATTGTCGTTGTCCCCCAAACGTCAGAGTGAACAAGCTCTAACTTCTCTTTCTTCGGGGTTCTGCCACTTGTCTGAAAGCTGACCCTTTTCTGCTTTCCAAGTATGCAATCTTCGCACATGTCTATCTCCACTGATTGTAGACATGAGAGTTTTCCTTTTGATTGCATAATCTTCATCCCCTTCTCACTCATGTGACCTAATCTTTGATGCCATAATTTGGGAGTTTCAGTGCCTACTGCAACAGCAATTGAACATCGTGCATCTGCTGTTATGTAAAGAGTACCACTCTTCTTGCCTCGAGCAACCGTCATTGTGCCTTTTGAAATCTTCCAATCATCACCCTAGAAGACTGTGGTGTAGCCTTCATTGGCCAACTGCCCAACTGAGATTAAGTTCTTTCTCAGGTCGGGAATATGCCTGACATCTTTCAGTTCCCATACTGACCCTTTCAACTTAACCTTTATTACACCTTTACCAATAATAGCACAAGGTTGATCATCACCAAGGTATACTTTCCCAAGATTTCCAGGGACATACCTTTCAAAGAGTTCCTTCTGTGAAGTAGCATGGAACGATGCTCCTGAGTCTAATACCCAAGAATCTTCCTTACTTTCCAGAGAGCAAATCAACGCGTCATCTACTTCTGAGGTGGAAGTAACATTTGCCCCTGCCTTCATCTCCTGGTCCTTTGGTGTACTCCTGCACTGATTTTTGTAGTGCCCAGTCTTCCCACAATTCCAACACTCAATATTCTTTGAGCTATTAGAATTACTAGGATTCCTGAATCTGAATCTCCTGCTCTTTGAGCTGCTCCGACCTTTACCTCTGGTTGAATTTCTTCCTCTTGACTCTGTATGTAATACTGAAGAGGTTGATGATTCACCTGATTCTTTCCGTCTAATTTCTTCACTCAATACCAGATCCCGAACATCGTTAAATTTCAATTTACTGTTACCTGACGAACTGCTGACTGCTGTAACTGTGGCATTCCAACTATCTGGTAGAGATGACAAGAGAATCAAAGCTCGAACTTCATCGTCGAACTCAATTTCCATAGAACTCAGCTGGGTTGTGATTGTGTTGAGTTCATTCAGATGTTGAGCCACTGATGCCCCTTCCATCATCCGCAAATTGAATAATCGTCTCATTAAATGAACTTTGTTTGAAGCTGATGGCTTTTCATACATACTGGAGAGAGCCGCCATAAGACCCGCCGTGGTCTTTTCCTTTACTATGTTAAAGGCAACATTACGTGACAACGTCAATCGAATAACTCCGAGGGCTTGTCTGTCGAGAAGATTCCAGTCATCTTCCTTCATATTATCTGGCTTCTTTCCTAAGAGAGGTTGATACAGCTTTTTCTGGTACAGATAATCTTCAATCTGCATTTTCCAAAAGTTGAAGTCCGCGCCGTCGAACTTCTCAATTTTCACCTTCCCTTCATCTGCAGCCATTGCTCCTTCTTGAATCTGGCAGCCTCTGGATCGTTTCTGACTATTCCTGCGAACCACCGTGTATTACAACACCTTTGTCGACAAACCAGAACTGGCGACAAATTTTAACTATTCACGAAATTCACTATTTACGTGAATAGTAACTTCGCTCGAAAATTGACAGAAAAAAAAAATGTCAAGAAATATTCTTTTCTGATGTAGAAGGTCAGACAACGCTGCAACCACAGTGCATACTAAGAATATCCTAGTGCCTATAACCTCCCTCCGATACCAGTTGTTAAGAATAAAACAACAATTCTTATATGCCGGATTTATGAGAATGAACAAAATTAAACAAATCAAGACACTCAAGATTTATGTGGTTCGGCACAAACTTGCCTACACCACGGGTTGCTACAGATCGTTCACTATGAGGAGAAAATATAGTGTTTACAATACTCAAAGAAAAATTACTCTCAATTTTCTTTCTTACTTCACCTTACTTCCTTCACCATCTTCTCTCTTTCTCACTTCTTTACAATGAGTGAAATGAATATTTGACAACATCTCTATTTATAGCAAAAATGAGAGGGATGAAGTCAAAGTTAGGCTACCTAACTTTGGCAATTGAAGCCTCCTTTTTTGACAAAAAAGGCCTCAATATTTGACAATACCAACATGCCCAAACAATGCATAACAATTTTTTCATTTCACATCTATGGTAATAAAAAAATTATAGATATAATTATGTTTAAATAGTCTATGTATACTTTTTTTATTGTTATATAGATATAGTTATGTTTAAACACACTTATTTTAAACACACTTAAATAAAAAAATTTATATTTATGTATGCTGTTTTTTTATACAATAAGTAGTTATTTATATTGAAAAATTTTTTAATCCGGCATACCTACTGTGCACCATCAAAATCCACACAATGATAACGCATTATATCACAAATGCATGAAGTATGTATACGATTAAGTATATATACACAATCCAAGAACACCACGGTGAATAAAGGAGAAGAATTTCGGAAACTTTAATACTTAAGCTTAATCAAGTTAATTAATGAAGAATAAATGTATAAAATGTACCTCAAATCAAATAAATTTTATAACTTAAACCTCGAAATCGAATATATGTTGGAGCATCGGTGTCGAGGGATGGATAGCGTTTTGCGGAGATTCACGTCACTTAAGCATCAGTGTCGAAGAAGATAATCAGTGTCGAAAAAGATAATCAAATTTTTTATATTTTTAATTATTATAATATTAAATAAATAATATATATATATAATCAAAAAGACTAATTAATTTTATTCACTTTAAAAATTTGTTCTAACATAATTAATGTGCGTGTTGCAAGGTACAAATGAAAAATAAACACCTTAAAATTTTTTATTATAATATTAATATAAACAATAAATATATAAATAATAAAAAAATATGATTAGCCTTATTTAAAAAAATCAAATAGGTACAAAATTAACAAATTCAATATAATAATACATAAATGAAAAGATGTTTTGCCTTCTACTCACTCGCCTAAAAGTTATAAAATACTATTAATATTAAAAAATATATAAAAATTTATATTTTATCATTTTAAATTTTTAAGAATTCGTATTAATTTATACGAATATAAGATGAAATAATTTTAAAGGCATAAAATTTCATATTATTAATAATTTTTAAAATTCAATAAATTACTTAAAGTGAGAAGATAATTAAAATAAGTTATATTTATTATTTTAATAAAAACTTAATGTTAAAAGCTAATAGTCAAAATATTACTCAATTATTTAATTCGTATAAATTTTTTTAAGAGCAAACATCTATGTATTTATTTATAAATATTAATTTATTTTCTTTTAACTTTATTAAAAAATTATATTTATATTATATTTCAGGATTTTCAAATATTGTATTATTTATTTATTTAAAAGTTTTCTATAATAATAAATTTTTTTAGTTATAATAATATTAATTTTTACTAGTTTATTCGTCAATTCAAATAATTTATAAAATATTTTGTATTTTATTATATAATGAATTAATTCATATTTATATTAATAGAATTTTTAATATATGTTAATTTAATTTTAAAAATAAAGAAAAAAATTATTATACTTATTGAATTTATTATTTAATGTTAATTTAATACAAATTTATAAGTTTCTAATTTAAAAATTTTAGAAAATTTTTTTGTATAATTTTATAAAAAATTAATATATCATAAAAATAATAAATTTAGACCTTATTAATATATATAATTGTTTTTTGTATTTGAATATTTTTTGAATTATTTATTTATAATATAATTTTTTTATGATTTTACGAGGATAATGTATGTTTCAAGGATTGTTCATTTATAGACCATTAACATACATTTAATAAATATAATTAAAATATATATTAAAACTAATAAAAAATAAAAAAACTTATATAAATAAATATTGGCTAGGGAAATATCATCGTTAAATACGTAGCTAAATTACGGATTTTATAAGGAAGGGAAAATTCGTCGCTATATTACGTATTTTTACTAGCTCGAGAAAATTCGTCACTAAATCATATATTTTATTAGAATGGGAAATACCGTCGCTAAATCCATTGCTAAATCATGGATTCTATTAGCAAGGGAAATTCCATTACTAAATTCATCGCTAAATCATGGATTCAATTAGCAAGATAAATTTCATCGCTAAATCTGTCACTAAATCATGTATTTTATTAGCAAGGAAAATTCCGTCACTAAATCTGTCGCTAAATCACGGATTTTATTAGCAAAGGAAATTCCGTCGCTAAATGATAAATATTATTAGCGATGGAAAATCTCTCGCTAAATTCGTCGCTAAATAATGGCTGATATTAGCGAGGGATATTCCATCGCTAATTTGTCTCTAAATTCTCCGCTTTTCTTGAGTTGAATTTATGAAAATTTTATATCGCTAATTCCGTCACTAAAAACCCCACTTTTCTTGAATAGATTTTACGAAAATCTTCCGTTAATAATCTGTCGCTAAATCCGTTGCTAAATCTCCTGCTTTTTTTATGGAATTTACGAAAAATATTTCGTCGCTAATCTGTCGCTAATTCATCCCTTTTTTTTCGAAAAAAAAAACATCAATTGCTATTCCCTAGCTAATCCGTTGCAATTTAGCTAGGGATTGATCCCTAGCTAAAACCAATTTTTCTTGTAGTGAAAGATTTTTTTATATTTTGTGATTTGAAATGATGTATAAGCATAAAAAATTGAGTAATTATAGATTAATTTCATAACTATGGAATTTGGTAGGTTTTGATGAATATTTATAAAATTGATAGGTTTTGAAGTTGTTTGGTTAAGGGACAGAGTATGGAGTCTTGCATAGGTTCAATATTTATTTTTCGCTAAAACTTTACCTAATTGGTTGTAATAATCTTTTTATATCATGACCTTAACAACTCATTAGTATAATCCTTCGACTATGTAACATAGAGTACCAAATATATACAAACACAAAAGTAAAACAATGTCAAATAACCTCAAAAAGTCATTACATAGAGTACCAAATAGTCACACATTAAGAATGAATTAGATACTAAACACTAAGCAATGCACAAACTAAACATAGTATTCAAATGTTATGTTAATTCTTAGTTAAATCTATTTTTTTTAATAAAACCATGAGATAGTTTATTTTAATAAAATGATATTTTATTAAATAACATTTGTTTTTACAAAAATCATGAGATGGTTTGTTTTAATAGAATATAATTTAATTAAATAAGATTTATTTTTTTAAACCATCAAAATGGTTTGTAACATGTGTGTTTTATGAATATAGACAAATATGTTTGAGAAATGTATATAATATGTATTTTAAGAAAATGTATATTCATAATATATGTATTTTTCTGAAATACATATTTAAATTAAAAGAAAATTGATGCTATAGAATTTTTAAAAACATGCCATGCATTTTGACATAAACATGCATATGCATGTTTATTAGAACATGGTGATATTTTGTCATGTGTATTTTTGTGGAAAGTACACATGATGTGTTTTCATGAAAACATAGTTGCATGTTACATGCAAATTAAAAAGCAATTAAAAAAATATAATATTAAAACCAAACTAGGATGAATACTAGTTTTGCATGTAGAAAAATTTATCACATTTGAAATGTAAGTTTATGTGAAATTACAAAAAAAAAAAAGTATGTGATATGTATGAAAGATAAAGAAAATAAAAGAAATATATTCTATAGTTATGTTTGGAATATAACAAGATCTCTTCACAAGTGTATGTGAAAATATATAAATATTTTCTTTCAAGACAAGGTTTCGTGAGACAAACCCAATGGTACTAGCACACAAATTTTTTGGTTTCTAGAGTATTGGTGAACATATTCATTCATGCCAATGACTTATAGAGGGTGTTAGTAGATCGACAGCACCTGAAAGTAAAAAAGTGTAGTTTTTTAGAAAATTAAGGTGATTTTTTATTGAATAACTAGTTATTTAGGTTCATTGCTCTTTCTTTGGGTTTACAAACACTATTATTATATAAACTATGAACTACCAAACTAGGATTCTTAACGTGAATAGGATAGGTAGGTAGCATATGTGCATGCTAAATTTGTTACAAAATATATACTTTAAGATTTATGTTGTCCAAATCAAATACAATGTCAGTCTTTGATTTTTAAAATTCAACAGTGTGGTAATGACCATTGTTCACAATGATGGACATTACCACGTTGTTTCTAGATGTAATAGTTTAGTAATATTTTTTAAAATAGTATTATATTTTAAATTTTTTATTTAAAATATTTTAATTCCATACAAAACCAGAGATATCATTATATTTTCACTTAGATTTCTTTTTTCAAAGATTTTCTTCCCTCTTAAACACATCACATGGTGAAATAAGAAATATTTTCTTGGGGTAGATGTATTTTAAGCTTTAAATCCCACTTTTGAAACCCTAGACCGCTTATCATCTCGTCAATAAAAAAAGTGAAGAATGTTAGGATTATAATATTATATAGGAAACTTTTGTTATGTTTTTTTAGCAAAAAAAATTCTATTTTTATGTTAAAAGCTTCTTCCAACTTTGAAAATTTGCATTTTAGACCTTATTTTGGGTTTTTTTTATTTAGTGATATTGTTTAAAGTATGTTGTATATCTTCTAAAAAAAATAAAAAAAAAAAACACCCATAAATCTTCTTCCTTCTTATACAACACCATATAAATATATACATTCTTTTTATTTATTGCAGGAATGTCAAATATGTCTCCCTCACCGCTTGAACTCGAAATCCAATTATTGGTCTTCCTTTTCATACTTGCAGGGATTCATCTTCGTGGCTGTTCAGGAGACGTAGGCACAGCAGGCCAATATGGCCCTTCATATCTCCGTTAGTACCTGCCACCAAAATATGAGCTCCTCTTAACCTTATATACAAGCATAACTATATATCTATATACTTAGATGTGATCTTTATCTCATGACGTCTTCTTTTATCTTTTTTTTTTTTTTCCTACCTTCGTTCGATTCAGCCACCGCCTGCTACGGCAACGATGTGTCGGAATTTCCGTCGAGCAACCTATTCGCGTCGGCGGGAGAGGGGATATGGGATAATGGGGCGGCCTGTGGGAGGCAGTATTTGGTGAGGTGTATAAGCGCAGTGGTGCCGATGACATGCAGAGCAGGGGAGACCATTCAGATCAAAATTGTTGACAGATCCCTTACCTCCGTTTCTAGACCTACAAGGGATGGTGCAACAATGGTGCTCTCCACCACTGCATTTGGGGCTGTTGCCAATTTATCTGCTTCCTCTATTAACATAGAGTTTCAACAGTATGTGTCTCATTGCCTCTCTCCTCTGCATTTTCTTCGCAAAACGTTTGATTTGATGCACGAAAATATTAAAAAGATCGTCCGATTTTTCATTGTTGAACGATGATTTTTGTAGGTTAATTTTTTTTTGAGTATTAGACTATCGTTGGCCTAAAAATTTTGAAAATAGAGTAAATGATTGGAATATTAGAGTATTAGTATTACATTACATTCAAGTCCAATTAAAGAGCTCACCTCAAAAGATCAGTCTGATCGGTGGGAGAACCTCTGAAATTTAAATACCTCATCACAACCTTGTATAGAACCGATGTGCGATCTTATCAATATATGTAACTATAATTGAAAAACCATTTTAGTAGGCACAATCGGTACCTCCTTTTTATTAGCAATGGTTCCAATGAAAGTATTTTTAGGAAAAAAAAAAAGTCATGTTCGTTAGGTTTAAATGTTTTTACCCAAGATGTTTAAATTTATAAAGATTATTTATTAAAAATATTTTTTCCAGCACGATAAATAGTTTATACACCTTTTAAAATTATATAAAATATTAAGAATACTTTCGGCACCAAATCACTTCTTTTTTAAAAGCTATTCATAATGATGAGAATTGAGAACAAGATTTCTAGGAAAAAGAGGAGTGTCTTAAATTTTAAGTTATTTATAGTTTGCTTTTTTTTTTTTGAAATTTTCAAGTTTATAAATTATAGTTTCAAATATTTACATATTTCGGTGAGCACATGATACACAATCCCCCCCAGGGGGGAAAACCATTACAAATGTGTTTTTTTTTTTTTAATTTGCTTTAACTAATTCTTTAGATTTTTAATAGTGATTTCTGAGAGCTCCTCCAATAAATAGTAAAACTTCTTTGGATGTAAGGAAGCATTTAAATTTTAAATAGTGCTTTTTAAAAGTGATTTTATCCTAAAATCACTTTAGTAAAACGTCACGTAAAGCACTCATATGTTTTGCCTTTTTTTTTCCATTAAAAAAAACAATAATATTAATCACAAGATATGATTAAAACGATTTCTAATGCAGGATCCACTCCCATACTGTTCAAATCACTTTTATCTTTCATACTACCAAGAGAACCCTCTAATGTATTACTATTTAAGTTAAATCTTACTATTGCATGTTTGGCGAGATCTAAATATTAAATAAGAATCTATACAAATAAATTAAATACAAATAAAAATATAAATAAGTTGGATTAAGTAAGGTGTCCTCCAGACTTGACTTAAATTATAAAATTATAGGATGTAATAATACAGTCAGATTAGTATAATAATCATTGGTCCAACTCCAACCACTGCTTGGTTATTGGTATCTTTTTACTCATCCAAGAAAAAAAAGGAATAGATTTACTTTTTTGAGTGTTCAAAAAGCTGTTACCACTTCTATATTCCTCGACGTCATAGTTTTAATTTTCACATTCAGGGTATGAGTGAAGAATCAGGAAATGGAACTGAGTCTTAACATGGTGGAAGAGGCAATTGATTATGTGTTTCTACAACTTCGCATGGAGAAAGGTAAAGTTTTGAAAATATTGTGCAATTCTTCAATTTCAGCACTTAATAAATCCAAACACTATTTAATTTTATAGTTTGGTCGACCTTTTTTTTTTTTTTTTGAAATGTTAAAAATAAATGTTCTTTTTTTTTTTATTATTTCGGGGGAGTACACTGAAACACAATTCCCCCTAAATTCAATTTATTATTGTCATGAACTTTCTTCTTTATTTCAGATGCAATACCGGCTAACTTCTTTATTCTTTTGTTGCCATATTAATGTCACTGAAACTTACAAAGTTTTGAAAAATCAAGGCTATGTTTTAAATTAAGGAAAATAAAGATGACAATTGAAAAGAAAAAAAAAGTTTAAAGACAAAATAAATTGTAAACTTTATCAATTAATTTTGCATTGTCATTCAAATACAAATTAATCATTCAAACTCATTTTATTTATTTCTTTCTATAATATAAAGACTAAGAAATTTTAAAGATATTTTATTATTTTTAAAGTAAAACCAAACATGAACATAAAATTTCCCTTAGTTTTTTTCTGTCTTAGTACATTTCGGTTGCAGTAGTAACAAAAATGTTTTTTGTTACTCCAAGTTACATGCAATATCATTCCCACCTAAAAGATGCATCTTAATCAAGGATTAAAATATATGTTTCTATGGATATATCAGTACTTGAATTTTACGGATATATCAAAAATATATTTGTATATATTTATATATGAGTATCAATCAAAGATAGATATATTGATCAAAATTAATATATCAATACTTAGAATTTAAGGATATTTCAGAGATATATTAGTGGATATATTGAAAATTTTTATCACTGATCTTAATTAGGGCATCATAGGATAAATAAAATAATGTTTCAAAATAGTTTTCTAATACAAAGAAAACAATACTTCAAACTCTAATTTTGGAATATTAGTATTCCCCCCCAAAAAAAAAAAACCATTACAATATTCAATTGTTTCAGTCTTCAACAATTTTAACAGGGGAAGAAGAGTCATGGAGTCGGGAGAGATACAGGCACAATAAAGACTCAAATTTATGTCGCAAAAAAAAGGGCATGTTTGCTTCCTGATTTTGACAAATAGTTCTTATGATCATATTTTGAAAATATAGAAAAAACCATTATAGTGTTCTCTGAATTCACAGTTTTCTGCGTTCTCCATGCTTTCCAAGAGAGAGAGAAAAGAAGCGTGTTCTACTTATTTTTCAGAACAAAAAAAATTAGTTTTTGTAAAATGTAACCAAGAAGGATCTAAGCATCCAACTAGCAAGTAGGCCGAACACATAATCCATACCAAAAAGTTTATACACCAATCAACAAATGGGATTGAAGAAAATTGGTAGTTAGGCACAACAAATCATGCAAGTAGGAGAGAAAAAAAACCAGGGCTGGTAGGGGCACTGAACATGGAAGAGTGAACATTCCCCAATAACCCTCAATAAAGCACATTGAACCATGAATTTTTGGTCAAGTACTTAACCATGAATTTTTGGTCAAGTACTTAACCATGAATTTTTGGTCAAGTACTTCCAACCCAAGAATGATTTAAGCCATAAATCAAGCATACCACTAACAACAAATCATAAAAAAATAAGACGTGGAACTTGGTTACTCTGTGTCACATGAACTCGGTATCTAATATAATATAAATCGAGCAACTTAAATATCATCAGATAGATTAAATAAATAAATCTATTAATTTAAGATATCCAACAATCTAAATATTTATTTTTTGATAAAGAGTTATCTTACTATTGAATAACCGAATTATCAATACTATTCTTATAGGATCAATATTTGGATGAATACCTATTATACTACTCGTAAAACTTATGCACTTGTAGTTCTTTTGCTGATAAGATATTCTTGTTAACTAACTTTTGAGACATTGCTAGCTAATAAAATTAGGCGATGTAACAAAATTATAATATTGTCCCTCTAATTCTTTACGGCTCTAAGTATTATGGATGTGCACCTCTTTGCATTTTCCTTAGTATTACTTAGTAACCTATTTATGCTCTTCTCTATCATTGATAGTGCTAGTAGCTAAGTTGATTCTCAATAATCTTCATCACCATGTTTGTGTGTTTTAGCCTCACTACAAGGCTTTTCATTCAATTCTCTTGTAGGTTATTCTTTTTCTTTATCTATAGGGATAGAGTAATAATGTTATCTTCTTGTGATGATTTTTCTACTCCCTTCTAGTGATTGTAGTTGGAACTAGAGGCTTCTTACATTTGATAACACATTGAGTTACTCCCAAAATTTTCTATAACTAATTATTATTCTATTATACATTCTATTGACTTCCATATTACAACTAATTGTTATTTCTTATGTTCAAATGATAATTTGTGGGAGCATTATTATTAGGTATTAGGTATTTTAAATATCAAATAGTACAAGTTATTTTGGTGATTATGCATGAGATTTTTATATAAAATATGGGCTTTAAATAGAACTACTTTATTAAATTGTAGTTTTAATAGATTATAATTAATAATAGTAAAATTAGGTAGTTTTTGAATGAAATTTAATACTTGGTAGATTTTTGAGAAGGAATGGAGCAGGGGGTCATATAAAGTCAAAGCATTCCTTTTGTTGTGACTTTGTTACACCTCATTGAACTTGTAGGGTAGTTTCAGCATATATTCTTAGTCAAATCTCTTTCCAAATAGTAATGGTAGTTTTCATATGTCACATCTCTACCACTTCATTGACCCCAATATTTTTCTACAAAACACATTCTTTTAGTGGCAAAACTTTCTTGGAGTCACACATGCACTAGCCTGTAATAATTTTTTATGACTGTGATATTAATTTTATGTTGTAGTAACTAAGTCCTTACTATTACTAAAAGGCATGCTATCCTCCAATACCATGACTTTTTCATTACAAAGCCACCAAGACTAAAGAAAAAAATTATGATGCTTCTCTAGTGCCACGCCATTTAGCTATAGATAGTTTCATAGATCATTTACTCGAGGCACAACTATTTCCAATGTCATGACTTTTTACTCTTGAAAAAAGACCAACATCATGGCTCATTCTCATAGTCATGACTTTGGATTGTAGAGACATAATAATTAAGCCATGACTATTCACAATACCATGATTTGTGTTACATAGATAAAATACATATATGTAACCATTCCCACTACCATAGCATTCTATTGTAAGAGAGGGATCAAAGTCACAACTCATTTTCAGTATCATAATTTTGTTTTAGAGAGATAAAAATGATTAGTCATGGAATTCCTCAGTACTACAACTTTCCACTTAAAAATTACACATGGCCATTCAAGTATAAAAAGAGAAATGAAAAATTTTCAAATAAAAAAAATTTAGGCCTTAAAAAAGAGATAAAAAGCTAGGGTTTTGGGAAATAATTCACTCAAACATAGAAAAAATTGACAAGCAAAGAGGCCGTGCAAGAAAAAAAATAAACTCAAAAGGTGGGAAACAGTAATTTCTAGGTGCATAAATGATAATTGTGAGTTTAGTGTTTGAGTCCTAGATACTATTGAAAGTTATCATTGAAAACCTAAAATTCCATTAGATGTTTTGCAAATTATTTCATGTAAATTCTTTCCTAATATTAGACTAAATTTTGGGCTAGGTTTAGTGTATTTTATTTCGTGTAATGGATGCTTAAGTAATAAATTTTTCTGTTTGGATTATGTTGTAGTTTAGTTATTGATAGATATGATATTATGTAGAACTAAAATTAGGGTTTTACTATTAGTAGATTTATGTATGTTCTCATAGTGGATGGTGATGAGTAAATCATGAAGCAAACTCACACATAATGGTAGGAAGGAAGTGACAACCTTTTCAACAATAACACATGAGATAAACCTATATGTCAAAACTTGACATTGAGATAAGTTTAATCATGTGAGCGTGATAATTAGGAAGCCAAAAACATGAACCCATTTATAAACTAGTCCATTTTGTTTGTGCATATCTTAGATGAACTAAACATCACTTGAAATTGGTTTTATAGAATATTGTCCTAAGAGTTTCACATTTAGTATGGGAGCCATGTGTAATTATTATGGATGATGCTAGATAAATCATGAGATAAATATAAGTGAGGGTGACATATAAGGTGATGATAGTCCTATGAGTTATATTATATTGTATGACTCATATCAGTGAGATTTGAGAGAAAACATATATCAATTGAATAAGTATGGTGCTTATGAAGTTAAGATATCAAATATTTTTAATACCATATCAATTCATATTTTTATGACACAATATGTTAGAGAATAAAAATATATATATGAAGTAACTAGATGAGTTTCTTAAAATGTATAAACTTATAAATGATTCTCGATATGACTAATTTTTCATTCTGATGATAAACTACTGATGGGATAGCGATGAGAGGATCATCATTGGAAAGAGCTCAATAGTTAAAAACCAACTTGTATGCCATTAAATTACTAGAGCATTTTCATAATAGTCAAACTTTTGTTTTCTAACCACATTTATTAACAACTAAAGTATTTAGACATGTCATCTGAAATGGAGCAATCATATAATCTAAGAGTCTTACCAAAAATTTAGTTTTAACCTTTTAACTAGCATAGTAGTTGACTCATCGTTGGTTGATCAAATAATTAAACAACCTACAAAATCCTTATAAGATTGATATCTGAATGAAAGTCTATATATGTGAAATAGTTGGATGAAGGACTTGTGCCTTATGAAAAATTTGAGGCATTACTTAATCCTAAAAATTGGGCAATATAATAAAGTGGTAAAAAACTTTTGGTATTATTATCAAAGATTATTTAGTTTGGTTAGTCAACTTAAGTTGACATAACTATCTTTGAAAAAGGGATTGTTTTATTTTTAATTATTTAGATAATATTTTTTTGAAAGCTAAGATTTGCATTAAAATTAATATTATTTTTTTATATATTTATGAGCAATCATTATAGCCACCAATATATATGGGACTAAGCTAACACCCAAGAAAGAGTAGATTGAAAGAACTCGTAGTAATTGGGAGACCCAAATAGGAGGTGAGCAAGCTATCAAATAGTCTAACTATCATTGTACCTTGAGAGACTATTGGTGACCTAATATGATAGATATCTAATCTCAAATTTAAAAGCAACTAATGGAAGCCAATTATTTTAAGTTGAAGTCGAGTCTAATAGAGATTAATCACCAATATCAATATAGTGGAATGATATCAAAGGATCTGATTGGGTAAGTCACAATATTTCTAGAGTTATGTGACATTAAAATAAATGAAGTTAGTCCAGATACTATCATGTTACATCTATTCTCTTTTTCTTTGGGAGACAAGTAGAAAATTGATTCTATTTTTATCTTGAGGCTCAATTGAGAGTTGGGATAAACTTGTACAAGCTTTCCTCGCAATGTTCTTTTTGTCTCAAATAATATCATGGTTATGGAGTGAGATAAGTCAATTCTATCTGGATAAAATGAAGACTTTGTATGACACTTTGGGCCATTTTAAAAAGATATTGATGAGATGCTCTCAATTAAAGTTTGAGTTGTGATTTCAAGCTCAACCCTTCTACAACATGCTAAATTTTATAATGAGTTGCACCTTGATATGGCCTTGGGTGAGTTGATTATGAAAAATGTTAATTGAGAAAGCACATTATTTATTTGAGGAGTTAGCGAATAACAATTACTAAACTACAAATGATGGAATCATTTGAAGAAAATAAGTTGGAGTATTAAAGTTAGATATATTTTCCATGATTAAATCAAAGATGAAAGTATTTCTTAAAAAGTTATAAGCCCAAAAGTATTAGTGAACAATAAATGGAAAAATTACCTTTTTGCACAACAAGAAGTGATGAATTTTGACCAAATTTTTCAAGTGGATAAGACTAATGGTTTGCAAAGCAAAATAAATGTGTTCCAACCCAATACTAATATCTTCATACGCTATCATGTGAATGTGATAAATAATAAAACTTTTTTATATGGCAGCTATGGAAATGGTCAACAAAATGTGGGACAGATCCAAAAAAATTTAGGGAACAATTCTATAAGATACATTATTCAAGGAGGATCAAGTTCAAATTACTAATATTCAAATGGTGAAAAAAAGTATTTCATCAATAAAAAATTGATAGAAATATTGATCAAGACAAAAAAATAAATAATCTTCAAGAGGATCATATGGAGAAGCTTGAGACTAAGTTGGAGCATACGAATGTGGCTATGAAAATTATAGAGAATCAAATTAGATAATTTGCACTGTCAGTAAAAAAAGAGCATCATTTAACTAATAAGTGTTGTTGAGTCAAACTCAAAGAAATTTTTTGTCGTTTATACTTAGAAGTAGCAAAGAGATTGAGAGAAAACAAATTAATTACACTAAAATAGAAAGAATTGGAATTGATAAACATACTGTCTACCAACACCACTAAATAGAAAGAATTGGAACTAATAGCTTTTTTAAAAGTTACTACTCTCACCACTAAATTTTTGAAAGCCACAACCCCTAACACAAAGGCTTTTTCCAAAGCTATGGTGGCTAATGAACAAAATGTCAAACTCGGCCCCTATTAGTGATGGAAAAAGTAATGGATGAGTGAATGGAGATTTTTCAAAGTACTAGAAAGTGTATGAAATTTAATGAATAATTTAAGAAATTTCTCAATATTTTTTATAAATTAGAATTAAATCTCATTTGCCAAAGTATTGTCTTAAATACTAAGTTATATGAAATTTATTAAGGATAGCATGAATAGTAAAAGAAAGTTGGAGAGTTATAAAATGGTTAATTTCACAGAGAAATATAGTATAATTATTTAATAAAAATTACAAAGAAAGTTGAATGATTTTGAAAGTTTTATGATACTATACATAATTAGGAAGCACATATTCTGAACAAAATTATGTGATTGGAATCAAGCATTATGAGATCACTATAAAGATCACTCCAACTGTAATATATAAGTTATTTTGTTATCTATTTCGTTAATCCTCTGTTTTATTTTCTTTGTTTTATTTATAGGTGTAGGTACTAATAAGTTGAGAGATTGAATATGTGGCTTTGAGATAAAAATGAGTTTCCCACTGTCAGCGGACTAGAAAAATTTTTAGAGCATAACCTAATCCACTCTAAAGATCTGACTCATTTTTATTTTATTTAGAACCTTATAATTGTTTTATAAATATATATGTTGTATCCGTAATCGTAAACAAGCACTCAATTCTTCTTCTTTCTCTCAATTCTATCCTAAAATGTTTAGGATTAATAAATTTATAAGTGTTACGTACTTTTCCTGGTGGATGGAGGTGTCAAACATGCTTTGGAGGGCTGGGCTGAGCCGACCCATAATTAGGTTGCCCAATCGAGCCAACGTGTCGTGCTTGGCAAGGCACGGCTTCCTCACATCCAGCCTGGCAAGGCCCATTGGCCTAGTTGTGATGAAGCTGGGCCGGGTCATGCCTAAACAGGCTGGTTCTGGCTCATTCGAGTTAGTTCTGGGCAGGGTTTAGTCGTTTGGGCTGGGTTTGGGGTGCTTTTGGGCCTAGTTCAAAACATTTAGAAAATCTTTAATCCATAATTCAAAATTTTTTAAAAATTTAAAATTTTAATTATTTAATACTTAAATAGTTTATAGTTAAATTAGAATAAATAATTAATTATTTAATTTTTAATTTATAAAATTAAATAAAACTTAAAGTAAAGTATAAACAACTAAAATTTAAAAACTAATTGTGTCTAAATTAATAAAACTAAAGCATTAATACAAACTAAAGCAAATCACAAAAAAAAACATAAATGAAGATACAAGCCTTAAAGTAAAATGATAAAAAAAATAATCAAAGATAATATCAATCCAAAAAAGATTAATAAAAATGAAAAATATCATCAGTTTTACAACATATGAAAAATGATGATATTAATATCAGTGAATCAATAGTAGTAGGAAGTAGGTAGTAAAGTAGGCTCAGGCGCTCAGCTCAATAATCAATGTCTCAATCTCATATCTATCATCAATAATCATTAATATCTCATGGATCATCATCAGCAACCAACTCCTTAGCTTTTGTTGTAGTCCCAGCATGATCCTAGATGCCCAAATTTAAATTTTTTCAATCCTTCATACATGCTAAATTCTCAATAATATCTGGTCATAATTTGGATCTACTATCTGAAATCACAATCACTACAACAAAAAAAGTAGACTTTGATGCTATGCTTAACACCGGAGAAGTCAGTAGATCCCGTGTCATCTTAGATAACATGAGATAGGTGGACATATTTGATTTCTATGCCAATAAAATATCAAGATTCTTATTATTAGAATGCGATAGAATTGAATAATAATTAGTATCTAAGTACCAAGACAGGTCGCTCCTATTCGACGGTCCACCACATCATTTTTTCCTCTCTACCAAAATGAAAAAATTATCATCTCTGAATATGGTATCAATTTTTGTCCTCGAAGCATCACTACTACCACCACCATACATAGTATCATAGTATGTAAAGAGCTCAGTTAACTTCTCATGAATGAACCATTCCGTTTGATTTTCCTGGTTAATACACGAGGATATGTATGACAAAACATTATATACCACTTTCATCTTAACCCTAGGGTCCATGCAGGCAGCAAGACAATAAAGAGATTGAATGGTAGACTAGTACTTTAAGTAATTAGTTTTCATCTCTTTGACCATATCGCTAAGTATCAGTTCATCTCTAAACTTCCTAAACATGCTACTAATGTTGCATATGCACCTAAGTACAATACAAGTCTTGGGAGTATAAACTAATGAATACATGTTCATCGTGTCATAAAAAATTTTCAGAAATTTCATAAATGAAATTTTTTTAGCCTAGTCAATGTTGTCAATAATAAGTTCGTTACTTTTATTATTGACGTAGTTAGATATCACGTGTTCATATCCAACACATGACTCCAACATAAGGTATATATAATTCCAATGGTGTCTCACATCCGATTGGAATTTCTTCTTCTTTAGACCAGTAGACAAACAAAGACTACCGAACTTTTATTATCTGCGAAGAGCATGAAGAAATTTTAGTGAGTTACGTATATTTTCTAAAGTGGGGGAAATAACCTTCATCCCTGCTTGTACAATGAGTTTAATGGCATGACACATGCATCTAACATAGAAAATCTCTTTTATTGATCTATCTATAATAAACCTAACAAACATGTTAATGGCTACTCCATTGTTAGATGCATTATTAAATGTGATACTATATATTTTATTTTGAATATTATATTCTCTAAAGATTTTCATCATGCACTCATAAATTGTTAGTCATCATGATGATGGAGAATCTCTGAGAATCCTAATATTTTTTTATTTAGTGTCCATTTAGAATCTACATAGTGAGTGGTGAGGCATGCATAAGGTGGATCATCATGATTAGTCTAGATATCAGACATCACGGACTCCACTCCATTATAATTCCTAAATTCATTAATTATTATTTCTTTTTCTAAGTTATAGTATTTTAGTATATCATTCTTAGATATGGACATAAGAATCCTATGATATGCAGGTTGAAAATAAGTTTGCATAATGCTGACTACCCTTGGATCATCCAAATACCTAATCGAAAAACTCATCGTGGTAATTAGTTTGGCTATGCCTTCTCTCACTAACTCATTGTGGTATATGAAGGGGGTCAATATTGAGGTTGAACTATATCCAGCCTCAAAAAATCCACCATTGAGTTGGGTTTACCTAAGATCTAATACACCTTATTTTTTGGTACATAGTTCAGCATGCCTTTTAAGGTGTACAGTCTCACACGAACTCTTACAGCTTAGAATTTATTTACAATTTTTGCACTATGCTGATTCTTCTTCGGCACTCCTAATATTTTTTTGTTATATTATATTAAAGTGAGTCCAAACTATTGATGTTCTTCTAGTTTTTTATTTTTTAGATATTTGGGTCAAGCGTCGAGGCCACCAGAGAAACCAAAGTATCAGTGGCCTCGAACATTCCCATAGGATTTTTATTATCTATATTATAATTAATTTCATTTTCGTAATTAAAATTACTATTTGTCATTTTTATTTTTTATTTTTTTAATTATAGTGTATATATTTTTTAAAATTAATATATTGATTAAATTCAATTAAACTAAAATTTAAAAATAAAACTTAACAATTACAATAATAAAAAATACTCGTAAATCATAATGCATAAAATAACTTTACCTTTTTGATGTCTGCACTGCATGCACACAAAATTCACAACTGAGTTCTAAAAGTCGAGAGCGGATAGCGAGAAAAAAAAACAAGAGTCGAGAGGAGATAAAGAAAGAAAATATGAAAGAGAGAGAGAGAGTAATGTTTAAAACATAAAATTATTGAATGAGAGGGGGACGGGATTTATATATTGAAAAGAATATTTTAAAAAACAATATTTTTTTGATTTTATTAATTTTTTTTTAAATTTGATGCCAATATTTTGAGTCGTTGGAATTTGCCTCCTAGCCGTTGGGGGTGAAATCTAATGATTGAGATTTGATTTTTTTGGACCATTTGGGTCAGTTCGACCATCGAATCAATGCAAATGGCTCATGCTAAAATTGTGTGCCCACATGCCCTCATATTAGGTCGTGCCTAGCCTGGCACGTGGCCTGGTAGACCTAAGCAAGGCATGACATGAGTCGTGCATTGAGAGGTCCCGACATGGGAATGGGCATGGGTCTGGATCGTGTCATGCCGCGCCTTGGGCGGGGCCTAGTGCCCAGGCTACCTAGCATGTTTGACACCTTTGTGGACATAGCTAATCATATTGAATTGCTAGTGAACCATGTTAAAATTAGTATTTGTTATTGTTGTTGTTGTGTTGTGTTGTGTTCTTCTTGTTCCTAGTGATATTTTGTTATATTCTATACAATCCATTAATGTTATGTTCTATACAATCCATTAATGTTATGTCCTATACAATCCATTAATGTTATGTTCTATACAATCTATTAATGTTATGTTCTGCAGTGTTACGTTCAGCATAATCACTATATATACATAGATATAAAATTTTAACACCTACCTTTCTTTTTCTTTCTCACTACAAATGGTTGATGTTGATCAATTAAAAAAAACACCCAATGATATTATTGAATATGTATTGGTTAAGGTTGATGTATTTATTTTTTATGTAGATTTTTTGGTGTTGGGTATGGAGGAAGATCAACATGTTCATTTGATTTTGAGATGACTATTTTTACCTATGAGATAAGTCCTCATTGATGTCAAGAAGAAAGAGTTCAAACTTCACATATGTGAAGAGTAAGTAAAATTCAATCTTTATGATATGCAAAGTCTAAAAAATGATGAGAAAGTTTGTTGGAAAATAAATAACCTCGTCCACACGACAAGACCACAAAACATAGACTTTAGTTGGAAAGATTTTATATGAGATTTCTAGCCTGACAAAGATGGGGAGGATGACATAGAAGAGAAAATATAGAGCAATGAAAGTGAAGTTGAGACTAAGGAGAATAACTACTATAAATTCACAATGTTCTTTAGAGTCATGACTTCAAAAGGGTTTGAAGATCAGTACTCCTAAAAGGTAGAAAAGAAAATCAAAACACCTAAGCTGGTCTGAAAAAGATGAGAAAGATGACATAAAAGAAGAAATATGAAATTATGAAAGTTAAGCTAAGACTAAGGAGAATGAGTATTATAAAGTGATAGTATTCTTTTCATAATTGGAAGAATATACCAATTATGAAAGTAGAGCTAAAATCTTAAGTATTGGCTAAAAAAATAGAGGTGACATGGCTTTAATAATAATTTTGACAGATTTGAAAGAAATAGAAAATAATAATAGACAGTAATGAAAGTCACAACTTTGACTAGTGTAATAACTTTGGAGATATGAAAACTATAAAAAAAGTCATGGAAAACCTTAGTGATTCGACTTTACAGATCTAGAAAGAAATAACTCAAAGTTTTGTCTAAGAAAAATTCATGGCAATCCATAAGGTACCCAAGCAGGATGATGCAATAGTAATCCAAAAAATTGTGATATCATAGGAAAGAGAGAAAAGAAGGAAGCACTGAATAAAAACATAGAATAAGAGTCAATATTGAAAGAGAATTAAGGAAATAAAAGAGGAATTAAGAGATTATAGAATGAAACTATTTAAAAAAACTAAGATCATGTATGGGGGTAACAACTAGGTGAGGATTTAGTTATGAAAGTTAAATATAGCACTACTTGGAAAGAAACTCAAAAAATGGTATGGTATGATGAAATAAATATACTCTCACATAGATCATTTTATATAATTTTTGTATAACAAATTTAGTCGTGGAACTCAAACCTCACCGTGACTTATTTATATGTCTACAAAAAAAGTAGCCCATCATTTAAACACACTATGACACTCACATCTAGTCATAACAAATACTTTTGTAGGATAGATGACTTTGTTACACCATATTAAGCTTATAGGGTAGTTTTGATATTCATTCTTTGTCAAAACTTTATACAAATAGTCATGATATTTTTCATACATCATGACTCTACCATATCATTAATATAATTATTTTATTCTGTAACACATCCTTCTTTGATACGAAATTTTCTTGGAGTCATATACATATTAGCTAGTGATATTTTTTTGACTTTTATATTAATTTCATACCATAGAAACCAAGTACTTCAATAGTGATAATAACAATTGTATCTCTCATCATTATGAATTCTAGTTACATAGCCACCAAGAGTAAGGAAAAATCCATAGGTCTAGAGAAGGGCCATGTCTTTTAGCCACATAGTATTTTAAAAAGTATTTACATGAGCCACAACTATTTACAAAGCCATAACTTTCTACTCTTAAGAAAAGACCGAAGTCATGGCTCATTCTCAGTGCTATGACATTTGATTATAGAGATAATATAAATAAGTCACGACCAATCCTAGCACCATGACTCCATTTTTATATAGATGAAAATTATATACATGGTCATTCTTAATGCTAAAATAATATGATACAAGAGATAGACCAATCTTGTGGCTCATTATTAGTAACACAACTTTGTGTTACAGAGATGAAATATATAACAATATTCATTCTCTATGCTTTGGCAATCTAAAGTAAAAAAGAGACCAAAATTATGGCTCATTTCTAGTTCTATGATTTTGTGTTATAGAAATAAAAAATAAAAGTCATGATATTCCTCAACACCTTATTTTCGACTTAAAAATCACACCCAGTCATTCGAGTATAAAAGTACAAAATGAGAAATTTTTAAAAAATAGATTTTCATGGCATAAAAAATGAGATGAAATCTATGATTTGGGGAGCACAAATTTTCTCAAACCTAGGATTGATCAATTAGCAAAAGAGTGATGCAACACACAAGCATAAATCTAATGGGGCATAAATTTTGATTCCCACTTAGGGAAAAATCCAAGGCACCCTCAACCCACATAAATTATGGTTGAGTGTTTAAAACCTAGATACTCTTGAGGGTTATCATTGAGAACACAAAATTCCATGATATGTATCTCAATTTATCGTATGTGATTTCTTCTCCAATATTAGGCTAAATTGGGGTTAACTATTTGTTGGTTTGTACTTACTATAGTGGTAGATGGTGAAAGGTAAGTCATAATGTACACTCATGCATAAAAGTAGAAATAAAATAATAGTCCTTCCAATCATGATGCATAAAATAAATCTATATGTTAAAACCTAATGTTGAGATAAGTTTAACCATGTGAGTATGGTGCTTATGAAGTTAAAATCAAAAATAATTTTATAAGTCAATTCTTTATGCATGTCTTAGAATAACTAACTCTTAATTGATGTGGATTGTTTTATAAAATAATTTCTTAAGGGTTTCATCTTTAGTATGGGGTCTGTCATCATTATAGTTGGTGACAGGTAAGTCATGAGATACTTATGAGTAAATGTGACTCATAAGGTGTTGATAGTCTTATGAGTTACTTTCTATCATTTGATTCATACTAGTAAGATTTGAGAAAAACATGTGTTAATTGTGTGTATATAATTCTTATGAAGCTGAAAGTACAAATGAATTTATTACCACATTAATTCACATATTTATAACACATGAGATTGGAGAATAAGAATGTATATATGAAATAACCATCAAGACAAATTGACAAGTTACAAAAAAGTATAAACCTGTGAATAACCCTCGAAGCATTTATAAATTGTCATGTAGATGGTGTAGTACCATGGGCATAGCTACAAGGTAACCATTATTAGGAGGGCCCAATAGTTGAAAATCATCTTATATGATATGAAATGAAATAAAATGGGATGACCACTGAATCTAAGAGTCTTACTAAAAATATAGTTTTATACTTTTAATTAGAATAATAATTAGCTCATCATTGGTTGATCGAGTTTCCTACACAAAATTTATGGGATCGATATCTGGATGAAGGTCCACTTTACTGCTTGTATAACTCATATACTTGCATGACTTATTGGTTGATGGATCATCACCTAATGAAGTTTTGGAACATTGTCTAATCCTAAATATTGGGAAACATAACAAATTCACAACATTTGGTCTAAACACATATCATCTATTCTATAAAATATTAATTTTTTTTACTTGATATATGTGGTTGAAATTGGTCACTTCCAGCTATTGCAAATTGGCAACTTGTCACGCACCAAGTCTTTTGTCATTTTGGGCTCCATATTTGTTGAAAATGCATCGAGTTTCACCTCCATGCATTTATTCTATACAAATCCAACACTCATGCTTGCTTTCTTCCAAAAACTTTTGTATTCGGTATTTGGTAATTGATCTTTGCAAGCTCTTTAAATAGTAAATAAGTCTCTTCAGGTGACTTGTTCATGATATAACTACATGAGGCCTTATCAACTATACATCTTATCATGTAGTTTAAATCATTATAAAAGGTTTGAGCTTAGAACAATAATTTAAATTCATGTTATGGATATCTCCTCAATAGTTCTTTGAATTGATCTCAAGTATCATATAACATATGCTACTCCTTTTTCCAAAATTATCTTAAAGTCTCACCTTAGTTAAGAAGTGATTCGAGGTCGAAAGAACTTGGTTAGAAAAACTTACACATGTTTATACCAACTCTCAATTGATCATTTACAAAGGTACTGTAACTAGCTATAAGCCTTGTCTATCAAAAAAAATGGAAAAAAATTTAATCTTATTGTATCTAGACTAATTCCATTCATTTTAACCATATCACATAACTCTATGAAAGTTGTGACCTAATTTTTTAGATCTTCTAAAAATCATCTACCATACTGATATTGTACCATCATTATCAGACTCAAAGTGATTTGCTTGTATTAATTTCATCTGAATCTCAAAGTAATTTTCTATGATTATTGGTTTCAAATAGTATCCCAAGGTATGGTGAAGAATATATTGTTGGATAGTTTATTCTCTATCCCCTTGCTTATTTCAATCACTATCAATTCCTCCAATGTTTTCTATCTCAACTCTCAGTCTTAAAAAATTTATTTTTGTCCTCTAAATTTTTGGGTCAAGAAAGGCATTAACTTAGTTATAGAGCTTTGGCTCATCAAAGTTTGGTCCTTACAAAATAAACAAAAAAAGAAGAAAAACACAAATGCAATACAAATGCTATGTAATAATTGTTTTCCAAACAACCAGAAATAGAACTTATCCTTTTGCAAGGTTTGTTATATCAACTGTAGTTAACTGATCAAACTAAATAATTTCTTGTAACGACATTAAATACTTGTTGTGACTTTATTATAGTACCAAAATTTATCTATTGTGAAATGGTCCTAAAAGTTTGTCGGGTGATTATTTTTATGAAATAGAGTTCCGCAAGTTAATGGATCACAAAAGTAGTAAAAATGAAGATAAATTCAGATATCAATTACATAGGAATTATGTAGGAATTTTGACCAACCAATATGAACTAATTATTGCTTGAGTTGAATAGATAGACTCTATTTTGGAAAGAAACTTAAACTCTATGTTTCACTCATTTCCTTGCATAGTATGCTTGATTTTTAAATAAAGACTAGATTCATATGGAAAATTCTTTAATTCTCCATTGGCATACAATGTAATTATCATCATTGGACTATCACTACCATGACAAGTCTCCTCAATGTTGTGCCATCAGTATTAAACAACTAAAACCATATTTGTTCTATTCATGGGTTATGCACATGTCTACTCTTTGATCTCTATTATCATAAAAACATGAAATAACGTGATAATAAAATATATTTCTTTTTTTGGGTTTGTAAGTATTGTACTCACTTCAATTAATATACAAGTTCTTGTGAATCTCACCTATGGAAATCATACAAGATAAAATAACATGTAGGGTTGTCACTACTATACAAAACTCTTTTACTTGCATCTATCTCATGACTTATCTTTTATCAACTATCATTGTTGATACATGACTCTCATATATAAGTGAAACTCCTAGCTTAGACATTCTACATAACCCAAAAACTTTGGGTTTTTATTCATAGGCTTATCTCACATGTTGGGATTATAATGGCTATCACTTCCATCTTATCGTAACTTGTGAATATCTCTCATGATTTATCTATCACTATCTATCATGGCTAATATGCATAAACTTGTTATATAGTAAAAATCCTAAATTTTTTTTCTAAATAGCATTTCCATCCTTCAACATTCAAATCATAATATAAATATAAATATTATACAATTACATCATCATAATACAATTACAATAAGACAACCCTAATTCTCGATTTAGCCTAATATTATAGAAGATTTCACATGATATTTGGAGTAGCCTCTCATGGAATAGAGGGTTCCTAAGATAGTCCTAGTGAGAATTTAAGTCTCAAAATCTAATTCATACTAATTATTGCTTGTGTTAACCTTGGATTTGCCACTAATTGAGGGTTGAAAGTCACGCTACCTAAAGTTTTGCTTGCTCTTGGACTCAAAATCCAATTCTCTTCTTATTTGTGAAACATGCTAAGTGTTTTATTTATATTTCAGGGTTCTATGCAAATCTTTAAGCTAGAAGTTATAGCATTGGGTTGTGGTCATAAATTTTTCACCTCTTTGATTCTTCTCTAAGGCATTTCACCTATTTTGAATGGAGATTTAAGACCCACTTATAACATATAGTCTTCAGACCATCATGTAGATTAATCAAGGTCCAAGCTTCATTATCATACATGCTTTGTATCTCAACTTACATGACTTCTAGTCATCTATTAGAGTTTGAACTAGATATAGTCTCTAGGTAGAATATGGGTTCATCATTATCCATGATAATAACATCATGATTATCAATTATAAAAAATTTATATTTTTCAGGATTCAAATGTATCCTAGCATAACTTTTTAGGTTTATGTTACTTGAGTAGGTTTAATAACATCTTATGAAACATAATGATTTTTCATAACTAATTCAATATCTTTTGTGATATATTAATTTCTACAAGCTTAAAGTTTACTCCAACTTGTTTATTTGGATATGTGCTCTTTTTTAAAAACATAGCATTTTGAGCAACAAACAATATGTTTTTAGAACTATTGTAGAATTTGTATCCTTTTGTTTGTTTATGAAACTTGACAAAAAATATTAATATAATTTGAGTGCTAATTTTTTTAAGATTTGGCATTTAACATATGCTTCACAACCTTTAATTTTAAGAAAATATAATATTGGAGGCTTCCTATTTCATATCTCATATGGTATCTTTTGAATCTACTTGGATGGAATTCAATTAAGAATGAATATAGTAGTTTCTAAGATATACTTATTATGACGTTGTTATGAAACCTAATTTTATTGGTAATGTAATGTTCAAAAGCTTATTAATAAGAGTATCTCATCAACTAATATCCATAGGTGCACGAGTTGTACAAGTAGTATAATTGACTTTCATCTAGATATTAATCCTGTAGAAATTATATTGCTAGTTTAGTTATTCAATAATATGAAAGCCCTTTTTTAGTAAAATAAATAATCTTAGGTTCAAGGTTTATTCATTTAATTAATATGATATAGTAAAGTCGCTCAATATATAATATGTTGGACATAGAATAAAAGTTAGGATATTGTGTAATGATTCTTTGACCTAATGGCATACAAAGTGATCATCATCATTCAGTCATTCCCAATGAAAGTCCCCTCATAGTTGTTTCTATGGTACATCACCATTGAGATAATAGTTGATCTCTTCATGAGAGTCAATTACAATCTTATATCTTTTTGGACAACTTCATTAACTATCATTGATGATTGTTTTGTACGCACACTCTTATTTTTCAATCTTTATTATCATAAAAAACAATGATTGACATAGTTTGTAAGTGTACACTTTTTGCTTCATAAGTAACATACTCACATAATTAACACATACTTTCCTCAAGTTTATCTAGTGGAAACCATATGAGTAAAAGTTGATCGTAAGGATTGTCACTATCTTATAAGTCACAATATACTCACATATGTCCCAAAGATTGCCTATTATCATCCCAAAGATTTTCTATAATAAATAAACATGTAAATGTATTTATATTTTCAGCTTTATAAGCATCATATTCATAATGGGTAATATACCTAAATTTAAGGATTTAACATATAAGTTTCTCTCATGCATCATAATTGAAATAGTTGTTACTTCCTTTTTATCATATGTATGAGTGAGCTTCATAGTTTACTTGTTATCGTTCACCATGAAAATCTCCCACACACCTATCAATAGTCAAAATCTTAATTTAAGTTTTCTTTAATCAATATCAAACAAAATCAATACATAATATAAATAAATCATTTGTTCATTCATAAATAAACTAATTATATCACATAATCCAAATTACTAAAGCCCTAAGCCAATACTAATTTTGTACAAAATCTTAAATTTATCTATATAGAATAGAGGTTTTAGAGTTGCGCACACAAATTCTAGAGATTGGCATAAATTGTGCATCCTTTGTTTGCTTGCAGAACCACAAGTGAGAAAAATATTCACCCCTAGGATTGGTTGTTTCCATGACTTTACTTTTTATATGAGGAAGAATGAGAAGAAATGAGAGATCTCCTTTAAAATTTTTTATCTTCCACTTTTATGCTCGAGCAACCTCACATTACTCAAGTAGGAAGTCATGACTTTGAAGAATTCATGGTCATGGTCATTTACAATCTCATACCATAGGCATCCAATGAATTAATTCATTTTGTATCAGCAAAGTTGCGGGGTTGGATACAAATATGACTTTGCCTTCTATTTTTTTATTTGGTCATTTTCATTCTAGAACACCAAAGTCATAATGTTAGTACTATTGTGCACAACCAAGACTTTGTCTTTGATTTGACCTTTCATTATTTTATCTTAGTCTTTCCTTTTTCCATAGATTCCTCCTCTTCATTATAACCTCATAGGATATGACTTTCAAGAATATCATAACCTCATAGTAGTCATCTTCTACTATTTTCTCTTCTTTGTAGCTCCTATATAATTCTTCATTTCATTTAATATACACTACATCACTTACAAAACTCCAATATTGTTCTTTTATTTAATATACTTCATCACTTTCTCAACTCCACAATTTTTTTTTCATACATTTGATTTTCATCTAGCTAGTACTCTTCAACTATGTCTTTCCACTAGAAATATACTATTTGTTACAATGTGGTATGGAAGAAATTATTAATTCTTTAACACCTCATTTCATCATCATTTAAATTCTATAAGTTAGTAAAAAGATTAAATTTTACTTGTTCATCATTGACATGATGAGTAAACTCACCTTTTTTGATATCAAATAGAGCTTGTCCTATGGCTAAAAATGGTCATCCCAAAATAATGGTACATATTAGTCTTTCTCCATATCCAAAAAAATGAAATTTTCTGAAAATAAAATACACATCTTGACCAATATATCTTCAATGATTCCAACTGGGTGCTTGATAATCCCATCCACTATTGGGAGTGAGAGAAATGTTTGAGTAAATTTATTGAGATTCAATCTTCATGTAATAGATAGAGGCATCAAGTTGACACTTGATCCTACTTTCAAAAATATGATCTCCAATGGTATAAGGTATAGTGGGGCCCTCAGGGTCTTTCAATTTCATTGGATGTTTTCTTTGAATAATTATACTATACTTCTCGGACATATTCATGGTAATGTATATCTTCAAATTTTTCTTACTACTAATTATATCTTTCATAAATTTAATATAGTTAGGCATTTTGGCTAGAGTTTGGAAAATAATATATTCACTACTAACTACTAGAATATATTAAAAAATATTTAAGTGTTAATCCAATTTCTCATTCCTAAATCATTGTGGAAAAAGAAGATTCATCAAAAATTTACCTTTTACTTTATTCAAATCTATTTTATTCTCTTCATGGAATTGGATAAGTTGTATTCACCCCTCTAATTCTCCATCTATTTTTTTCTCATCTTTAAGTGAAACATGGTTTTGTACTCCTTTATGAGTCATGACTTTTGAGGAAGCTACGATCTTATTACCACCAAAAATTTTAGAATCTTCTTATTCAAAATAGCCTTGTAACTACAGTATCATGGCTCTTGGAAGAGTTATTATATTTTTACCCCCAAAATATCTAGTATTATTTTGTTCAGAGTGCCTTGATAGCTCATTCCCACTTCTAAGCAATATTAAAAAATAATTTTTTTGATTTACTTGCATATTAATTGGTAGTTTGTTTGGTTATCTTTTATTCATTATGTTCCTCAACATCAAATTCATTTCATTCATCCTCACTTCAAGCACCTTATTTGATAATCTTGGTCATTATTCTTTTTTGCAGTTCTATTATTATAACATCTATCTCATCATATATAATTAGCTTCTCTTCCCTTTGTGAAGATTATAAATAAAACTTAGAGTTTCCATGAATAATATAGCTCATTGCATTATTTCTAATTTATTTAAAGGTTTGTCAAATAAGCTATAGCTCACACTCATAGCCTCTAGATGAAAATTTTTTGTGATTTTTTATATTAGGATTGTAATGCATTGGGATATTGTTATTGGGTAGAAACACGCACTCTTTACTCTACATTAGATTGGCCTTTTTTATTTGAAAAATAGGATCTAAGTCTATCAATTCATATGGATGTAAGGCAGTGATTTCAAGTGATATTCTTCTTTTTTCTTCTTAGACATCAACTTTCTCAATAGGACTTTTATCTTTACTTTAATGGTGGTAAACCTATCCAACTCTAATAATCAGGCTTGGCTTCTCTCAAATGAATATTTTATTAGAGTTTGATAGTTATATTTCACTTCCTCAAATAAATGATATGGTTTTTTTTAGAAATTTATTCATAATAGACCCTTTGATGGGTGCATCAACCATACACATTATCATGCAGTTTAGTCCATCATAGAATGTTTAGGATTTGAACTTCATCTCAAATCCTTATTGAGGATATCATCTCAACAACTCCTTAAATAATCCCAAGCATCATATAAGTTCTCATGCTCCTCTTAATATAATTGACTTATCTTGCTCTATAGTTAAGAAGTAATTTAATGTGGGAAGAATTTAGTGAGATAGGCCCTCACTAATTCATCCCAATTATCAATGGAGCTCCTCAGTAAGTATTGGAACAAACTATGTTCTTTATCATTTAATAAAAATGGAAATAAGCATAGTCATATTACATTTGAGATAACTATATTCATTTTCATAGTATCGTATAGCTCCAAAAATAATACAACATATCCATTAGGGTCCTTCGATACCATTTCAATATATTGGTATTGCTGAACCATATCTATTAGACTCAGCTTCAATACAAAGTAATTAGATTCAATTGGTTGTAAACAATTCCTAGAATAATTATTCTTTGCAATAGGCCTCTAATAATCTCACAAAGTATGGTAGTGGATGAGATATTGGACAACTTATCCATTACCTCTTTAAGGTGTCTTTTACTTCTGATACACTTCTTAATATCTTTATCTACTCTTTATTTAGTAAGGATTGTTCTATTTCTTTCAATTTTTATATCTAGAGGGGTTAGTTCAGTTCTAGAGCTTCAACTCATCAAATGGTGCTAAAAAAATAGAATAGAAGAATACAAAAAAAACCAAATCTAGCCATGTGCATTCAAACAAGTTAGTATGATTTAGCTTTTAGATTAAAGAATATTTTTCAAACTTATTGTTATCTAAATTAATTCAAAAATATATTTTTTTTACAAGAATAATTATGTCAACTCATATTGACTATACTAACTAAAGAATCTCTATCAAAGATGCCAAAAATTTGTTGCAACTTTGATATGTTACCTAATTTTATTGATTAGATGATGTCTCTAAATTCATTAATAAAAATATCTTATTAATTAAAATCTACAAGTGTATACATCATACAAGTAGTATAATGGACTTTCATCTAGATATCATTCTCATATAAATTATAATGGTAATTTAATTATTCAATAATGAGATAACTCATTTTTAGAAAAATGGATACTCATATTATTAGAAAATCTTGTGTTCATAATTTATTCATTTTAATTATGTGATACTATTAAGTCACTCTACATATGTTGTATTGGATACAAAATGAAGGTTGGGGTGTTGGGTAAGGACTTTTTGATGGCTTACCCTGATGACATATATGATAGTTATTATCATTTAACTTTTTCTATTGATAGTCTCCTCATAGTATCACCTTGGTATGTTACCACTGAGATAATAATTAATCTACGTAGAAAAGTCATTCACAATCCAATAACTTTTATGAAACTTTATCAACTACTCTTGATGTTTCCTTTGTATGTATACTTTTATTCTTTGGTCATCATTATCATAAAGATCAATGAGTGACATATTTCATAAGCATTTTTACTTTTAGTTTCATAAGAACCATCCTCAAAATGCTACCCTCAATTTTTACCAGTAAGAATAATATGAGTAAAAATAGCTCACAAGAGTTGTCATTATCATATGAGTTACAATATACTCATACATATCTTAAGGATTTTCTATCACTGTCTTCCTAGGTGATGATGTGACTTTCACACTAAAGGCAAACCATCACGAAGAATATTTTATATAACATCCATTCTAATCGAGAACTAGTTCCTTTAAGATAAATATAATGAATTGTTATGTAAAAGTATATATACTTTTAGCTTTATAAGTAATATACTCATGATAATTAACATATTCAAATTACTTAGTTCAATATATAGGTTTATATCTCATATATTGCAGTTGGAAGGGATGTCACTTCTTTCATATCATATGCACCAATGAGCCTTGTGGTTTACATGTCAACATCTTCCATGATAATCTAGCATAAACCTACTAACAATCAAAATTTTATTTCATGTACTATTTATTCACTGTTTATTAATATCCATACATAATATTAATTAAGTCATTCATTCATTTATAAATAAACTAATTATGTCATATAATTCAAATTATGCAGACCCTAGAGTAATGCTAGTTTAGTACAAATTATTGAATTTATTCCTAGAAGAGAGAGAGTTGAGAGTTATGCCTAGAGGTGTCAAATGGGCCGTGTCATGCTAGCACGACCCATTTTTTCTCAGCCTGATTAGGCTACCGTGCCGTGCATGTGCCATGCCAAGCATGACATGGTGCATATAGCATGGTGGGCACGATCATGCCGACCATGCCATGATTAAAAAAATAGCACATGACTACAATGTTTTAAAAAAATGGAACACCCCATGGAGGGGTGATCGAAATTCAATCGATTTGATCATGGAATCAGTTGAATTAAAAAAAACCTAAATTAGCATAGCATGGTTCGTGTCGGCCTAGCATGGCATGAACTATGCCATTGGGTAGCCTGACCTGACCTAAGGCATGGTTCTAACCATACTATGCCAAGCTAGGCATGACTGAACTAAACAGGGTCCTGGGCCATGCCTAGGCCACCCGACCCATTTGACACCTCTATTCATGCCTCCCAAACCATAGAAATTAACATAAATTATGCATCTCTTACTTGCTTGTGGAATTTCTGGGAGTGTGAAATTTGTTTGTAGGATTAGTAGTTTTCATGATTTTGTTTATTATGTGAGGGAAAAGGAAAAGAAATGAAAGATCTCCTCAAAAAATTTCTATCTTGAATTTTTATACTTGCATGGCTTTTATTACTTCAAGTAGGAAGTCATGATTTTTAGAAAAAAACCATAACTTTGATACTCATCTTTTTAGTATAAGGTCATAACTCTATAAAATGGTCAGAGACTCTATTCTCTATCTTAATCTTTTTATAATTAAAAGTTATGGTACTAGCAATGACCATGGTTTGAACCTAATTTTTTTATAAAATAAAGTTATAGTATTGTAAAATTATCTTGACTTCATGTCTTTATCCATTTATAGTCCATAGAGGGTCATAACACTAGAAAGTGACTACAAAGTAGAGATGACTTCTCATATTATTATATAGTCATGGTGCTATGTGGAGATAGTGGCATTGACAAATTGTATTTATTGATATTTATATAACCATGACATTGAGAAATAGTTGTGACATTAAGAAGGTTTTTAATGTTTTGGTTGTGGTCGCAACACTAGAAACTAGCCATAGAGCAAAAGTAACCCATCTTATCTCTTAAGTGTTTGTGATACTTTGAATGGTAATGGTACTAGAATTTTCTTCTCTCATATAACATATTATCATGATAATGTTATGATGCCATATTATTGCCACCTAGCTTATGCATATAAATTACAATTATACTTTCCTTTGAGAATAATAGTTATAGCCTCAAAAATGGTCATACTCGAGTAATATCCTTTGTAATATTTAATATCCTAAAATTTATAACTTTGAATCATTATTACTGTTTTGACATGAGTAGTTTTGTCTCTCTAATTGTTTGTTGCTCAAAGATTATGACTTTGTAAAAAGGTCTTGGTTCTATCATAAGACTACCAAGCCATATAAAGATAAAGTTGTGACACTATAAAATTAGTTACAACCTTTTGTACCAATGGGGTACTTGGTTGTTATAATAAAGAATTAATATTACAACTATTTAAATTTTCTCAACTAAGTATGAATGTGACTCTATGATAATATAACAACAATCAAAAATGTTCTACATAGTGGAAAATTTCTACTAACGAGTTGGTTGGCCCATGGCATACAAGAATAGATTCGATAAATTAGATAGAGTTTCTATCAAAAATAGATTCCAAAACTACATTAGACTCACTGATCTATTAAAAGATCATGAAACCATTGATTTGAATCATGAAATTAAAGGATGTCATACATGTTAAACATCTCTAAAATATATTATTGTTATGACTATTCATAAAAACTCTCTAAAATACCAAAAAACTTGAAACCAATGCATATTAGCTCTATTTCCATATATATACATTCTTATCAACCATCAAAATACCCAAAAAAGTTAGGAAGCTTGAATTCTGAATAATACTTTGAAAAGAATATTAGAAGATTTGATTGACTCGTCAATGATTGAACATTATCTAATAAAATTCTATTTCTCCATTTAGAAATCTAATTTTATAAAGGTGTTCTTCATGGAGTCAATTGTGAAACTATTCTACAATATAAGGATAGTCATCAAATTTTCAAATATTTTTCTAAAGAATCACCCTTATATTTCATTAGTCTTACAATTTTGTTATGTTGCCCAATTTTTAAGATTAGGAAATGTTCCAAAACATTTTTATGTGGTCTTTCATCCATATAGTCCCACACATATATAGGAATTTTGTAAGTAGTTTAATTAACTAACTATTAGTCAACTATTCCTCTAGTTTAATGGATAATACTAGAGTTTTAGTGATATTCTTATATTCTAGGGTTGGCCCATTCCAATACACATGATAACTTATTTATATAGTTTAGATATTATTATGCTTAGTTACAAAATAAATATTTGACTATTGTGAAAATACACTAGTTCCCCAATAGTATACAAGGTGATTTTCAATTAATGGGTCATCCTCAATGATGGTCCCCTCATAGTTATCCCCTTAGTATTTTATCACTAAAATGAAAAATTATCCCTAGTCAAGGATCATCCACCAGTCCATATATTTTATGAAACTTATCAATTTTCCTTGATGGTTGCTTCGTATGTACATTATTATTCTCTAACCTTATATGTAATTTAGATATAAACTAATGTATTAGTAAAAGTAATTATACTTTTGGTTGTATACGTGTTATACATGTATAATTAACATATTTTTTTTCTCGAATCTTATATGTAGGAGTCATATCACAAAAAGTAACTCACAATACTATCATCATCTTATGAGTCACTTCTACTTGTATGTCTCTTAATGTACCTATCACCATCTACTATAAGACACATGACTCTCACATTAAAGGCAAAACCCACAGAAAATTATTTTAAAAAATACTTATATATCAATAGAGGGTTAGTTCTTCTAAGACATACATAATGAATTAGCTTATACAAGTATTTGTATTTTCAGCTTTATAAGTATCATAATTACATGATTAAACTTACCTCTAACATTGAGATTTAATATATTGGTTTGTCTCTTGCATCAAGACTAAAATTTTTCTCACTCATTTCCTACTATTACAACTTTGGTATACTGCATAATTTTGTTAGTTAGGTAATCTCAAAAAATAAAATTGGTAAGGATATCTCAATAATAATGATATGCAAGTATATCATTATACAAGTAGTAGAGAATATTTTCATCTAGATATCTATCACACTAGAATTATCTTTGTAGTTTGGTCAATCAACATTGAGACAAATCAATTCTATTAAATTAGATATTTCAAGTTGTGGTATCAATCTTAGATCCATGATTTGTTTATTTAATTTATGTTCGAATAGTTTGAATTATATTGTATTTGGAGATAGAATGAAGGTTGAGTTGTTATGTAATGACTTCTTGTCCTAATAATAAATAAGATAGTTATCACTATTGAGCTTATCCCAAATGGTGGTTCCCTCATAGATATCCTCTCAATTAGTTACCACTAAGATAAATAATCAAATCTACCCAAGAGTCATTCATAATTCCATGTCTTTTAGGCAACTCCTCAACTACCCTTGATAATTACTTAATATGTACACTCTTATTCTTGGGCCTTATTTGTCAAAAAGACATAGAATTGATATGATTTATATGTATTTATACTTTTGGTTTCATAAATACTATACTCGCATAACTAATACATGCTTCCATCAAGTTTCAACAATGGGAAGCATATAAGTGATAAAACTCAAAAGGACTATCATTATCATATGAGTCATAATATACCCGCATATGTCATGAGGATTACTTGTCTTCATCTTTCTCAATAATGAAATGACTCACACACTAAATGTTAAACCATTAGAATAATATTGTAAATAATATAATCATCTTAATTGAGAACTAGTTCTTCTAAGATAAATATAATAGATTGAAATATAAAAGTTATTTTGCTTTCATCTTCACAAATGATTAATATACCCAAATTTTAAGTTTTAACAAATATGTTCATCTTGTGCATTATGGTTGAAAGGTCTGTAACTTTCTTCCTACTATACACACAAATGAGCCTCATAGTTTACTTAATACTATATACCATGATAATCTTGTACAAACCACCAATAGTCATAACTCTAATTTTAAGTTTTATTAAATCACTCATCCACCAAATATTCATAACACAATATAAATCAAAGCTCATTCATTAATATAAATCAATTTATACATCAAACAAACAAAGTTATACAAACCCTAGACCACATATTATATCTTTCATCTCTTGCTTTTTTGTAGAGCTCGTAGGAAGTGTGAAAATCATGTTGAGCCAAAATATCATTGATATTTTAGTCTATTTTCTTGGCTTGTTTTCATGTTTAGGAGATAGATTTCATAGATAAAGATTAGAAAATTACTCTATCATGGTTTTGCACATTTTTAGCTAGAAGAAAAAAAATGGCAGTAGAAATTCAAGAAATTGGTTAAGTCAATTGTGTCACAACGAGATCAACTCTATTACAACAAAAAAATAGAAGAAGAACTGAATTCAAATCACAATCAATGAATGACGTCGCAACCATAAGGAAGAAAAAAAAACAACATTACTTTTGACATATTTTTTAGGCACCAAGAAAGGATGATTGAAGCAATGTTGCAACAAGAAAACTACTATTGCAAGAAAGAAGACTTTTAAAGAAGAATCCCAAGATAGAAACTTGGTCATGACATTAATATTTGGTCATGATAACCAACTTTGTCATGAGAGCAGAAATTGGTCAAGACATCAATATTTGGTCATGACATTAACATTTGATCATGACCATATATTTGGTAGTGAGAGTAGAATTTGGTCATGACAACAGACTTGGTTGTGATATCGATATTTGATCATCACAACATAGCTTGGTCGAGACATCATAATTAGTCGTGACATCAATATTTGGTAATGATATCAATATATTTGGACGTGATATCAGAAGTTAGTCGTGATAGTGAAATAAAAGATAAAGAGATGTGAAGGTCATGGTAAAGAATTCAAAGTTATGCCAATCATTCTATATTTTTATAAAAATAACCCTAAAAACTAGGCAGAGCACAAAACATATAAAATAAATTATTAATCATAAATAAGGAGTTCAGGAGGCAACCTAGGCAACTAGTAGCTGACAACACCACTTGATTTTCTTCTTTCTTATTTTAGCTTAGATCTAGAGTAGAATAACTTTTATTTGAGTCATTTGTTTAGATCTAGAACATTGCTTGTTTGAAGCAAGAATTTGAACAAGGGTTGCTTAATTTTTATGATGTAATGGTTGTTTTGAATTTGAACAGGAACAAATCACATGAAATCTGATGATTCAACAAAGTTCAATCATCTTGTTCTTAACTATATATATTCCATAGCTAATTACAAATCTAAGTGAAATGTTTACTGAATCAATTTACATATTAAACAATTTCTTTTCTGTAGGAATCAGTGAGAGTTCATTGGAATAAAAAGTAAATCTAATGTAATGGTGCATATTTCAACAATTTGTTCTCCATGTTAGTACCAAATTCCCTTAATTTTATTAGTAATAGTGCTCCAGGCCTATCATATGGATATGATATTTTGAGTATTTGTGAGAATTAATTATTATGATGATTTACATATTAATTATATATAATATATTTGATTAAAATTATTAATTATTCTAAATGTCCTTAATTAGTTATTATTATGGGAATAATAATGAATTAAGATTAGTATAAAGTTTGATTGATATTCATAGGATGAATATGTGTATGAGATACAAATCAAATTTATATCTATTTGTTGAGAATAAATATTGGACAAGCCCGTCTTTAGATTAATAGATGGATCAAAATCATAAGTTAATCTCTAATAGTTGTGTCATTAAATTCTTTGACCTAAGATCACCATAGTTATTAACATAAGAAATATTGTATTTTGGTATAATCATATGTTGTCTTTAATCAGATGACTATAAAGGTTATACTTGAACATAATAAAAATTATATAATGAGATATGAGTGATTAAGATGAAATTAGTCCCTCTTATTATAAGAGAGATTTCTCTAGGTCCCTTTGACAATTGAGACGGAGACATGCATGGTTGTGCTCAAATGAATTGTTAAAGATCAATATCATTTATTTAGTCTAATTGAGTTTTGATTAATCAAAGATAGAACGATAAAAGGTTGACTTTGTCCATGCCTTATATTCTATCAAGATAATATGAGACAAAAGGATTATGTCATTAGTTATATTAAGGTTGTCTAGGATCATGAGTTTTCATTTAACTTGGGTAGTCATAATATCTTATTAGAGGCTACTTATGACTTGTAGGATCAAGATATAATTTAGGCCTACTACCAATATTAATTGAACCTATAGGTTCACACATTAAGAATGAATAATAATTTGTTATAATTTAAATTAAAATTTAATTTTGAGAAAGTTTAAATTCATGATTTAAATAAATAATTAATTTATTATATTTGTTTAAGAGTTTTAATGAATAAATTCATTTAAAAGTGGGTTTTTAATGATTTGAATTTAAGTTATTATTTAAAAGAGTTTTAAATATATAATAATATTAAATTCATTTATGACTAAAACCTTAGCAGACTTACATATGTGTGTGTGAAACATATTTGATGCAAGGCATTCATCTTTTATAAAACAAAGAGGAACCCTTTCATTTTGAGAAGATGAATCTAAACTATCATTCAAAAAGATCATTTATTATTTATTTGTGTGTGGATACTTGTAAAGGGTGGTCATTTTTTAGAAAGTCAGCATTTTTGAAGATCCGAATAAACTAATACGCACACTTTGAATGCTTGATGAGTCGATCTACAAGAGGTAAGTTTCATTTATCCTTCCTTCGTGTTTTTATGAAATGTATGTGATACTTGGTGGATTAAAAGATAAAAATTATAAATTATGCTGCGTTTATGTTCCAATTAGATTATATATTCTGCCTGCAACCCCAACAAATTCATTATATCTTTTTTTTTTATCTTTGGGAGGCCCTCTAGGTAACACAGAGAAGATTAGATCCTAAGTATTAATGAACAATCTATTATGGGGATATGTGAGAATAATAGTGATAAACAAGGGAACCCTACTAGTTTTTATAGAGAAAGTCACCATTTTACTAAGAGATGCGGAAGTGGAGTGATTCTTTAGATGAATCACTAAAGACATAACCTTAATCTTTTGAGAGATCGATATCCCCGTGTTGCCTTTGATCTAATCAAGGTAAGAGAAAACTCTTAAGGATTTGAAGGAAGATGTGCTAACTATTTATAGAGACTTGCAACACCAATGTCTTAGGAAGCATGAGACCTATAATCATTTGAAATAAGTATGAACTATTAAAAAAAATCCAATTCTCATAATATGGCTCAAAATATGAGTAACTACTTAGATCCTAGACTTGCAGGGAAGCATGGTAGTATAAATGGTGAAAGATATAGCTACAAACAGAGATCCAGGGCTACATGAAAAAGTTGCTTGGTAGATTTCAGCTTTACTTTAGAACCAATACTTGATAGATAAGTCTATAGGAATTGACTATACCACAATATTTTGTGTCTTTGTCAGCTTTAGCTAGTAAATTGATCTAGTCTATTTTAATCTTTATAAATTTTATTTGACCTTTTTTGGGGTTTTAGTACTACTTTTTATTATTATTTAGTTAGCAACTAAAAATATCATTTTTAATGGTTCAAATAGTATGAATATTTAGTAGTTTGGATAGTTGACAATTTAATTCATGTCAATCTTCGAGAGAATGATATTTGGACTTACATCTATTTTTTTACTACTTGAATGACATATTCACTTACAATGTCATAGACTAGATCTAATTACAATCTCTATTCAAAGGAGAGTGATTTATTATTTATATATATATATATATATATATATATATATATATATATATAAAGGCAGTCAAATCACCACTAGGGTTTTGGTTGTTGTTTCTTATCTTTTTCTTGATGTGTGAAAGAACAATAAAAAAAACTATAATTATATCACTCTTGATTTCTCTATCCTACTCTTTTACACTCAAATGGGTTTGTATTACTTTAAGTAAAAAATCATGACTTTCGAAAGAAATTCATCAATTTGATCTTTATCTATTAAATCTCGAGGTCACAACTTTAGAAAGTAGCATTAACTCTAGAAATAATCCCAATATTTTTGTAAAATAAATTTGCAATACTAGGTAATGTCTACAACTTATTCCTAATGTCTCTTTAACATAAAATAATAGTGCTATGAATTTCTATGGCTTTGGCACCCATCTTTCATATTCATCATATGGCCATTATGTTGGGAATGGCTTTGACATTGTGAATGGACACTCGTATTATAATATAGCCATAGTGTTGAAAAATAGTTGTGGTATTGATATTAGTCTCGCTTATATATCATATAGTCATGACACTAAAAATAATTATGGCATTGAGAATGTCTCTTATATGTATCAAATGGCCACGATGCTAATATATGGGCATAATAGAGAGAATAATCTTTCATGTGTCTCAAGTGATCATGGTGCTAATATATCATATGGAAATTAACCTGAACATGAAAGTCATAGTTTTTCGTTCTCTACTTGACAAGATTCGCAACCTTAATGAACGGTCATATTCTATTAATGCCCTCTATAATATTTCATATGTAAAAGTCATGACACTGAATAATTATCATGACTTTGGCATAAGTTATTTTGGCTTTGTAAAAAAAATTATGGCTCTAACTTGAGACTATTAAGGTATGTTAAAAATAAAGTCATTGTATTATAAAGTGTCTGTGACTTTTAGCACCAGTGGAGTACATGGTTACTATGATGTAAAATTAATATCACGATCAATTATATATTATGAGATAATTATGACTGTGACTCAATGATAATATTGTAATTATAAAGAATATATTATACGACATAAAGATTGTACTAATAAGTTTGTAAAGTTATTATATATAAATATTATCATGATAAATTAAATAAAGTTTTATCCAAGAATTAATGCTAAAATTATACAATTCTTCATAATCTACCCATCAGCCAAATTTTCAAAACATATCGATTTCATGATTATTCATCAAAATTTACTAAAATTCCAAATTTATGAAATTAATTCTTAAATACTCATTCTTATGCTTATACATCATCAAAAATTATTAAAATACTTAGGAATATTGGCAAATTTGAACACCTAACACTACCATTATGCATGAGTATATGCAATGACTTACCTATTGCTATCCACTACTATTGTAAGAACAAACCCACTAATAATAAAACTTTAATTTCAATTCTATATAAACACCAAATCTATAAATAATCAAACCACAACAAAATCTATACTTTAAAATTAATGAAATAAGCATCCATCATACCAAATGAAATACATTAATCCTAGACCTCAATTTAATCTCGTATTAGAGAGGAATTCACACAAGATAATTTGAGATATATATTTTTTGAATTTTAGGTTCCAAATGATAGCCCTCAAAAACATCTAGAAATCAAACCCTTAGTCCATATACCCATTCATGCACCTCTGATTTTCTCCTAGGTGGAATAGAAATACATGCCCCTCCTAGGATTTTGGCTTATGTATTTCATCACTTCTTTGCTTGTAGATCCCCCTAAGATTTCAAAATTATGCTCTCCAAACCCTAGCTTATGGTATTTTTTTTCAAATACAGTAGAACCTCCCTAAATTAATACGATCCATAGCACAACAAATTATTAATTACCGGAGGTTATTAATTTATAGAACCTTCACCTAAAAAAATCAGAAAATATATCAAAGATATTGCATGATTAATCCATGCAAGCCTCAATAAATTCAACGTCAATTTCCAAAGTTAAAAGTTGTGCTTAAATTAATCAACTTAAATTTTGAAATACCAAAGGTCGCGACCATGTTTCCAAAAAAGTTTTCTAGGTATGGAATATCAAAAGTTCCTCACTTGAAGGTTCTAAGAAGGATAAAACACGCCTAACTTTTGTCTTTGCTGCAAATGCAAATGGGTCTTACAAAATGGAACCTCTCATCATTGGTCATGCACAAAGACCACGTACTTTTAATAGAAAAAGTGGAGAGCAATTGGGTTTCTATTATCGCAGCAATGCAAAAGCTTGGATGACTGGACTCATTTTCAGGGAATGGCTACAAAAATGGATCAACAAATACAAGATGCTAATAGAAAAGTCCTACTTTTGTTAGATAATGCTCCTTCACATGTGGTGAGGGATTTGCCTCTTACAAATGTTCACGTTTTTCTTTTTCCAGCTAATACAACTTCTAAAATTCAACCAATGGATGCTGGAATAATAGCAGCATTCAAGAGGCAATATAGGCATTTTCAACTCCAAGATGCAATTGATAGAGATGAACAACAAAAGACAGACGTCTATAAGGTTGATCAATTGATAGCCATGAAATGGGCTAAGGCAGCATGGAATGATATTTCTAGCAAGACAATAGCTAATTGCTTTAAGTACACAGGTCTATTTGAAAGAGAAACTCAAAAAAATGAAGTGGGTTCGGAAGAACAAGATATAGAAAATGAACTTAAAGATGCTATTAATCAACTGCCAATTAGTCACCCAATATCTGTTCACGAGCTTATAAATCCCGAGGAAGAGCAACAAGTTGCCCATGAGGAAAATTCAGATGAAGATTTAATAAAATTTTCGTCGTCTCAAGATCAAGAAGAAGAGGAAGATGGTGAAGTTATGGATGAAAATCCTCCCATGTCAACAAAAGAAAAATTAAATGTTCTTCATTCTTGTATTTCATTTCTTGATCTTTCAAATCTAAATTATGTTATAGCTCATAAGGTACGTACTTAGAATCATACAATTTGAGATACGGACTATTGAAAAAAAACAAATTACTTTAGATACGTATTTTTGTAAGGAATATTGATTTTACGAAGCAATATATTTTATCTATGATATATAGTATTTTTAGATTTATAAGGAATATTGATTCTATAAATTAATATTTTTACATAGGGTGTTTTCTATTTGTATTAAATAATACATAGTAGAATTATTAAATTATACACATTCCATAGAGCTGGTGGATTAATTTTTCATTAAATAATTGAGGTTATTAATTTATAGAGTATCAATTTATAAAGGTTCTACTGTAGCTGGTTTTTGAAATAACTTTTTTTTTTAATATTTCACATTTTATAATTTTATACTCGAATAGATGGTATAAAATTAAAGTCAAAAGTCATAACTATTAGGAATGACATGACTTTGTCTTTTTGTTGCTATAACACACATACATAGCTCTAGGAATGAGTCATGATTTTAAAATCTTTCTTGCTTTAGATTATAATAGTATTGGGAATGATTACAACTATATATTTAGTCTCAATAATGTAAAGTCATTGTACTAAAATTAAGTCATAGTTTTGGTTTCTCTCTTACAATAGATTACCATTGTGGGAATAGTCAAAACTACAAATTTTGTCTCTATAACACTAAGTAATGATGTTGGGAATGCTCAGGGCTAGTGCATGTCTTCAATGTAAACTAAAGCCATAACATTAAGAATGAGCCATAGCTTTGGTCATTTCCCAATAGAAAAAAGTTATGGCCTTAGAAATAGTCATGGCTCAAGTAAATATTCTTTGAAATTTGTTGTAGCCAAAATTCATGATATTGGAGAAGTACCATTACTTTTTTCTTAGTCTTGATAGCTCTATAACAAAAAAGTTATGCATTAGAAGATTGTCACATCTTTTAGCATAATGGGATACTTGAATATTGAAACATAAAGTTAATATCATAATCATAAAAATATCATGAACTAGTATGATTGTAACTCCAATAAAATTTTGTAGCCATAAAAAATATATTGTACAGTAAAATAATTTCATCAATGAGGTGATATAATCATGATGTATAAAGATTGTCATGATTATTTGTGTATAATTTTGGCCAATAATTAATATCAAAACTATTATATAAGCTCAATGTAGTGTAACAAAGTCATAACACAAGAAATTATATCACTTTGCTTAACTTTTTACTCCTCTCAATCTCAACAAATCACTAAGTCTTAATTTCAATGTTATTTATCATAATCCATTAAAACCATGATTTCTTGAAATTATTCTATTTAAAGTTTTTTTATATACCAACACATTATAAATAATCAAAAAAGTAAATAGTATTATTTGGTATTTGGCATACTGAATAATCAGATATAGATGGTCATATCTAATAAAATTATATGTAAAGATAGTGAAGTATTAGTAGCCTCCTCTATAAGTAGAACTTATTAGCCAACATACATCACAATGAATAAGACTTAATAAGTCATTATCCCTTTCAAAATGACATGAAAACAAGATTCACATACCTCATATGATTTAAAATCAAAGGAATGTAAAAGCCCATCTTGATGAAGTTTAGAAATATATTTCTCAATTATATGGCATGAATGATTGTTCCAAAGATAGTTGTGTTTAAATCATTAGATCTAAAAATTTTAGTATTAATATTATAGATGGACTCTCTATTTGGATTTCCATGGTTTAGGATATAGTCAATTAAAGACCATTTAATATATGATCATCCCCATAAAAATATCATTATAATAAATAGAGCAAGTATTATTCTTAATAATAAGAGAAAATCTTACCATGTCCAAATAAAAAATAGAAATAATATTTCTACTCATAATAATAGGAACATAATAATAGTTATCTTGTTCCAAAACTAGTCCCAAAGGCAAAAATAAATAATAAGTTCTTATAGTTAATATAGCTACATTACCTACCTATAGGTCCACCTCACCTTTATCCAATAATTTATTATTTTTGAAATCTTGCACATTCACATAAATAAAAGATCTATAACTAGTATCAAATACCCATCAAATAGAAATAAATAGGTAGACTTCTATTACATAAATACCTAAAGATATAGTCTTATTACTCTTCTTCTTTTCAGATCTTCCAAGTAGAACTTGCAATTTCTTTTCTAATTATTTGGTTCATCATAAAAAAGACATTGGCCCTTCTTTGGTTCATTTGCCTTCTTAGTTTCAGTTTTTTACCCTTACTATCAAGATTGAGTTTGGCCTTGGGCTTATTTTTATCTTTGGTCTTGCCATGTGTTAACTATATCCTCATCATGTCCTTACCTTTACCCCTTTGAATCATTTGAACATTACTAGAAGTCAAAATGTCCTATTCAATAGTCTTGAGCATCCAGTGTAGCTCTTAAATTATTTTTTTCATATTATACATATTGTAGTTCATGACAAAACCATCATATGCATGAATGATATCAATAACCAACTCTTGGTTAATTGGTATGCCAAGTTTCTTAAGTTGATATAGGTAGCCCTTCAAACTTAAGGGCATGAGGGCTAATTGAGCTATGTATAACTATTTTGTAGGAAAGTAATGTCTTGATGGTGGCAAACCTTTCAATGTAAGCCTACTCTTGGAACACTTCCTTGAAATGGCTTATCATAGCAAATATTTACATATCAACCATCTATTCATGAAGCTGAGATTCCATGGCGGTAAGCATTATGCATGTAACCATCAGCTAAATCATTTGAATGCTTACTATAAGTATCCCTTTGAAACATGGATGAATTTGTCGCATGATCTTGAGGGATAAGTTCACCTAGGACATGAATCTTCCTTTCTTGCATGAAAATGATTCTTAAATGTCTATGTTAGTCAAGGTAGTTAGTCCTATTGAGTTTATCCTTCTCAACTCTTAAGGATTATTCATAGGTGGTAATCTTGTTGTATTATTTGTTGCCATTGTCTACAAATGATATGCAAAATATTTTAGCATTTCAATAATTAAATAAAAGAGATATAAATAACTCCAACTAAATATTACCAAATGGTTAACTCTCTTATATTTATTTTGATAACTTGATACTTGAGACTTAAATGGGCCAAAACTCATATTTCATCAAACTCTAAGTAAGTTTTGTCTTATCACCCAAAGTTTGGTTATTTAGATAGGTAACTATTTACTCATTGTATCTTATGCAATTATTGGATTCATATGGGATTTGACAGTCACATGTTATAAGAAAAAAAATCATTAATACCCTACATCTAAAACCATTTTGATAATCCTATTAGTTTCACCATTATCACTATGTCTGACTAGGATGGATTACATACTCTACTTTAGCGTGACCTATGTAGTCAATCGAAGTCCTGACAAATGTAAAATTATTGTAGGCATGTTATGACTTAATTTCTATTGAGGGATTTAATTTACATTTTAATCATATCTGCATCACATGAATAACTTTACTTATTCATCTATCATACCATATATACCATCACGTGCGCGTGCGCGCGCACACACACACATAATGACATTACTTAAATGTGTCATAGTATGTTCCAAAACTAGATTGATCTCCATAAGCCAATATGAAGAACAAAGGTTAATCCTTGTTAGAAATCTCCATCTCCTTCAATTTGCCTGGAATGTATCGAATGGTTTCCATCATCAAAGTCCGAGTTTGAGAAAAAAAAACATCAATTGCTGTATCATGTGATTTAGCTTGATCTTTATCCTTGAGCATCTTTTCTTCTTTATAACTTGTATTTATCCTATGTAACTTATAAATAATTTACAAGAAATAAAATGACACACATATCATATTTGAATTACATACCCCAAAATATATAAAAATGGCATGCGACTCATATTTAAAGTACATGTCCTGAAATAAAACAAATAAATATTTAAATCAATCATCCATATTAGTCTAAGGGTCATATTATGCATCATTCATATTTTTAATTGCATAATAACTATGATATGTCAATAATTCTTGTGCAGTTCATTAAATATAAATTCATTATTAATAATAATGAATTATAATAATTAAGGTATGTGTATCATAATACACAAATAATTAAATATTTCATTAATACCCAAAAACTACTATTATTAATATGATTAAATAGGGTTGGTATGATAAAAACTTCTCGGGGTCCAGGGACAGCCCTCCTAGTGGGGTCAAGAGCCATCCCCCCTAGTGGGGTCAAGAGCCAGCCCCCCTAGTGGGGTCAAGAGCCAGCCCCCCTAGTGGGGTTAAGGGATAGTGGTTGTCAACTATGGGAACACTACCCATAAACTAAACTCTTGATCATGTTAATCAGATTAACATCCTTTCGTCTAGCACAATTTTTCTTCATGATTTTGGAATCAAAACCATATTTTATTGAAACATATATGTTCATATGCATCGACTATGTTTAAATACAAACTTTAATGAACTATACATATCTTATGCATCATTTACACAAAAAAGTATGATAATGAACATAAAAAATATATCAATGAAAAACTATAAATCATATTGATCATGGTCACAAGTCCCTCTGATACCACTATTGAGAATTCTTAGAGTTGATTAAACAATACTTGTTGGTGGAAAAAAATCGCCTTTTAACCCAACCAATGATCTATGTGATCCAAAAAGATGATTTAGTGATAAAAGAATACTTCATTCGCACTAAAAAAATCCATTTTAAATATTTCATGCATGCGTCCATGCCTCCTTGTTGAACTAGAAAGCACAACATGGTTGCTTCAACCTCTACAGTCATCAACATGAGTGAGTTCTCCTAGACACAAAGACAAAGATGAGTGTTTGAGCTTAGGGCTGATTCTCTACACAGGCCCTAGCCATTTCTCTCTTTATAATGGATGTTTTTCTTTATTTAGCATGATTATTCATTGGATCTTACATACTAATTTTAAGCCCAATAATTAGTTTCCAGCCTATTCTGTGTATAGATCTCTGGTGATGTCCATATCTTGCAATTTCTCAATATTTATATGGACTAGGTCATTCTTGTAATGTCTTAACTTGCAATTTCTCAATATCCATATGAACTGATAATACATATGATATTAATATACTTATTTATTCATTTGAGCATGGTCATGTATTTCTAGTCTCACATGTCGAGGAGTTGATGAATATTTTTCCTAAAGAGAGAGATGAATCCCTTTCATCCACATACATCCCTCTACATTATGTATTCATTGTCCAACTATAACATTTATTATCACCATATTACAGATAATGTTGAACTGTATCAAAATATAAAGCTTTTGATGTATAGACCTACGGTGGTCTCGAAGCATATAAAAGACATTACCATGATTAGCAATACTTATCACTCATAATCTATTTAGTATTATAAAAGCGAGTTGATCCAGTACAATGTTCACTAATACATACTTATTAGTTGACTAAATATCAAATATCCATGATCAGTAAAATATGATCATCAGTCACATTTCATATTATTCTAATTCATTATTATTCCATTAATAATGAATGATCATATAAATTTAGGATAGTATTTCATGTCAAGTTTATGGTTCTGCTATCAATTCACACACTTGATGACCATGAATAGAATTAAATATTCATCAAGTAAATTATTAAGTTTGAAATATAAGATGATTATGACAATACTTCTTTATTATTAAAATATGAAAGTAATAATAATTATATTATTGCTATAGGATATATCACTAATAGATACTCTCATTAACACTAATAGATACTCATTTAATACATAGTTGAAAACTATCTACTCTAAAGAAGTCTCACCTTAAGAGAAGAACATGAGATTAATATACAAATCAAAATATGTAAGTGAATTAAAACTATTGATGTAATTCTTGATGATTAGTATTATATCATCAACCTAGATTTTCTTGATTGAGTCAATGTACTCGTGGTGCCATTTAATACTTATTTATGAATAATCGATCTTCAATCATCCCAATAAGGTAAGAAATGAAAAAACCCACCAACACATTCTTAATAATTCATCTGTCTAAAGGAGTAAGATAAGATGAGTTAACTAACTCAGTCTCGTTAAAAGACCATGTGATTGGCAGACATGAAGATGTTATTCCAAGAGAAATCCTCAAACTCTTAGTGTCATTCAAAGATATCATGTCATCAAAACTATTCAAAAGTTTCTGCCAAGAAGAGAAATTGATCTTAAAATTGAATTGGTATCTAATATTCAATTGTCATTTATGATTTCTTAGTATATGATGCTGCCAAGAACTTGAGGAGTTAGAAAAATAAATTAAAAACCTAATTGATATAGAATTTATCTAACCATTAAAGAAGACTTATGGAGTACCAATATTTTTCCAATGAAAACATAATAGATCCATATGAATATGTATAAATTATTAAGTCATCAATAAATTTATAATGACAAACAAGTATTTTTATTCTTATCATAGTTGATTTAGTTGATTAACTCGAGGAGGAAAAATACTTAATGAAACTAGATTTGTGATCAAGATACGATGCTAGAATTTGATTTTTTTTTAAAAAAAATTTGATCTCTCATGCAAGGGATAAATTTGGGTTTCTAGTTTTTAGTACACTAAAACATAAATATTTTATGTTTTGGCATTATTTTAAAATTTAAAACAAATCTTTTTTTAAAAATATTTTATAAATAATGACCCAATATATAAATTTCTTTTAAATAAAAGTATCATGGACATTTGTGCACTTGGGGATCTCCAAATAAAACTTGTGGCTAGAGGCCTACTTCAGCTCAGTCATGCCCAATGGGCCAAAATGCATCCCAAGCCAAGCATGCTAAGTGTGGCCCAAGTCCATTTTAAGAAGGGTCGAGTCGTTGAGCTTCATTTTTAGGTTTGGCTTGGAGTTGTCAATTGGCCCGATTCATGGACTTTATTTAATGCTTGCCCACAGGTCTACCTAAATGCCTACCCCTCCTCCTCTAAGGTAATTAGACTTTTTATTTAGATTGTATTTGAAAGTTATAAAAAATGAAAATTAGGCTTAAAAAAAAACAAATCAAAATAGTATACTTCATTTTAAACTTTTATTCATCAAATATAATTATATTAGGAAATGCATAAAAAATATTCATCACTGCGAAATAATTACATTCCAATAAGGTTCACTCATACTTATTTGTCCATCATTTGTTATTTTCAATCATAAGAAAAATGAAAATACAATATATATTTATTAAAATATTTTAATTACTATTTTTTGATGACGAGGAATTATCATAGATATATTCATGTTTTGATAATTATAGACTCTCTGTATCGCTCACTAGCATGATTTCTTGAACATGATCATCTCTTGGTTGTTAAATTCTAATATTTTAAAAATTTTACTACATCAATTAATATAGCTGATAAATTACATCATTTTTTACAAACTACAATTCCACACGCACTAAAAGTTACTTCCGATGCAACTGTAATGACATGCATAGTTAGTGTCCCACATACAATAATATATAATAGTAGGTTATTAAAATTGTTATGTTTCTCATTATTCTAAAATATTAAAATCCTCATTATCTTCAAGTGGAATTATGTTTGCACTTGTATGTTTATCTAAATATGTTGTATTATTTGGATAATTAATTATTTTTTTTATACTTTTAAACATTTCTAAAGGGATTTCATAAGATACAAGGATGTAGTCATGAATGATAATTTTATCAAACCAATATCATCATCACATTTTATTTTATAAATATTATATAAAATATATAATAACGAATTTATTATATATTTTTTATTTCTTTGGTTTTTATATGACCTTTATTATAAACAACCTACAATCATTATCATCTAAAGAATCATATCCTATTTTGATCTTTAGATGAATCCTAATTTAGGGTGAGCCGTTAGATGGTGTTTATCTTTTTTTTTTACTTAATGCTGAATAGAATTTTTTTTTTTTGAGCTTAGTGATGATACTTAATAATAATAAGTATTAAGTTGTTTATTTTTTAACATTGGTAATAAATAGGAATGATAACGAGACGAAATTAAAAAAAAAATAAATGAGTCGGGTTGAGATGAGGTATCATATTTCAAACCCCTTGTTATTATTTATAATTGTGAGTGTTATTAGCTATTATTCTTATTAGGTAATGATGAATTTTTTCTTTTTTTGGTGGAAAATAATTTTTTCTGAAAATAAAAATCCAAATATTTTAATTTTTTTTTATTCAAATTTTTTTTTTTAAATTCAGCTATAAGTCATAACTTTTTTGAAAAACAAACAGACCAACACTAAAAATAAATTGTTTTTATTAGGCCAAAAAATAAACAAGGCCTCAGTCTATGCCAGTCCACCTAAATTGGGGAAGAGGGAGGGAGAAAGGGATGAGGGAGACGGAGAGCCGTGAGCACGCACAGGTCCTCACATTTTGGGCCGTTTAGATCCATCCGCATTCACCATCTGTCTGCTCTCTTTTGGCCCCATTGGGACCCATTGGGCCCCATTGGGCCGACTAGTAGAAGGCTTCTAGGCTTGTGCATGGGCCTTACAAATTCCAAAGCCCTATCCCGATAGTTGACCAGTCAACTGCCCCAAAGCCAGGCTAGACTCAGCTCGGGCCCTCGGTCAGCTCGTTGGAGCATAAAGACCACCCCCATTTGCTGGTGCATTACCACAACGTCACTAAATCAAAAATGTAATCATTTTTTTATAGTTATTTTTTAAATAATGAATTTTAAATAATTTCACCAATATATTTTATTAAAATAAAAATAAAATAAGATTTGACAAAAAGCGCATTAATTCATTTTTTAAACAAGCCAAACAACTCAACGATTGTTTATTGTTATCCGGTCTCCGTCTCCCTTTCCAAGTCAAGTCTAGGGAATTCGAAGATGGAAATAATGGACAGAGAATTCCAGTACAGATTTCTTATTCAAAGTTTCCGCAACATCAATTCTTTTGGTCTTCGATGCGCTGGTCACCACCAACCTCCGATTTTCACTTGAATTTATCCCCACTTTTATTTCTCCGCTGCACCTGATTCGGCCAACTATCTGCTTGATTAATTTAATTAATCACTCCTACACGCTGCGTTTGTTGCGGCAACACCGTACACCGCCATGGGAGCGAAGGTTAGTTCTCGAAAATATTTTGTTTCGGCTATGTCACGATGTTGGAGCGCTTATAATCGTGGTGGATGATCAGAAAGATGGCGAAGTTGATACTGTCTCTTTCACGATGGTCATGCCCTGTGTCTGTCAAGGTTGCGCTGGAAAAGCGAAAAGCTCTGTTATGATGCTCCATGGTATGAAGTTTTTAATCGGTTGTGCTTTTCGTTTTTCCGTTGTCTGTATCGTCAAAGCTGAACCGATTCGTCTTGATTTTGAAATCCACACAAAATTCGTGTTTGTGTCAAAGGTGTGGAATCAGTGCAAGTCGATATAACCGACAATAAGTTGAAGGTGACCGGGAAGGTGGATCCTATGGAAGTTAAGAATCACGTGGAGCTGGAGACCAAGAAGAAGGTCGAGATATTTGCCCCGGCTAAGAAAGACAAAGCCTCCGATTCCGGTGCCGGCAAAAAGGAAGAGGGGAAGAGCTCCGACAAGAAATCGAACGATGAGCGCAAAGTACCGACCAAAGAAAAAGAGGTGCTTAATTATTGGATTTCCGTAATAATTCTTTTTTATTTCTTTTCAAGTGAAAAAAATGCTTTGGTAGATCTGAATAATGAATTAATTTATATTTATGGTAATTTGGGGACGCAGAGCACGGTTGATTTGAAGATCAGGTTACATTGCCAGCACTGTGTTTCAAAAACAAAGAAGATTCTATTTGGTATATCAGGTAAGCGGAATTATTTAAAATTTAAATATCAAGATCATTATTTTTTTAAGATATGAGAAAAATAAATACTCAGTAATCATGAAATAGAAATGTTTTGACCCATATGCAATTTAGGAAAAATTATATTTAGTCGTACCAATACAAAAATATTTATTTTTAGTCCTGTTTATAAATAAAAAAAAAACATACCCAAAACATTAAAAAAAATTATTATTTGGGCACATGGGATTGGAAACTCATGACGTTCCAATTTCCTAAACTGATTGTTTTTTAACAAATGAAACTGTGGCTTCCTAAATCAGAAACCAATTATTTTTTAAAAAATGTGGTTTTCTATTTTGGAAACTGTTTTTTTTTTTTAATAAAGTGGTTTAAAATTCAAAAATTGATATTTTTGTTTTTAAATCAATCTTCGTTTTTTAAAAACAGTAATGTGGTTTTTATTTTTTTATAATTTTGAATATATACATACATACATACAGATATATATGTATGTATATATATGCATATCAATATATTTATATAAACCTATATTTAAATTTTTAAAAAATAGAAAACAAAAATATCTTTTTTTAATTTTAAAAAGGGGTTTCTGAAATTGGAAATCATGTTTTCAGAAACTGCATATTTTTTAAAAAGTGGTTTCTGATTTCATAAATCACGTTTGTTTTTTTTTTTTTTTAAAAGGGTTTAACTTAGAAAATTGATGGATTTCTGATTTCGTGTTTGCAAAAGATAAATATTATGTCTTGGGTATGTTTTTTAAACAAGTTTTAGAAACATGATAAAGACAAATATTTTCATTCTGAGACCACTAAACATAATTTTCTCTATGAATAATGGCAACTAATTGATAGAGTGGGTCATAATTCAGTTTTGTGCAAAACTTTTCTTCTCATATCTTATCCTCTTTAGAGTTTTCCATATAGGCTTGCAGCCCATGGCGCGACACAACACCACTAGAATCATGCTTGGGGTGGTGTTGGGCCGATATTTTTGTCTTGTGTTCTACAAAACATGGCATCCCAGCACATGTTGGATGATTTTGGCCTAGTTACCCTAGACTAAACTATGCTAGCTTTAAATGAATCAAATTAGCATGATCTTAATAGAACATGTCTAAATTAAACAAGGCTAGCATGGACTAAACTCAGATTTTTATGGGTCTGAGTCATGCCTCGTGCATGATAGTGGTGGGTTAGGAATGACTTGACTAGGTTTGGCACACCTAAGAAGCTAAAGGACCATTTGGTCATGCTAGGTTATCTTTTTTTGGAATTGTGTCGGCATGACAAAACTCATTATATAAATCATGTTATGTACGGGCATGACATAGTGGCCAGCCTAAACCTAAAAAAAGGATGTCTTTGACTAACATATCTTGTTTGCCACCTCTACTCCTCCCCAATTCTTTCTATCCCACATAAAAGCACAATTTATCTAAGATCACATAATAAAAAATACATTCATAATTAGTGTTCATAAAAACTATGGTTCAAATCTAAAATATGTAACCACATAATGATGGATTATGCTAAGAAGAAAATAGAAAAGAAAGTGTGGTAAGATGTAAGAAAAAAAGGAAATAGGAAGAGTTATAAAGAGAAAAAGGAAGACATTGAGGAGAGAGAGAGATAGAAAGATAGAAGAATGAGAGAGGGAGGGATGAGAAAGGAGAGGGGGTGAGAAAGGAAAGAGGGAGGATAGAGAAGGAGGATATAGAGGGAGGGATGAGAAAGGATAATGGGGGGATAGAGAGGGAGGGATGAGAAAGGACAATGGGGGGATAGAGAGAGAGAGAGATGAGAAAGGACAATGAGAGGATAGACAAGGAGGGAGGCATAAAGATAAAGAGATTTGTGAAGTTTTTCAAAAAATATTTTTAAAAATAGACAAGGAGAACGGGAGGATATTTTTTTTTTCAAATAATATTTTTAAAAAGTGAGGAATTTTTTTTTATATTTTAGAAATGAATGAGTGAGAATGTTTATAATTTTTACTTTTATTGAATTTATTTCATATATTGTAATTTTATGAAGTTTTTCTTCATTTCTATTAATTACATAGTTTATTTATCTCACACTAATTATTTATGCTACCAACCTTTTAGATATAAATTTCCTTATATGTTTATGTAACTCATTAATTATGGTTCTTATGCCATCGACCTAAAGAATTTTGTAGTCATGGGGATTAAACATATTTATATAAATAATTTTAAATGGCCACCTTGATTTAATTTTTATTTTGCTTTAATATGTCTAAAATTTAGCTCATATATGAAAAAGTTAATTAATTTTTGTATATTTTATTTTTTATGATGAGCATTTTTCATTTTTAAATTATTTTTTTGAATGTTATTTTTATTGATTATAAATTATCTATTTTCTAATGATAAATTATGAGGAACATGGACTCACTTTTGAATGTTATTTTTAATTATTTTTTATTTATTATAATAAGGAGATTTGTGTTTTTCATGTACATAACGCAATAATTAAAAAAATATTTTTTTTAAAATGTATATAATATACACCAAAATGTTAAATAATTGTAATTGGTGCACCAAAATATTAATACAAAAATTTTAATCATTAGAGACCAAGTTTGGATTTGGACCCATAATATCGTTAAGACAATACTAAAACATGTTATTTTGCTATCTAACTAAGTAATTAATCAAAATCATATTGAAATTATATATGTGTGTGTATATATATATATAAAACATTTTATAAGTATTTACAAATATATAAATAAAAATATATATTAATTAATAAATATAAACATATATAGATAAATAAACATAATCACACACACACACATATATATATGTATATATGTATATGTGTGTGTGTATTTATATTTATTTATTTATATATGTTTATTTTTAATTATTTATATGGTTATTTATGTTTATTTATATATATATTTATATTTATAAATTAATATATATTTTCGTTTATATATAATATATAAGATATATATATATATATATAATTTTGATAAGAAAATGAATTGATGCACATAGCTGGATGGTGAAAAGGTGTGTTTTGTTTAGCACCATATAGTTTCGAATACCAATTTCATGGCTATCAATTGCTAAAATAATAATTTTAATTTTTTTTTAACAACTGACATGTTAGTTGACAGATAAAATTAGATTTCTGATTTTGAGTGTATTAAAATATAATTATTTTATATTTTGGTACATAATTTTTAATTTTTTTAAAAATCATCATTTTTTTAATTATTATATGTTTTGTGTTTCAAAATAAAATTCTTTCATTATAGTAATATATTGTCATTACTTTTTTTTGTATATTTTTTTTTCAAAGTGTCACATGATCTTGATTTTTATTTGATATGCTTTCTATTTATAAGATGTTAGAATTCATGCACAAGTCATTCTAATATTGCATAACATTTGTTTTAGTATTGTTGCCTACTACCTTAGGTTATGAATTATGCTCTCGTGGAGCATAAATCATTATTTTCTTGTCTCACCCAAGATGATGATTATGTGAACAAATTTAGATAGAATTTCAGAGAGAAAATATCGTGGATATGATTATCAGAATATGAATGATTATTGATTAATAATATGAGGTGATTATGCTTATAAAAAGAGAGATCCATACTTCAAATAGTTTAGAGCCTTGAGAGAGTTTTTTATGTTCTTGTATTTTCTAGAATAATTTGAGATATTCCACTCTTCTTACCAATCTTCCCATGGCATCCTTCCCCACATATTTTGTTAATGACCTAGTTACACTCTCATTGTGTTATTTAATTTTTTTCCATCTCGGCATTATTATAACGATTCTTCCATGCTGTATCGCTATCAAGTTGTCGTTTTATTTTATTAAGTATTTATCTTTCCACATGTAATTCTTATATTTAACAACTCGATTTATTAAAATGTATTTGCCTCGTTGCTACAAGATGCTTATTCTAGTAGCTGTTCAACAAGACTTACTTCCACTATGATTATTTTAGTTTTTATATATTTATTTTAGTTTTTATATACTTATTTTAGCATACTCACATTAAAGTCAAGGTGTACCTTGAGTTTAGATAGTCATTTTATCTATTGAATTCTTGACATGAGTTAAATTCTATCATTCTTACTTTTCCAAAGAAAGCAATATGTTTGTGGAATTGATCTCGCATAACACATTTTATCAATCACTTTCTTGTTGCCCAAATTTTTTTAATATTTTTTTTGTGTTTTTTTATATTATGTATGTTTTTAATATTTTTTTATATTTTTTAATATATTTTTTTATATATTTTTATATTTTTTTTATATTTTTTATTTTATTTTTTTTATATTTTTTATTTTTTAATTTATTTTTAATTTATTTTTAATTTATTTTTAATTTATTTTTAATTTATTTTTAATTTTTTTATTTAATTTTTTATTTGTTTATTTTATTTTTTATTTGTTCATTTTAATTTTAATATTTTTATTTTATTTATAATTTTTTTATTTTATTTATAATTTTTTTTTTTTTGGTTTTTGCCCTATTGTGATCTTAAAATGACTATCTTATGATCTTGCCAACTAGAAGTTGAATGAGAATTAGGTGTTTCCAATACTTACGGTAAGTTTCACTATGAAATGCTTGAAATGTATTGAAATAATAATTTCAATAAAGCATTGGCTCCTTAGTCTACTAGTTATTGAGGACTGACTATTTGTAAAACTTAAAAATTGAGTATATCATATTGAATAGGTATCTTTAAAATTAATTCTTAAATTAAAGGCTGACAAACAATATGATCCTAGGGGTTTGGGGTTGGAGGGGTGGCATGTGTTTGCTTGCTCGACTCTCTGTAGCAAATGGGTCGTGCCTCTGGATGGTGTCAACTCAGACTTGAGAATAGAGTGTGAAAATCATATGTTTTTATTAGAAAGGCTATGGGTCATGTTGGGTTCAATAGGAACGTCAATTGTGGACTATGGTCATCTGATTAGACATGACCATTATCTTTTTAGTGTAGAGGTTAGCCAGCAGCTCGAGTCTTGCCTAAACATTAGTTTGAGATTAAGAGAGCCTAACATGAACCTAGGCTTCCAAGGATGAACTACTACCGGTTTGTGTTATGGTGGGGCATGAGGTGGTTACAACGTTTTGTTCTTGTGCTGAGATAGTAATGAGCTTGTTCTATAGCATGACCCATGCCTTAAGAGTAGGATGTGTTGGCCACGCCTCTGGCTTGTTCTAGCTGGCTGCTGTCACGACCCAAATTCGACAGTAGGCAAAACTGTCTCGACATGATGACATCGTTTAGGATACAATTTAATGAGCCCGCTGACGGCTGGCCTAATATGTCCTATTTTTACATTTTCCCCTTAGATACTATTCTTGATCATTGATATTGGTTTGAGAAGTGTTTAAATATGTCACAATATTTCTGAGAAATATTTTTTATAATTTATTTGATTGGTATTTTTCTTGTTTTCTGGATAAATGTATTATATTTGAAAATTAATCTTCCACAATCATAATGTTTATAAATCAATTGGTCTTTGGATGCCCATAATGATGCCTATGGATATAGTTTTTCATTGGTGTTCAAGGGTTGACATAGATTGTAAGCAATGATTAAAGTATTGGTTTCAATAGAAATATCATATTTGAATTTTACAGATATGTTAGATGTATTGGAGATATATTATTGTATATTTTTACAAGAATAAGAATAAAAATATCAATTTTAATAAATATATTATGATTTTATTATATGTGATCAAGTCAAACGTATAAAGATTATCAGGCAAGAGATTGGCACCTAGCTTAATAAAAGTATTCGGTGGAATGCAACTTAAAAGTTTTGACTTCTATGGGAGCAATAATTGCACATCTCATCCATGGCAGCATTGTATCTGAGCTTGATGAGTTCTTTTGTTTGAAATTGTGACTAAAGATATTTATTTAGTAGTTTAATCCTCAACTCATTATGCCTAATAATTAATAATATGTCATTCACATGTACTATGAGTAAAATAATTATGATATCTTTATACGTGATAAAAAAAATATGAAATTTGTATCACATCTTTGCAAATTGAAGGAAATGATTGTTGGTGAAAATCACACTGGCCAAGTTTCATGTGATTGATTTAAGTCAAATGGGTTCTTTTGAAATTTGCTAACTAAATTTGATCTTTTTATGGCTGCTTAAAAATTATATGACTATCTTATATATAAATTATTATTAAAATCATTGCGAAGAAGATTATTTTTCTTGTCTCACTAATATTTCATTCATTTTTGAGAAATTATAAACTCTCATCATGCTACCTACATCCCTCTCTATAGTTGTCTTTATAGTGAGCACATATTCTTGAAGGTTGAGATACTAATTTTCCACTCTCATCATGATGAATAGATTGTTTTTCTTTTATCATTGCTTGATGTTATCTCAAATAATATTTCAAAAGAAAATTTGAGTATTATAATATTATCAAGATAAAAAATATTAAGATCAAAAAATAGAAAATATATGAATATAACAATACATATTAATGAGAATGCCGAGCATAACTTTTTTTTTGTTTATTTTTTTTAAAATTTTAAGAAGAGTTGATAGGATCATAGAAATTCCTAAAAACTTAATTAGATAAAAATTACTCTAAAAATTATGATAGGTAAAGTACATAATTTTTTTTTGGGTTGTCAGATCCTAAAGGACATTATAAAATAGTTTATTGAAGAGGTAGTTTATAGTTAAATTTGTATTCCTGAAAATATCTCATAACACTCTATTATATAAAAGTGCAACCTAGATAAAATGAAATATCTTTTTTTTTTTTTTTGAAATCTCATTTTTTGGCACGTGCTAGATCAAAAGTTTGATATATGATTTTATAATTAATATATTAAATATTGAAGATACCAACAACATAATAATTTAGCCGGGAAAGAAAATGGATGTTATTACCTTGGGGACAAGAGTTTGGTCTTCAAGAATGTGTGATACACTTCCAAGGTATATGTAATTGTGATTATCATGTTGTTGGGACCATGGTTATTAAAGTCACACCTTGGGGATGCTTAAAGCCCATGCACAATGATGCCTGAGCCAATGCTTGGGAAGAGGTGCAATGATTTACAAAAGGCACTGGAGGTGCTAGAAATCATGCCTTGCCCCACCATGCCTCTAGAACAAGTTGTCCAAGCTTGTTCTTGGAATGAGATGCTGCTGCCCAAGCTCATTGTATATAACACACACACACACACACACATGTATGTATATGTATATGTATACTTGCATACACATTTATGGATAACTTATATACATAGATATGCATATATCTACATACATATGTATAAGTATATGCATATACATGTATACTTATGTGTGTGTGCATATATATATATATACACACACACACACACACACACACACACACACACACATATTTATATCCATATGTACACACATACACACACATATTTATATACACAAACACATGTATATAAATATATATACTTAAATTAAATTTTTAAAATTTTATTCTTATTTTTTAGAAAATTAAATACTTATATTGATGAGAAATATTTATAATATTTTATTGTTATATTTGGAATATTTTAATTGATTATATTTCATTAATATATATATCAAATATCGATAATATTTAGTAATATATATATATATATATATATATATATTAGGTATAGTGTTTTGCAAAAAAAAAAAATCATATCATAATTGTACTTTATATCTTAAGGCTCAAAAAAATTTTATTCTTGAATATACTTGTACCTCAAATAACTATGGCGAGGATGGAGACTTTATCTGCTTTAACCTTGTGAGGCTATAATATAGGTTGAGGGTTAGTATGCATTATGTTTGGGGGATAAAAAATATATTAAAAAAAAATATACTAAGTGTTTAAGATATATATATATATATATATGCTAACAAATAATTTATTTCTAATAATTTTTATATTTGTATCAAATTATTTTTTTGTTTTTTTTTTAACAATTACAAATAGGTAAAACTTATGTTTTGAAATGAAAAATGAATAGTTGTGTGAAACATGTATAATAATTAATAACGGAGACAAATTATTAAAATTAATAATTTAATTGTCTCAATTTTTAAAGATTTTCCTTTCCATATATATGAGTATATCATATCAATAGTGTTCCTACTTTTATAATTCAAGAATGCCAAATAGGAAGTTCTAGTATAGTTTTTTAATTGATAGGTCCTGTAATTCAATATTGTGACACTTTTAATATTAGAATTAAAATTTCTTAGCTTGATTATAGATAATTTATCAAAGTCTACATTAGATCAACAATACGTAATTATTTAAGAAATGATTTATAATACATTTTGTTCAATCCCGAATATTGTATGTCGTGAAGTATTTTGATCTTGTAAATTGATATTAATATAATGAAAAATCATCTTAAAATTGAGTTGTATACTTGTATTGAAAGAAAATTCATACAAGTAAGATTATTATGAAACATATGAATAAAAAAATCATATGAAAATTGATAGGATGACAAGTTTAATATTATAATAAATTAATAATCAAGAGATTTATATAATTTATTATTGATTATTATATTATAATATTCACATAACATAGGAAAAAAGTGATATTTTTATTTTGAATTAAAAAAAAAAGAGTTATGAGAGGTGTAAGTACTTAGAAACCATTCTCGATATTTTTATTAAGTATGAAAATTCTTTTTTTTTTTTTTTTTTTTTTTTTTGCTTTTTTAAAGCTTATGCACCAAAACATAATATTATTTTGAAATAAACCAAACAATTTTAAACATTTTCATGTGGCTCATTTTGTTCTCCGTGGTTGTCAGGCCTGACATCCATCCATGCGGGGATATTAGGCCTGTCTTCCTGCCAGAAGCGGTGGTCCGGAAGGCACCAATCCTGGTGGTGGAGCAGGTCAGGCAAACTAGCATTGATATTATACTATAATATCACCATCTTATTTATGTTGCCGATAAACAGGGGTGAAGGGCGTCAGCATCAACGAATCCAATGACCAGATCACGGTGAAGGGGACGATGCCAGAAAATTTGCTGGTGCAGCACCTAGAAAGGAAGCTCCGCAAAAAAGTGGACATAGTTCCGTCTAAGAAAGACGATGGGAAGAAACAGGACAAATCAAATGGCGAAAAGAAAGTGGACGGATGCTCCGGTGACAAAAAAAGCGAGAAGAAACCCAAAGAATCCAACGACGGGGAGAAGAAGAAAGAAAACGATCCGCAGACGGATAAGAAGCAGAGCGACGGCAAGAAAAAGGAGGACGCATCGAGGCTTGAGGTTGGCAGAATGGAGTGCTATGGTCAAGTGCCGGCGCAGTCATTTTACTGGTTCCCCACCCCTGGTGGCTATGGTCAAAATTATTATGCTAATAATATGGAGCACCACACCGGGACCGGTTACTGCGATATGCAGCAGATGATGTACCCCAATCAAATGCAGCCGCCCGACCAGATTTTCAGCGACGAGAATCCGAATGCCTGTTCAATTATGTGATCAATAAGAAAGTGAATGGGTTTGATTTATACTCGACAATTTTTTTTTTTTATTGCCAACAAAAAAAAAAAAAAACGATTCACGGGAAATGGTGCTGGATCATGGATGTGGTTATTTGTGCTCATTGTGGGTGTGGAAATTCATTATTAAATATTTTGGATTTATTTGCTGGGAATTTATTCCCCATTTTTATATTAGATTTTCATTTATTTTGGAATTCAAACCTATTTTTGTCAAGTTGTATCATTTTCAAGAAGCCTGCTTGTCATTCGAACAAAATTAAATAATGAAAATATTTAATATTTGTAAGAACAGCATCCAAGCATTTTATGTAGACACTTAAATGGGAGCCACATTTTCAAGAATATTTCTAGTTTTGATTATATTTGATTCTATTTGATCAAAAAAATTAATAAATAATGGAAATATTCTTTTTTTTTTCCTGGTTTTTTGTTCTTGACGAATGAGGGGGAAATTGTGTCTAAAAAATAGCATAAAAGAAAATATGCTTTCAAATTTTTATTTCTATCTATACTTGTGCTCCTCTCTTAAAGAAATTAAAAAAAAAAAGTACCCTACGGTGGCAAAACTGAAGCTTGCTGATTTCTTACACTCATCAATATCTCAATTTCTAATTTTCAATACTAGATTGGTGAGGATGCTTGTTGATGTTTTTCACTCTCAATTCTCTCACATCCAAAGAATATTGATTATGAAATAAACTAGGTTTTATTTAGAGATAATTATCTTAAGATGAATAGAAATGAAAATAATTATTTCTTATGACCTCTTTTATTTTAATTTAATATTTAGAAACCCAAATCAAGAATATTTATGATTTGGGTTAATTTTGAACACACAAATTTAGATACCCTTAAGTACCCCTATTTCTATAAAAAAAATTAAAAAATAAAAAACATAAACAAAAATTGTATACTTGAGTCTGATGAATAAACTCGATTATACATACCAAGTATGCATAAATATAAGCATTTATGCGGATATGCATAAGTGTTATGCATATATGCATAACACTTATTCACGTGTGATCTCATTTAATATGTGATCTCATTTCACCTTTAATGTTTTAATATGTCTTAGTGCATATTATTTTGTTTATTTTCAAATCAAGCTAAATAATAAAAAAGTTATAGTTTTGTTTTAAATATTAAATATATTCTATTAAATGAAAGCACTCATACTCTCGTTTAAAGTTTAAATTAACATAAAAACTAATAGCATCTCAAATAATATTATCTAAAATAGATATTCAAAATATATTAAAATATTACATTATCTATTTTAACTAATTACTTTTTTTATGTAATTCTAATAATGATATCTATTTTAGCTATCCACTTCGATTAATTTTGACTAACTTTCAAAAATAATATCTAAAATATTATATAGAATGTTATGTCATCATCATATTAATGAAATGCAAGATTTTAAAATATGAAATTTTAAATACTAATATTTGCAACCGTCATATTTACAATGGTAATATTTGAAATGGTAATATTTACAACAATCATATATATATATATATATATATATGATCTTTCATCTCTTATTGTCATACACCTTAAATATATTTATTAGCATTGTATTATTTTTTGTGTTTATGTTATGGCTCGCCAATAATGATATTTATTTTTGTGTTCATATTAAATAATAATATGAACATTATTTTTAATGATTCTGACTTTGATGATGAATTGGAGATGATAATAATTTGTGCTATTGAAATGAATGAACTCAATAACGAGGAAAGCTCTGGTATACGTCTTGATTCCATTCAAGGTTATTCAGTTATTTTTCACAATCGAGTTCAAGGGCATGATAATTTGTTTCATGATTATTTTGCTGAATCACTTATCTATCCTCCAAGTTTATTTCGAAGATAATTTAGAATGAATTGGACTCTTTTCCTTCGTATTCTATTAATGGTGGAAAATTATGATTCATATTATGTCCAAAAAAAATACTACTGGAATTACTGGCTTGTATTCCCTTCAAAAGATGACATCCGCCATAAGGATGCTTGCTTATTGAGTTGTAGTAGATATTGTTGATGATTATGTGAGGATTAGTAAAAGTACTAACAATAAAAATTTTAAAAAGATTTATGAGAGTGGTAGTAGCAATTTTTTCCAATAACTATCCCAGGTCACCAAACAACGATGATATTGCTAGATTATTATCAATTGGTGCCAATTATGGATTTCTTGGGATGTTGGGTAGCATTGATTGTATGTATTTGAAATGAAAGAATTATCCAGTAGTATAGAAAGGTATGTATTCTGGTCACATCATTGAACTAACAATTATTTTGGAAGCAGTCGCTTCATATGATCTATGGATTTGACATGTATTTTTTGGGTTACCTAGATCTCATAATGATATCAACATATTAGAACATTGTTCTATTTTAGCTCTCCTTTCCAAAGGTCGAGCTCCTTCCGCAAATTTCTCAGTCAATGGAAATTATTATACAATGGGGTTTTACCTTGCTGATGGTATATATCCAAAATGGGCAATATTTGTCAAAATAATTCCATGACCAAAAAGCAATAAGCAAATACATTTTGCAAAATCTCAAGAGTCAGCAAGAAAAGATGATGAGCGAGCATTTGGAGTGCTCCAAGCACATTTTCTATAGTGTGTGGACCAGCACATTTATGAAAACTTGAAGTGCTTAAAGATATTATGAAGGAATGAATAATATTATATAACATGATTGTCGAAGATGAGAGGAATGTTCATGAGTTGAACTTTATTTATTATACAATGGATGAGCATCCCACTGTCATAGTCATACCTGAACAGAGTTTAGAACTACTTAAATTTATTAATACTCAACATTATATTAGAGACAAAAAAATTCATTCTAAACTCCAATAAGATCTAGTCGAGAATCAATGGAATAAGCAAAGAAATTACTAGGCACTACTTAAGCAAATGTTATTATAGTATTTGTACCATGATTAATACTATATAAATTTGTTTGTCTATAAATAAAAAAGAATTACATCTTCTTTCTCAATATTTTCATTTGGCGGCATTTATAATATTCAGCTTGCAACTCAGGCATACAACTAGTATCTATCGATATTATTCGATCTTTCTCTTTCATTTTCTCAATTTTTATTTTCTCTCTCTTGTAGTAGAGGTTGCTCCTCATGTAGAAGATGTTTTTGTTCTTGAAGATAATATTTTTTTCATCATTACAAATTTCTTCTAATTCACTACTTTTTCCTCTTCCTACATCACGACTAGAATATTTATGAGTTCAAGTTTTTTTTGCATAACTACCAACTTCTTTGCTTTTGGATTTTCGAAGTCACGCTTTCTCAGCTTTCCTATTTGGTGGTCTATATAAGGTTCCATATGACCCATCATTATTTCCAAAATTTACAAAGTCTGATGTAGAAGGCAAGGAGCTACCACGAGTATCATTGTGTTCTAATTTTTGCTTCTTTGCTTGAAAATTCTCCATCCATTTTGGTTGATATCTTAATTCATTCCAACAATGTTTAAATGGAAAAAAAAGATTTATAAAGTTCCTTTTACAAGTTCTTGGCATCACGAAAATTTGAAAAAAAAAACTCATTATCATGTCATTAAAAGGTAACTATTTTGTAAAAAATTTTTATCTCAAACCTTGTCATTCTCTATCAAACCATTTTGATTAAGTCTTTCTATCTATGCAAAACACCTGCAAAATTTGTTGGTGGCTAGCTGGATTGTCGACCAACAATTCATCAAAATATTTTAACTACGAATAGGGCATGCCTTAAGTTTGTATTGGTGGAAGAACTCATAAATCCTTTACCAATATGTCTTAGACTTTAACTCATTTTCTTGCACAATATTCAAACTAATATTAAGTCATACCGAGATTATCATAATATCTTTCTCTGAAGTAAAATTATCACTTTGTTATTTTTATGTGGTAAAGTCTACTTACAAAGATATTAAAGAAAATTTAATTATATTGGTGAAGTATGCACCATAATGGAATAGGTCCATGAGATGGGTATTTCATGCTTTGTAATTATAGATGATTAGGTACTATAATGTAAAAAAACAAAAAATTTATATAAATAAGGAAAGTCATTAAAATAAAAATGCATAACATTGTATCATATTCAAAAACAAGAAAGCTTGTTTTTGTCGAAGAAATATTCTGAATTACTAAGTTTATATCCCATGTGGTCCTATAAATAATGACAAAACAATGAATAACATGACATTCAATAATAATCAAGAGGGTTCACGATGGAGAAACGGCAACAACAAATTACAAGCAAGAACATGTTTTCCATCCGCAACAAAAAATCAAATAGAGAAATAGAAATTCATTTCAAAAAATTACACGCAAGAACTACACGTTGAAATAAGTTAGGTTCAAGATGAATAATGTTCGACTTGAAACCAAAAATCAAGCATAAACAATCGATATAACTAGGAGGAAATTTACTTGTCCAGTTTTCTCCAATTTATCTATATATACTCGTCCGAAGTCTCCTTCGCTTAAAAAGCTTTTCAGCATAAATTTTTTTTTTCAACCTAACAATTCAATTTTCTGCCAAATCTTACGAGTTCACACTAGATCATACAAGATCAATCTTTATTTCTCTCAGTTTAGACATATTGAAGAAACAAACAATTATGCAGAAACCACATTTGTATGATAAAATCATGGATATAACTACAAAAACAAAAAAATATTCTATAATGACCAGTACTAAATAATATAATTTTTTAATATGTTTGACCAAGTTTGACTAAGTTTGATTAGGTTTGACCTATAATTAGTATGTGGACCAAAGTTAACTTTTTAAAGGATGAATAATTTTGGGTTGACCAAGAAACTATTTCATAGGCTTCGTCTATACGAGTTCATTGATAGGCAGAACGTCAAAATTTGACTTATTGATAAAAAGTTATGGCTTTGAGAAATTTAAACAATAACACTTAAACAGTATCTAAGTTGGTCTGAAATTTTTATCTTAAAGCGACCATAGGCTAGGTTTTAAACCACTTTAAAAAATAATCATTTTAAAAGTTTGATTTTTTTGAGATTTTGGGAAATGATTATAATACCGTAATGTTAGAAAAGAACTTGTGAGTGAGGAAAGGATTATATGTGATTAGTTACCACGTGATGACCAAATTCACCCAGAGATTTATTAGGTGCCACGTGATGGCCATGTTTATCCGGAGGTTTATTAGGTACTACGTAATGGTCAGGTTTAATCGGAGGTTATTCAGTTGTCACGTGATGGCCAATTTTACCCGGAGGTTTATTAGTTGCCACATGATGGTCAGGTCTACCTGAAGATTTATTAGTTGCCACGTGATGGCCGGGTGTAATCACAAGTTTATTAGTTGCCACGATGTCATGAGGTCGGGCTTACCGATGGGTTATGATGGGTATGTGGTACAGTACACTACCAATTTATGAATAAGATATAACCCTTTTAATACTTATGGTTATGGTACTTTCATGATTATTTTTACGACATGATGGTTATATATGCCTTATGTTTGATTTGTATGTTGTGAATAATTTATATTATAGTTGTCTTAATAGTCGTGTTGGTTGAGTTTTGAGCATGAAATTCATTTTGTTGTGCTCGATAAAGTTAAATTTTGTGAAATATTTTAAATGGGAAACTTTTTAAAAGAGTGGACGCATGAGATCTTGAGAGAAGAAATCTTTGAAAATAAAATAGTATTTTCCTTATAATTATGCCATTCAACGAGATTTATTATCTCATGTTTATTGTTTTAATTATGTTCCCTAGGTCCAGATAGATTGTAGAGCCTATCTCATGCCAGATTCTACACCGCTTTGTCTGCTACAGCTACAGTACTCAACCTCAATTATCTGTCTGGTTTATTGGACTCATTTATTTTCATTATATCTCTAAATTCACAAATACTCTTAGAATGCTCTGATATTAATATTGAACACATATGAGTCCTTAGTATGTATGTTTGTGATTATGGCCTACATTAATTTGGGTTGGTCATGGAATTGAGTTGTTGTGGATTTTTTTAATTTAATTGAGATATTGTGGTATTGCAAATGTTAATTCTTTCTTAGGTGGGGTCCCATTGTGCATCCCCTATGGACTGTATAATGGAACTTCACTAGGTGAGACCACCCAGAGAATCCGGCAGAGGTTTCCAGGTCGGGTCCTGTCAGCTTGGTATCAGAAATTAGTTATACAATTACCTATAACTTAGAAATTGGTACAAGTTGCATAATGTGGTGGCGGATGCCTCGAGCACGAAGTGTACAGGCTCTTTGGCTTATATGCAGATAATACAACTTCCATTGATGATCAAGTTGCGAAAGTTGAGTGTTGAGTTAGGGATGCATTATTTCAGGAGTACTTTTTGCTAGTATCCAGCTAAACCCGATACTTGTAGATCAAATTCTCAAGGCACAACTAGAAGATCCCTATTTGATGAGCATGAGAAAGAAAGTCGAGGAAGGGGAACAGTTGAATTTTGCTATTAGAGATGATAGAGCCTTGGTGATTGGTTCTAGACTTTGTGTTACAACAGCTAAAAAGTTAAAAGGCAGATATTGGGAGAAGCACATAGTTTTGCTTATGCTATGCACCCTGGTACTACCAAGATGTACCATTCACTAAAGAAATATTATTGGTGATCTGGGATGAAAATAGAAGTTGTGGAGTATGTATCCAAGTGTCTCATCTATCAACGAGTGAAGGTAGAGAGACAAAAGCTTTTTGGACTTCTGTAGCTCTTACCCATTCCAGAATGGAAATGAAAGCACCTCACAATGAATTTTGTATTCAAGCTCCATCCCATAGCTCAGAGACATTATGACATCTGGATAGTAGTTGATTGACTCACCAAGTCTACACATTTCCTACTTATTCAGTGAGAAGTTTTTTCCTTAGAATCTAGTGAAACTCTTTATGAATCACATAGTGAGTTTGCATGGGGTGCCAGTATTAATCATCTCTGATTGAGATCCACGATTCACCTCGAGATTTTGGAAGAGATTGATGAAGGAACTAGGTGTCAAGTTAAATTTGAGTACCATTTTCCCCTTCAGACAGATGGGCAATATGAAAGGACTATTCAAACCTTAGAAGATATGTTGAGGTCATGTGTACTACAATTCAAGGGACATTGGAATGAATATTTATCTTTGCTAGAGTTCACTTATAACAACAGCTATTACTCAAGCATTGAGATGTCACCTTATAAGGCATTATATGGGAAACAATGCCACACTCCATTATGTTGAAATGAGACAGGCGAAAAGAAATTACTAGGTCCTGAGATTGTACAAATGATAGTGGACAAGATTAATATTATATGTGCCAGGTTGAAGGTAGCTCAGGATAGGCAAAAAAGATATGCGGACAAGCGAAGAAAGGATCTTGAGTTTGAGGTTGAACATTGGGTATTTATGAAGCTCTCTCCTTGGAAGGATGTGGTATGCTTTGGGAAGCTAGGAAAGCTAAGTTCTCAATACATTGGACCTTTTGAGATTGTTGAGAGGATAGGTATGATGGCTTATAAATTAGACTTGCCAGAAGAATTTTCTCGAGTCCATGATATTTTCCACATCTCCATACTTTGCAAGTATATCTCATATCCCTCACATGTGTTGGAGGCACTAGAGATTGAGCTCTATGATGACTTATCCTATGAGATACAACCAGTGCAATTCTAGGAGGGAAGAGAAGGAGCTTTGCAATAAGATAATATCCTTAGTAACGGTCCTTTGGAGAACCCACCTAATCGAGGAGGCAACCTAGGAGCGGGAGGACCAAATACAGAGCTAGCAACATCATCTCTTCCATGACACAGATATGAATTTTGTGGATGAAATTTTTCTTTGAGAGGTATAGATTGTAATGACCCGTACCAAATAATACAAGTTTTTAACATGGTTGACCAAGTTTGACTATGTTTAACCAACACTTAGTATGTGAACCAAAGTTGACTTTTTTAATGATGAATAATTTTGGGTTAAACAAGACACCACCCTATAGGCCTCATTGATATGAGTGCATAGATGGACGGAATATCAAAATCTGACTTAGATAAAAATTATGGCTCTGAGAAGTACAAACAACAACACTTTAGCAGTATCTAAGTCTGTCAGAAATTTTTACCTAAAAGAGACCATAGGCCCTATATAAACATACCTTTGGGTACCATGGACAATATCCCCCAAAACACCATCTTGAGCTCCAAACCCCTAGGAATAACTCTCCAAATCATAAACACCACGTAGGGTCATTTTGACCAATTGCGCGCCATGGAGTTTTGGACCAAAGGAGGTGCAATTGGCCACCACCCTTGCACACGCACTGGCCAGAGAGAAGGGGGTCGTCGAGATGACTATGTCGGTAAAAATTTCATGGCCAATTACCACCGAACGCGGCTGGATTGGGCCGGCAAAGCGGAAGCGGCAGACACCGTGGGTCACTGGACTTTTCTTGACTTTCCGGCCATTTCAGGCCAACTCGTACCTCGCTCCTATCATTTTTAGACATCCTGAACTCATTTCTATGGTTCCTTTTTGTAGATTCTTTACTGTTTAAAAGATACAATGAAAACAAATTTGGCAAACTGTTAAATTGAGTTTTCTGGCCACCGTAGCAATTGTTGGACCAAGGTAATGGTATTGATGAGTTCCTGGTCTCTTGGATTTTTCATTGATATATGATTTATGAATTTTAGATATTATTTGGTTAGTTTTCCATTTTTAGGTTGTTTCGGGTAAATACCAAGAAAATTGGACTAAAATTGAGTATCAGTGGGTCGAATTAGGCAAAAATTGAAGATGTGTCAATGAAATTAAATATTTTTATGAATTATTAGATGGTTCAATTTTGAGAAATTTACTCCCAATGGAAAAGCCTCAATTTTAGGTATAAGGTCTAAATGACACACTGTATAATTGGGTCTGTTGATGTCTAATTTAGTAAGTTTTATAGTTCTAAAAATTATTCTATGGCCTTAGTGGCATTCTATTGTCGTTGGTTTAGTTATTAGAACCTAATTAGTATTTTATTTATATTATAGGCACTCACGCCGAGTCGGGTGATGATCCTACGGGGAAGCAAAATTGAGTGTCTATAGTCAGTGAGTGGCTTATATGTTTTAAATGTTTTGGGGTGTTATTATTATGACATATAATTGTGGTTAATTATTATATATGTATATTATTTGATCGAATGGTTGGTTATGCAAAAATATGATTTATCGGTTTTTATATAAACAAGTTATCATTTCATGTGAGTTTTGTCAACACTTCAACTATTTGAAAGTTTTAATGAGTTCGTGGATGAGCCTGTGATATCTGGATGTTTTGGGTACATGGATTGAGGTTTTAAACCACCTTGAATAATTATCATTTTAAAAATTTGATGTTTTTTGAGATTTTTAGAAAATGATTATAATACAGTAATATTGGAAAAGCACATGCGAGTGAGGAAATGATTATATGTGATTAGTTGTCACTCTATGGTCAGTTCACCTGGAGGTTTATTAGGTGTCACATGATGGCCAGGTTTACCCGGAGGTTATTTAGTTACCACGTGATGGCTGGTTTTACCTGAAGGTTTATTAGTTGCCACATGATGACCGGCTCTATCAGGAGGTTTATTAGTTGTCATGTGATGGCCAAGTCTACCTGGAGATTTATTAGTTGCCATGTGATGGTTGGGTCTACCTGGAGGTTTATTAGTTATTAAATGATGGCTAAGTGTAACCACGAGTTTATTAGTTTCCATGATATCATGAGATCATGCTTACTGAAGGTTTATGATGGGTACATGGTATGGTGTACTGTTGATTTCTGGATAAGGTATAATACTTATGGTTATGATACTTTCATGGTTAATTTTACGACATGATAGTTATACATGCTTTATTCTTGTTTTGTATGTAGTGAACAATTCATACTATAGTTTTCTTAATAGTCGTGTCAGTTAAATTTTGAGCAAGAAATTCGTTTTGTTAGGCTTGATAAAGTTGGGTTTTGTGAAATGCTTTAAAAACGAGGAACATTACAAAAGAGTGGACGTGAGGTCTTGAGAGAAGAAATATTTAAAAATAAATTAGTATTTTTCTTATAATTATGCAATTCACTGAGATTTATTATCTCATATTTATTATTTTAAATTTGTTACTTAGGTCGATGTAGATTATAGGGCCTACCTCACACCAGATTCTGCACCACTCTGTCAGCTACAGCTGCAGTACTCTACCTCATTTATCTATCTGGTTTTTTGAACACATTTATTTTCATTATACCTCTAAACTTGCAAATACTTTTAGAATACTCTAATATTGGTATTGAACTCATATGAGTCCTTAGTATGTATGTGTGTAATTATGACCTGTATTAATTTGGGTCAGTCATGGAATTGAGTAGTTGTCGATTTTTTTTATATAATTGAGATATTGTAGTAATGCATATGTTACTTATTTCTTAGGTTGGGTCCCATTGTGCGTCCCCTATGGATTGTACAATGGAATTTCACTAGGTGGGACTACTCGGAGAATCTGGGAAGGATTTCCTAGTCGATTCCTGTCAATATTAACTACCGAAAGAATTTCAAAACCAAAAAATAACTTGTTTTAAAAATATATATATATGAAAAAATCATATATTTTCTAAATCAAATCCCTAGAAATAGAATTACTAAATTAAAAACTCACTTCTATGATTAAATCATGGGTAGAAATACAGGAAAAAAAAATTGAACCAATACTGATAGAACTTTAGAACCGAAAAAACCTTGTTTTCATATGATTTTTTTTTTCACGCGAAGCTTGCTGGCGTCTAGAGAGGAATGATGGATCACTACATGTGGCGAGCCAAACAAAGGATATGGGAAATGGATAGGCAAATACTGATTCTATTGGAGTTGATTTTTAAGTTTAAGCTCTTTAAAATAATTAAACAGAAGTGGATACCGAGCCTATTGGAGTTGATTTTTATGTTTAAGCTCTTTAAAATAGTTAAACAGAAGCAGATACCGAGCCCGTTGGAGATGCTCTAAAATCAAACAAAACCAAAAGACTTAAACCAAAAATAAAACAACCCAGTATGCCCCAAACTTAAACATACCCAACAATCTTTCCTCTATCATATTTGAGCATACCAAGATATGTTCTTGGTTTAAATTTAAACTATCTAAGTCGTAGAGAATTTATTTTATCATATATACTAAACAAGTATTTCTCATATAAGAAAAGATTTTCCAGAAATTAAAAATAATTAAACAACAATTTTTTATCACTATTTTTACTCTTAGTCATTGACTTCCCCTTAATTCAATTGATCCCAGAGAGGACGCAAAGTAAAAGTGTTAACTATTACTTCCAAGCCATAAGCTCTTTCCTGATCAGTATGATCCCAGATAAATGTTAGATTAAAAGCTATATCAATAAGAATTCATTTGAGATTTATATTTGTCTTAGAATAAGTACCTAATAAATTTAGATTGATTATTATCAATCTCTATGAATGAGGGGTAAAAAAATCACAATTGCATGATTTTTTCTAGTAATGTCGATTGTCCTACTATCATTAGGCAATTTTTGAATGGTAAGTATGAACTACTTTTCTATGAAAGTTAATCATTCACACAACATATCTGGATCTATCTAGTTCAGAGTCAAAATTTATAATTTTTTTCTGAATCTTTATTCAATTTGAGCCCAGCTTGAGTAATATTTAGTCAGCAACTAATTTACAAAGTTTCAATGGTTTTCCCAAAATTTACTTATATGACCCATATTGTCCAACATTTCTATAGGCAATAAGTTTATTATAACATCTAGGACACACAATACAACCTTGAGAAGCAATTGGTATCTTGTTTTTGTATCTAGAAAATATTTCTGATATTTGAGTTTTTTAATGACTTTTATAATCCATCCTAACTAATTCATAGTTTTTGGACTAAAAATATCACAAATTAGTTAGGGTTTGGATTGACATGCAAGGTGGCTACTTTATAGTTTAATTTCTTCCACTTGGTTTCATCCATACTTTTTGGCTTTGGATTTTTGAGAGATGATTCAAGTAAGTCTTTCATCATAAAAAGATATAACATTTTTATTTTCTAAGATAAATAGTTAGACGATTCCAACATAATTATTCCAAGTGAATTATTTTCTTCGTTCACCCTAAAAAAATCCGATCATTGAAATTAAAAATACCACATATTGGGGACCAATTTAGATTTAGCCCAGAACCAAAAATTGAATCTAAGCTCTTTTCCCTAGTCCAATAATATTTATTAAATTTGTGTTTATCTTTTAAAATCTTTTAATTTTTACCATTAGAAAATTTATCCAAAACACGTAGCAAATTCCATACAACTTTTTGTTAGTATAAATTTTCTGACCAAAATAGGTAAATATAAATATATTTCAAACTGTCTGATATATATATATATATATATAACTATAAATTATCACCACAAACACATAATTACAAATAAATATTCTGCCACCAAAATAATAGAATATTCACATAATTAAACACAATTTAAATTGTTGTGTATACCAAGTATGTATAAATGTGGTACATACCTAGTATGCATAAGCATTGTGCATGCTAAGTATGCATAAATATTGTGCATGCCGAGTATGCATAAATATTGTGCATGCCGAGTATGCATAAATGTTGTGCATGCCGAGTATGCATGAGTATGCATAAATGTTGTGCATACCGAATACGCATAATCTCATTTATGCATACCGAGTATGCATAATCTCATTTATGCATACTAAATATGCATAAATGCTTGTGCATAACAAATATTCATAAACTTGATTTTTCATACCTACATAAACACTTATGCAAAAAAAGTATGCATAAATTTGAATTTGCGTACTTGAAAAATGCGTGTCCTTACTGAGTATGCATAAATGTTTATGCATACTGAAGTAGGCAAAAGCAAAACATAAGCATTTATGCGGGTATTCATAAACACTTGAACATGTTGTTTTGTAACAACTATTCCTTGTTAAATACAAGGAATTCTCAAGAACATAAGCAAGAATCTGAGAAGAAGAGAAGAACAGAGGAGAAGAAGAAGAGAGGAAATATCGCGCAGCAGGAACCAATATCAAAAACACTTCAATCAAAAATATTCAGCCAGCAGCTAGGTCAAAAGAAAAAATCGGCTTTTATATCAGTCCGATAATTAAACAATGTAAATTTATTAAAGATACACTTTACAGTAATACACTGATAATTGCTCATTAAGGGCATATCGGTAATTTCACTTTGAACAACTCAACTTAACGAACAGCCCGTCAACAATCCCCCCGATTCGATGTAGTTGAGGTCAGTCCAAGCTTTTCTCTCAAATAGATAAGCTTTTCTCTCGGTAGGGACTTCGTGAATATATCGGCTACTTGCTCTTCAGTCCTGCAAAAAACCAACTTAACTTCATTAGATTCAATCGTATCCTTAATGAAGTGATATTTCAAACCTATGTGTTTAGTTCGACTATGCATTACCATATCACTCGCAATAGATATAGTCGATTGATTATCACACGGAATTTTTGTTGGATATTTTTGGACTTTATCTAAGTCGCCCAACAGTTTTCTAAGCCATAAGGCTTGAGAGGTTGCAACTGAAGCTGAAACATATTCAGCTTCAGTAGTGGACAGGACTACGGTTGATTGTTTCTTGGACTGCCAAGAAACTGCCGCAGTTCCTAGATTAAATACATATCCAGAGGTACTTTTGTAATCCTCTGGATTTCCTCCCCAATCACTATCACAATAACCAATGATTTCTGTATGGTTAATTCTATGATATTTCAGACCTAAATTAAGTGTACCTTTGAGATATCTCAATATCCGTTTGGCAGCACTTAAGTGTATATGATTCGGACAGTGCATAAAACATGATAACAAATGAACAGAGAAAACAATGTCAGGTCTGGTTGCTGATGCGTACAGCAGGCTTCCTATTAGACTTCTGTATTTTTTCAGATTTACTGGTTTACCCTTAGCTGAAAGTAGTTTCTGATTTACTTCTAAAAGGGTAGATATTGGTTTGCAGTCACTCATTCCAAAGTTTTTTCAATAATTGTTTAATGTATGTGGTTTGAGAAACGGACACACCACTTGTGTCTTAAATTATTTCAAGTCCTAAGAATTGTTTTAGGCTTCCTAGGTCAGACATTTCATATTTAATTTCCATTTCTCTCCTAAAATTATTTATCAATTCTGTTTTATTACTTGTAAATATAATATCATCAACATACAAGGAAACAATTAAATTCCAGAATTGTTGTCTCTTTTAATATAGAGTGTAGGCTCACTCTTGCTTCTACTGAATCCTTGATTCAGGAAGCAAGAGTTGATTTGTTGATACCAAGCACGAGGAGCTTGTTTCAACCCATACAAGGCCTTATTAAATTTATAAACACAGTGTTCACTCCCCTTTTTTACAAACCCAGAGGGTTGTTCTACATATATCTCTTCCTTAAGTTTTCCATTTAGAAAGGCAGATTTTATATCTAATTGGAATAAATTCCAACCTTTCTGTCCAGCTAAGGCTATTAAGAGCCTTATGGTTTCTAACCTTGCTACTGGAGCAAAGGTTTCATGGTAGTCTAATCCAAGTTTTTGTGAGTAACCTTTGGCTACCAATCGAGCCTTGTATACAGGCTGATTTGAGTTTGATTTAACTTTAATCCTATAAATCCACTTAACACCTATACTGTGTTTATTTTGAGGTAAGTCAACTAAGGTCCAAGTGTTATTTTTCTCGATAACAGACATTTCTGTCTGCATCGCTTTGAACCAGAATTGATGTTTTACCGCCTCTTCATAGTTGAGTGAATCAACTGAGATGTAGTTACATCTCTGATAAATGTCTGACAGGTTTCTATACTTTACAGGGGTTATTTTACTAAGTTCAGTCATAGATTCAGAATTAGATGATGTACAATTACTATGTTCAGAAACAGACTTGGACTTGTATTGAGAATCATGTTCAGTAAAAGAATCAGAATCAGAAATAAATTCAGAAGAAAAAGTAGAGGGTGAGCTGAAATCATACCTTGGAGCATTTTTAAATTTATAGCAGGTTGCAGCAGCTTCTGTGCAACCATTTTTGGTTCCAGAATTAGCTTCACTTAAATCTCCATCCCACATACTGTTTTCATCAATTAAAATATCTCTACTCACCAGAAATGTCTTTGTTTCTGGTGAGTACAGTCTGTAATCCTTGGATTGCAGACTGTAACCTACTAAAATACACTTTAGACTCTTGGAGTTTAATTTGGTTCTATGTGCACTTGGTATATGGGAGTAACAAACACTCCCGAATACCTTTAGGTGTTTAACACTGGGCTTCCTACCAGTCCAGGCTTGCACTGGAGTTAAGTATTCCAGTGCTTTGGTTGGGCACCTATTGAGCAGGTACACAGAAGTGTTCACTGCCTCCGCCCAAAAAATCTTTGGTAGGTTTTTCTGATTTAACAATGTTCTGGCCATTTCCATTATTGTCCTATTTTTTCTCTCCACAACTCCATTCTGTTGTGGTGAGTAGGCAGTAGTAAGTTGTCTGGTTATTCCTTTAGATTCACAGTAGTCTGTGAATTTTTGAGAGAGGAATTCACCTCCTCTGTCTGTTCTAAGTGACTTAACACTTAGACCAGATTGTCTTTCGACAAGTGGTAAGAGTTTCTTGAAGCATTCAAGTGCTTCAGACTTGTGCTTCAAGAAAAATACCCATATATATCTCGTGCAGTCATCTATAAATAACAAGAAATAACTACTGCTGCCTAAGGACTTCACTGACATAGGACCACATATGTCAGCATGTAATAGTTCCAGGGGTTTAGAAGCTTTCCAGGCAGAGTGTTTTGGAAAGCTTTTTCTGGATTGTTTTCCCATTGAACATACTTCACAGATAGAGGTAGGTGGTGAAAGGTTTGAAGGCATACCAGTTACTAAGTTATTTTGAAAAATATTTTTTAGGTCAAAGTAATTCAAATGCCCAAACCTTCTGTGCCATAGAGAGGTGACAGATTGGACATTCATTAAGAATGCCTTATCTGTTTTCTCAGCAAATGTCAGTGGAAAACTTCTTCCACTTGACATTTTCACTATCCAGGAAGGTTGATTACAGTTTTGATCAAAAATTTTACATATTTTATTTTCAAATGATAGTTTATAGCCTTTTTCAATTAACTGGCCAACACTTAGTAGATTCTGGTCCAAGGCAGGAACCAGAAGTACATCCTTTATGAACTTTGTTCCAGAGCAGGTGGGTACTGCCACTCTGCCCTTGGCTTGCGCCTGAACCAGTTCACCATTCCCCAATTTGACTTGTGAATTTACTACTGGAAGTAAATCCACAAATATCTCTTCATTTCCAGACATGTGGTTTGAGCAGCCACTGTCCAGAAACTAAGTGTTTATTGAGTGTGTATTTTATGTTTCATTTACATAAAACAGATGTTCTACAGAACTTACTCGTTCTGTAAAACCAGCACTCTGGTTAGAGATGCTCTTACAGTTCTTAGAACTGTGCCCAAACCTTTTACAGTTTTGACATTGGTTTTGTTTTCGAAACCAACACTCTGCCGTAGTGTGGTTTAATCTCTTGCATATAGTGCAAGAGGGAGATTGTTCCTTAGATGAGTCTGTTGAGAGAGTAGAATTAGAGCATGTTTTAATTTTATTTTTGTTTTTATTTTTAGACTCATACCTTAGTGCATTTTTCTTGTTCCTCATGTCTCTGTATTGAACATCAGCCTTATTGGAGCTTTCTTCCCATCTTGACTGCATTGCAGTCTCTGCAGAGCTTTCTGCCCTCTTCAGTAATCGACTCTCATAAGACTTTAAGGAGCTCAGAACTTGCTGGATGGAGAGCTTTTGACAAGTCGTTGGTCTCCTCAATCACTGCCACAATGGCATCAAACTTATCAGGCATACAGATTAGAAGTTTTTCAACTAATCGAGTCTCAGAGACATTTTCTCCATGAATCTTTAGTTGATTAACAATATCTAGAAACTGAGTTGAAAACTCAGTAAGAGAATCTGAGTTTTTCATACTCAGATTCTCGAAGTCTTTTCTCAAGGAGTGCAGAAGAGCTCCTCGAGCCTTCTTATCTCTTTGGTATTCCTCGATTAGGAGGTCCCAAGCCTCCTTGGCTTGAGTACAGCCAAGTAATCGAGGGAATATCGCATTACTTAAACCATGTTGGATGAAAAGTAATGCCTTAGCATTTAATTTCCTCAATTCCTTCTCTTGCAACAGTTCCTTACCTTCCAGAATATAGAAATTAGGGGCTTCTACGTATCCAGAAACCACAATTTCCCATATATCTTGGGAGATAAACAATGTTCGCATTTTGACAAGGTAATAGTCAAAATTTTCACCATCAAACAAGGGAATAGGAATTGAACCCGAGTTTGATGAGTTTTGAGTTTTTGAAAACATGATAATCTTAAAACAGCTTGAAAAAATTTGAACAGAATGTTCGGGTTTTGTAAAAAATAGGTTTTAAAAACCACAAAACCTTTAGATCTTACTAGATCTGGTCAGATCTATGCTCGATCTTAAGAAATTTGTGAGAAATAATTAGGTTTTCAGAGAACGCATAAACTGGAGAAATTAGATTTGAGTATTGTTCAAAAATAATTTCAATCACAGTTAGGTATCGAGGCTCTGATACCACAATGTTGTTTTGTAACAACTATTCCTTGTTAAATACAAGGAATTCTCAAGAACAGAAGCAAGAATCTGAGAAGAAGAGAAGAACAGAGGAGAAGAAGAAGAGAGGAAATATCGCGCAGCAGGAACCAATATCAAAAACACTTCAATCAAAAATATTCAGCCAGCAGCTAGGTCAAAAGAAAAAATCAGCTTTTATATCAGTCCGATAATTAAACAATGTAAATTTATTAAAGATACACTTTACAGTAATACACCGATAATTGCTCATTAAGGGCATATCGGTAATTTCACTTTGAACAACTCAACTTAACGAACAGCCCGTCAACAGAGCATACCTATATAAACACTAATGCAGGCCTGCACAAGCACTTGTGCAGGCCTGCATAAACACTTATGAAAGCATGCATAATTGCTTATGAAAGCCTGCATAATTGCTTGCATACCACATAAATGCTTATGCATACCACATAAATTATGCATACACCATAAATGCTTATCTTTATGCATACTCATTATGCATAACCAAGTTTATGCATCAATGTCATGCATTAAAATTTTTGTTGATATTTTTTATTTTTAAATCTTTTTAAAGAATCAGGGGTACTTATGTGTATCTGAATTTGTGTGTTCAAAAATTGACCAAAATCATAATTATTCTTGATTTGGGTTACTAAATATTAAATTAAAATAAAAAGGGTACCAAACCATAATTATTTTTATTTTCGGTCTCCTTAATATAATTATCACATTTATTTATCTTTGTCATTGAATGTTTGTGTGGGTTGGGATTGAGATATGCATCCTTTAAACTAATTATTTTAGTATATGGTTGAAAAAAATCTATGGGTTGAAATAGTTTTTTTTTCTTTATTTTGAGATGATAAAATTAGTATATCTCTTATGATTGTGCATTGTATTATATATGTAATATTTGGAAATGATGTGCATTATATTGTATATATAATATTTGGCAGTGATGTGCATTGTATTGTATATGTAATATCTGGCATTGATGTGTAGTGTAGGGTATATTTACGTTGTGTACATTATTTATAATTGCATTGCATTATGATTTCTATAGTGTAATTTTTTTATTCACTCCCTCCTTTTAACCCATCTCCTCTTATTCCTTGGTCTTCCATAAATGAGATCTGGGGCCCAAGGTTAGATCAAGTAAGACCCCCATCCAAATAATATGAATAGGGCATATGATAACAACACATGGGGCATGTATCCAACATCTTTTGGGATCAAACTCGTGTTCCCTAAGGGTTGGTAGTCTTTTCCCATTTTCAATCAAGTTAGCATACTTTTGGTCTATAATATATTTTGTGAAGAATTTGTGTGTTGTTTTGGTAAGCATGGTGAAAGTGCAGAAAAGCAATAAAAATTGAACACCTTATTGTATATATTGCTATGGTGTGTGGGTGATGTGTGAAAAAAATGTGTGAATCAATTTTTCTAATTCTAGAAATTTGAATATTTCACTTTTTTTTTAATTTATGCACTGTAAGGTACATTTTCTTCAATTGATATTTTTCATGCAATAATTCTTTATCTAGTAATTAATGGGATAATTAGTAAATCATTTCAAAACTATTATATTCTATTTAATATTATTAAATCCTAATTTCTTTTCGAAAGTATTGCTTGCATACCCAATAGGCAGTATCATAGCGTGATCATCCGTTTGTTGTGTTTTTTTATACTTGGTTGAATTTAATTTTTGTGACAATGGAAGCATACAATTCCTCTGAGATGATTAAGTTAAACTCATATAATTAGCCGATATGAAAATGGGAAAAACTAAGATGTTAGATCTTTTGGTGGTCAAGAATTTTAATGCCCCAATAAGAGAGTCTGAAACACAATAGATCAAATGATAGTGTTTAAAAGATTATGCATTTATTGGTCATTGCCATCATGAAAAAGTTGGTTGGAGTGGACACATTCCATCACATCTCTAAGAAGATGAACTTGGATATTCTTTGAAATAATTTGAACATATGAATGTATTACAAGGTTGGTAAACTTACATTCATGAAGATATTATTAAAAGAAGAGTTATATTTTTTTTATTTCCCTCTTTACTTCTCAATACATGGGAATTCTTAGTGGTCTCCATTAGTACATTATGCTTGAATGGTGTTTTCTAATAGGCATGTTTTGCCTACTGCCTAGGAATATTCAATTATCGGGCATTCAGACTGCATGATTGGAAATAACCATAGAGTATTATTCTTGTTCATTTTCAACAAGTTTGAACATTCTTGATTAGATTCTTACTAATGCCCACTCCATATATAGTAGAATACTCAAATATGTCCTTTATTTTGTAACATTAATTAATAATTATTCTTGCAAGGTGATTTCAAAAGAAAAGATTGTCTTTTTAGGTATATAAAGATTTTTATGCTAGTGTCAAAGAGAGGCCAAACAAAATTGATTTTTTTATGATCTATTAATAAAAGAAAATATCAAAGATATTTTGAGTTATAGATCTCATGATATTAAGCTAGAAAGAACCAAAACTAAGATATCTTAGCTGAATGAAATGACCAAGAGGAAGAGGATGAACCAAATCATTATAAAGTGAGTTTAATGTAAGTTTTATCATACTCAACTTCTCAAAAAGGTTTGGGGGGGGGGGGGGGGGGGGGGTATGTATATGAATTTGGACCCGACCATAATGTTTCCCATTGCTATTCTCGAGACTAATGTTTCAAATATGATTTGGAGTGGGAATGATATATCTTATAATCAATTGAGAAATTTTGATTATAAACATTTTGTTCATATCTTAAGATATGAGATATTGGAATTAGATATTAGAATAGATGAGATATTAGGTCCCATAATATGGAATTACATGACCCAATAGTTAAAAAATTGATATGAGTAGAAATATCATCTTTCCTAAAGACCAATACAGAGATAATGGTGATTAGTGTGGAGATCATAGTATTCTTGGAGAAATCTTTGTTCATGTTGAACCAACTTTATGTTGATCTATTAGTTATAAGTGGAGGGAGAGAAAGATATATAGAGGAAAGATAGTGATAGATCCTATTGGAATTGGTCAAGATCTAATTACTCAACCTTTTGAGAATAGATATAAATGACTTTAGGTTTTGTAGGATGATATAAAGTCCATGCATATAAAACATACTTATGATTTAATCCTATTTTGGAAAAGGAACCAAACACTAAAGAATTAGTGAATTTTAAGGAAAAAAAACTTTAAGATATGGGTATCAATTGATCATCATGGCCCAACATGCCTCAAAAAAAGGTGGTTCAACATGGCATGTTGGCCTATTGGGCAATGTGAATGTGTTGAGTATGGTGGAAGTTATCTGGATAATATCATGGGTTCGTGCCGAGGCTTGGTTCCAAGCCACTAGGGCCACATCATACTTGTGTGGTTCGCATGCCTCCCCATTAGGAATGGTCCAACCCATGCATGTAGATTGTGTCATGTCGAGCCTACCTTTTGGAGTGTTGAACTTACCCTATTGACTTATTTGATACCTTTATCTGGAGATCATGATTCTTTACTGACATATAAAAATTTATTAGTTGGGAAGGATTTTAGTGAAACAAAATATGTTGATTTATGGTCCTATGAGAGATTTTATCTCTTATCATGAAGATATCTTTTATCTAAGTTATTATAAATCGAACCACTAGCTTTAACTTAGAAATTAAATAACTCAATGTGAAGACATACTTTTTTCATGTTACCCTTCAAGAAACTCTATGTATGAAGGAACTTGGGGATTCCAAGTTGTTGGAAAGAAAGGTTTGGTTTGTAAACTCAAGAATAATTTATATAATCTTAAGGAAATCCAGAGGCAATGGTACTTGAAGTTTAACTCAATTATAGTGAGTACTGAGTCCTAATTTTTAATATACTACATTTGCCTATATGTTATCCATTATCAATAGTCAGGTGATGTTCTACACATTGTACAACATGTTGATAATATATAAATCATTAATCACAATAAAGCTTATAATGAGGAGTTGAAGGGAAAAATAGGAAAATGTTTATGATAAAATATTAAGAAATAGTCAAGTATATTCTCATCATGAGTCTCATTCGAAATAGAAGTTCTGATATATCTGGTTATTTTAAAATTATTTCATGAAAAGTTGAGACATTTCCTCTTTCTTTCAAGAAAGTCATATCGTGACAAGAAAAGTGGAAACCAAGTCAAGATCTATATTAATAAAACAAAATAACAATTAGAAAAGAAAATGGTGATTTTTAGCCATTATTTCTTTCCTTGCATAATAGGTATGGAGAGAGCTTTGAGTTTGATTTCTAGTGTCACACCCTCCACACATGTACCACCTCATGAAGATTTTTAGGAGATAGAGTAGAAAAGCTCTTAAGAAATTTCTTATGCTTAGAGATAAGTAGGTCTCAATATGCTTTGCTATGCATTTTAAGCTAACTACCAAACAATATCTGATGACTACGAGAGGGGAAGGAAATACATGAGTCATGTTTCTTATGTATTAGCTATTGGTAGTATTGCGTGTGTAATAGTTTATACAAGACTTGTTATTACTCACATTTTTGGTGTCATTAGTCGTGTTCTTCAACTCAAAAGAGGTACCATTAAAAATAGTAAAATATATCTCGAAGTACTATTAGGATACTTCTCAATCATCCGTGTATCTCGATGGGTGAAAGTTTTTCTCAGGGACATTGACCCAAATTTGATTGATGGTCTCACCTAGTGGAAGTCCACTTCATATTTTTGGAACAACCTTTGGAGTGTGAGTTACATCATGACACTCCAAGCCATAGTAATGTGTTGTATTGTAAAATACAAAGTCTAAGTTTATTTTTTGCTACCAAAGTTTACAAAGAAACTTTGTGGATGATAAGATTTTTTATAAACTTGGATGTGCACCTATATATCTTAATTATTCACTATTGTAGTGAGTATGATCCATAGTCCGAGAACATGACCTTCCACTACAAGTAGAAGTGTCCATTGGGCAAGCCACATTGCTGACCTTGTATGGCTCATGAAGAAGGGTGTGTTGGCATGTGCCAACACACCCTTCTTCATGTGCCAAAAAAGCATGTGCCAAAACATGACTAGTTGAAGAAACACGCAATACTCACTAGTTGAAGAACATGACTCATGTACCAAAAAAGCATGTCATGTTGGGCCTTCTACCTATGGATCATCCTGGCCCAACATGTTGAACCTGCTAGTGATGACTGCATTAATATGTAACACATAATAGTAATGTGTTAAATATATCAAATAAAAAAAGTAAAGCATATTTCATTATGCAAAACATGGAATACCATGATGATCAAGCTCATCACAACCCTACACAACTAGATTTTGATATAGGTCATGCTCACTCAGAACAATATCTCATTATGGATCATAAAATAGGACGTGTTGGCCTTTCATAGAAGTGGAAAATGGGTCATGCCAGGTTGGAAAAACCCAATTTTATGTGGCCCAACCAGTCCATCGTCTCAAGCTAGCATGCTTAAAAATGTGGTTAGTCGGACATGACACAATATGAAATGAGCATGCTGGATACTGCTAGGTTGAGTTTATCCTCTTTGATACCCAACATGATTAACCAATGTACATAAGTTGTGTTTTGCCTGGCACGTGCCTAATCTAGGTTAGTCTAGATGTGGTGTAGTGCAACAATAGAATAGTCAGACCCATAACTCTTAGGTCATGAGCCTTAATTGGATAGCTTATTTGTGGTTGATCTAGGAATCAAGGATCTTCGTCAAGGATTCCATCCCAGCCATTCAAGTCCATGCTTAGCCTCCATGCACAAGTTGCCTAGCCCTTTCTAGTCCCTAAGGCTTTAGTGTAGGTGACCTAGACTAAATCTTTGGTCTACTAGGTTCGTAGGTTGAATGCTTTCCTAAATTAATATATATCTATGATTATATAATAACATAAAAAAGCTTAAAGAACAATAAAATATATATATAATTTAAAACTACAATATAAAATAAATTACATAAAAAATTAAATGCACCCTAAATTTAAACTCAAAATCTTTAAAAATAAAAAAAAATGAGAAAATGTGAAATTCCAATGGTAATGTAGTGCTCATGGTGGTGATTGTAGAAATTATTAGATAATGATCACCATTTGTTACTCGGACTAATTTTAATCTTTACATATCAAAGTTGTTGTTTCAACATGTAAATCATCATCTAGTGGCAATGCTTGATCTTGAAGGCTAGGCCATTAATCATTCCAATGTTTTAAGCATGAAAAAGCTTATATAATATCTAGTTTTAGCCTTGTCCTCTTATCATTAATAATATTAAACACCTAAAAAAAAGTAAATATCTATGTCATACTAGATACTGAATAGATCAATATATCACGTATCATTTTAGATAATATAAAAAAGATGAATTTGAATAATTTCCACCAACTTAATTGTCTAAATTTTTTATAATTTTTGGACAAGATAGAGCAATATTTGTTAAATAAACATAAATCTCAATTTTTAATGGAGAGTTTTTTTTAGACATTAAATATTTGTTTTCAATAGGAAAGATGAAATGTCAAGAGTCAATAGTGATAATGATTTTTAATTTTCGGTTTTATTAGGGTAAACTAATACCTATAAATAAATCATTGTATTGATTGTAAAACAACAAGAATTAAAGAAAGAAAGAGCCTATTTTCAAAAATATTTTCTCCTCAATTATAGTTTGCGACCAATTTTTTTTTACAATTTGGTATCGGAGGGATGGGGAGTATAATCAATAATGTCTCACTGCTCCGATTAACAAAGGTGAATTACGAGAATTGGAGCATCCAAATGAAAGCTCTTCTCGGTTCTGTGGATTGTTGGTAGGTGGTTCAAGAAGGTTTTGAAGAACCTGAATCTACCAAAGGATATACGACGGCTCAAAATAAGGTGTTGAAAGAGATGCGATCAAAAGATAAGACGACATTATACATCATGTTCCGAGCTGTTGATGAATCGGACTTTGAGAAGATTGCGAGTGCAAAAACTTCAAAAGAAGCGTGGTGCATCTGGGAGACTACGTACAAAGGAGCCGATCGAGTTAAACAAGTTCATCTTCAAACTCTTCACAACGAGTTTGAAAGCATGAAAATGAAGGAGTCAAAAGGTGTGTCCAATTATATCATGCGTGTTCAAACAATGGTAAATCAACTCAACCAAGACGGAGAGAGGTTATCCGATGCGCGAGTTGTGGAAAAGATTCTAAGGTCGTTAACTGACAGTTTTGAAAATGTGGTATGTGCCATAGAAGAGTCAAAGGATCTAGCAACGTTCACAGTCGATGAGCTTCCAGGTTCCCTAATGGCACATGAATATCGTAAGAAGAAGAAAAATGAGGAGATACTTGAGCAAGCACTTCAAACTAAATCATCGTTCAATGACGAAAAGGTATTCTATTCTCAAAACTTTCGAGGTAAATGGCGAGGCTGTGGTGGTCGAGGAAATATTCGCGGTGGGAAAAGCCGCAGTCAAGAACGGTATCATGAGGAGAATGGGCAATCAAATCAACAAAATTGACGTGGAAGAGGACGCGGTCGTAGAAGAGGCGGTCGATCAAATTATTCCAACTTTGAGTGCTACAAGTGTGGCAAATATGGTCACAATGCGAAGGATTATAATTCTGATAAATGTTACAATTGTGGAAAGGTGGGGCACTTTGCAAAAGAATGTCGAGTTGAAAAAAGGATGGAAGAGACAACCAATCTAGCCATGGATGACGAGGCAGAAGAAGGCTTTCTCTTAATGGCATATAACAAAGTCAACACCGACAACGACACAGTGTGGTACCTTGACACAGCTGCAAGCAACCACATGTGTGGGCACGAGCATTGTTTCAAAGAAATGCGAAAGGTTGAAGTTGTATCTGTGTCGTTTGGAGATGGCTCAAAGGTTGAGGTAAAAGGCCAATGTACGATTTATTATGTATAAAAGGATGATTTCATTGGGTCAATCCAAGATGTGTATTACGTACCAGACCTCAAGAACAATATTTTAAGTATGGGGCAACTCATGGAGAAAAGATATTCGGTTTTTATGAAAGACTGAATATTACTATTGAAAGACAAGCAAGGGCGTTCAGTTGCACAAGTTGAAATGGGAAGAAATTGGATGTACAAGCTGAATTTGAGAAGTGTACGAGGAAAATGTTTGCCAGTCAATGTGGAAGACAAGGTGTCACTGTGGCATCTTCGTTTTGGTCACCTATATTATGATGGCCTAAACAAGTTGGCAAAGAAGAACATGGTGCACGGACAACCAGACATGAAATACGAGGGAAAATTTTGTGAAAATGTGTGCTCGGAAAGCATGCAAGAATGTCATTTCAAAAGAAGGCAGAGTATCGGGCTAAGCAACCTTTCGAATTGATTTATTTCGACATATGTGGACCATTCACCCCTCAATCTCTCAGCGAAAAAAGGTATTTCATTTCTTTTATTGATGATTTCTCACGAAAAACTTAGGTTTATTTTCTAAAAGAAAAATCTGAGATATTTGAGGTGTTCAAAAATTCAAAGTGCTGGTGGAAAAGGTGACCAGTAGATATATTAAATCTGTACGATCCGATAGAGGCGGCAAATACACTTCGATGATTTTCATGGAGTATTGTGAGGAGCAAGGCATAAGGGGATTTTAACCGCATCATACTCTCCACATCAAAATGGTATAGCCGAGAGGAAGAATCGAACCATTCTTGATATGCTTCGGTCAATACTCAAAGGCAAGAAAATGCCGAAGGAGTTTTGGGCGGAAGCTGTGCAATGCGCCGTCTATGTTCAAAATATGTGTCCACATGCAAAGTTGTATGATCAAACACCACAAGAGACGTGGAGTGGACAAAAACTAACAGTCTTTCATCTCAAAGTATTCGGCAGTTTGGCTTATGCACATGTGCCGGATCAGTGAAGAACAAAGCTCGAAGACAAAAGCAAAAGATATATTTTCATTGGATATGATGAGAAAACAAAAGGATACAAGCTATTTGACCCAATAAGCAAAAAGATTCTAGTGAGCCGTGATGTACGAGTCCATGAAGTAAATGAATGGGATTGGAATAAAGCAATAGAGGATATCATTGATGTTGGAGAATCATCAATTGCTATGCCAACAACTATACCGAAAAATTATAAAACCATTGATGATTAAGATGAACTGCGACAACCCAAGATGCGAAGCTTACAAGATTTGTATGATTCAACAAATGGGTACACCTTGTATGTCTTTTGGTAGATTCCGAAAATTTAAGCTTTGAACAGGCGGTGTAAGACAAAAAGTGGCAAACTACCATGGACGAGGAGATTAAAACAATAGATCACAACAACACATGAGAGTTAGCAGAATTGCCAAAAGGAACTCAGCCCATTGATGTTAAGTGGGTATTTAAGAGAAAGATGAATGCTCAAGGAGAGATAGAAAGGTATAAGGCGAGACTTGTAGCAAAGGGATACAAGCAAAAGGCGGGAATTGACTATGATGAGGTGTTTACTCCCGTTGCAAGGATGGAGACAATTAGATTGCTCATTTCACAAGCGACTCAGCTCAATTGGCTGATATTACAAATGGATGTCAAATCAGCATTCCTAAATGGTGTGCTTGAAGAAGAAGTTTATATTAAACAACCACCTGGGTACATGAAAATTGGAGAAGAAAAGAAGGTATTGAAATTGAAGAAGGCACTTTATGGGTTGAAGCAAGCATCGTGGGCGTGAAATACTCGTATCGATAGATACTTCAAAGAGAACAGGTTCGAGCAATGTCCTTATGAACATGCCCTTTATGTGAAGAAGAGTGGAAAGGTAAGGCAAGAAAAGACGAGTATTTTTGTATCCTAGGAGGCATATATAAAGGAGATTTTGAAGAAGTACAGGATGGAGTCTTACAATCTGGTTTCAACACCAATGGAACCAGGTGCAAAACTCTCTAAGTTTGATGGAGGAGAAGGAGTCGATACAAGCAAATATCGGAGTTTAGTGGGAAGCCTTCGCTATCTCACATGCACAAGGCCGAACCTTACATTAATTGTCGGCATTGTAAGTCGATTCATGGAGGAGCCAGTCTATTCACATTGGAAGGCGTTAAAGTGAATCCTTCGATACATCAAAGGAACAATGTCACTCGGGTTATTTTATACAAATGCGGCAGATTACAAGTTGGTCGGGTACTCCAAAAATGATTGGTGCAGAGACTTGGACGATCGGAAAAGCACATCGGGTTATGTGTTTTTTATGGGTGACACGGCATTTACTTGGCTTTCAAAGAAGCAACCAATCGTGGCACTCTCAACATGTGAAGCTGAATATGTGGCAGCATCTTTGTATGTACGTCATGCGATATGGCTCAGAAATTTATTGGGCAAGATTGAGCAACAACAACTCGGTGCAACTGAGATACGAGTTGACAACAAATCAGCAATTGAATTGAGCAAGAACCCAGTGAATCATGAGAGAAGCAACCATATTGACGTTCGTTTTCACTTCATCTGAGATCAAGTAAAGGAAGGAAATATAAAATTAGTATACGTGGCAAGTCGGGACCAAGTCGCAGATATCTTCACCAAACCACTACCTATGATACTACTCGACAACTGCAAAAGATTACTCGGCATGAAAGATGGCAGGAGCATTTAAGTTTATGAGGGAGTTTTGTTAAAAAAACATTAAATGTCAATTTTTAATGGAGATTTTTTTTAGACATTAAATATTTGTTTTCAATAGGGAAGATAAAATGTCAAGAGTCAATAGTGATAATGATTTTTAATTTTCAGTTTTATTAGGGCAAACTAATGCCTATAAATAAATCATTGTATTGATTGTAAAATAACAAGAATTAAAGAAAGAAAGAGTCTATTTTCAAAAATATTTTCTCCTCAATTATAGTTTGCGGCCAATTTTTTTTTACAATATTCGGTATCTAAGTATCTCAATAACTTATGCCTATTTGATAAGTCATTACATTATTTATCCCTACCTAACTAAATAGAAAAGTCATTATCTTCTAAAATAGTTTCAATCTTCATATTCATAAGCTCACTATAGTTATCATATTTATTTTTATAAAATTTTAAAAGTTTGCTAATTGCTCATAAATTTTACTTTTTGCTTCTTTCAATTATTTAATAGTACTTATGTATTTCATAGTATTCTTTTTATGCATTCGAACATAATCTTATGATCCATATAGACAACTAAGTAATAAAGAGATCAAATGGTCACTTGGTATCTTAAATATATATTTTTTCAACTCAATAGTAATGTCACAAAAAAATATTTTTTATAGTAAACAAACTTCTCATATTGGACATGTATCTAACAACAATGCAAAATGTAGGAATCCATAATAATGACACCAATTCATCATATCATTAAAAAATTTATGAATTTAAATTATAAAGTCTTATATCCCAATCTAATTCATTAATTATTATTTCACTATTTTTATTATTAATAAAGTCAAATATAATATATTGGTAACTAACACATGAATCCAACATCAAGTATGTTGAATTCCAATTGTATCATATATTTAGTGAAAGTTTTTTCTTTTTTAGTCATATTGGCTTTCATAGACTATAAAATTATTGTAGTTTCTTAGATATCCTAATATATTCTAATATATTTGAAATTTATTCTAATGAGGTATACATTATTTTTAAGTATGTTTGTACTAATAGCTTTATTATGTGACACACATCTAATATAGAAAATCTCAATCAGGAAACACTCTCTAATGATTATTATGAATACACTAACTACGACACCATTATTTGAAATATTATCAAATATTATATAATAACTTTTTATTTTGTATGTTGCATTCCCTAAAAATCTCAAAAGAATCATATATGAAAATATAATCAACAAAGTAGATGGTAATACAAATGAATTAAAAATTATTATGACGAATCTATATATCAGACATCACTCATATCTATTCACAATGTTTTTTAAGTTTATTAATTATTAATTTTGTTTTTCAAATTTATAATTTTTACATCAATATTATAGGCTAGCTTAAAAATCCTATGATAAGCGAATTAAAAGTATGTGTGCATATAATGAACTAGGGTAGGATCTTCTCCAAATTTAAGGAAAAGACTATTGCAACTTTGTAAGGATGTCAAAACTCAAATTTAATTGACATGATTATAAAATCTAATTGAGTGAAGATCTCTCATTCAATATAGTCAGCATGTATACGAATTTTGCGAGTAATAAAGTGAACATATGTCTAGATATTAATCCCACATGAATTATTTTCATGGTTCAATCAATCAAGAATGAACCAACAACTACAAGTTGAATACATGTGCTTGACCTTTAAGAATATACTCAAATTCTAGGTTTGGTGAATGTAATTATGTGTGATGATGTTTCTCAATATTTGGTTAATATTGTATTTGATTATTGGACGAAGGGTTGATTAGTATGGAAATACTTATAGACTCTCTTGACATACAAGGTGAACATTATCTATTGAATTGTCACTATTAAGGGTGATCTCTTCATTGTTATTCCCTTGGTATTTCAATACTAAAGTAACACATCATTCCATGCAAGGCTCATTCACATGGAAGTAATATATTTTGACTTTCCTTAGTTGTTCTGACATCCACTTAAGCTTTCAACCAAGTCCACCAATTATATTCAATTTAGATTTAGTTTCACTATCATTCATCAAGATTCATAAAAAAAAATTACAATTCAATAAAATTCTTGCATATAAGGCCCATATTAATAACAATCACATCATAAAAAATATTAAATAACCACAAAAAAGTCATTATTTTGAGTGTTGAACAAACTCGCATACTAAAATAATTATTTATCCTCGAACAAAGAGACTTTTTCTCTGTCTGAAACTCTATCTAGATTAGCCAATAAATGAAGAATACAATAACAACGAAAACAACCATACAATTCACCAATATGGATAAAAAAGTTGATAGAGATGTCAGTCCTTTGTACCCAAATCCTTCAATAGGGAATTATACTTTAGAATGCTCAAATTTGGGCATAGATGTGGAAAATCTTTTGGCATGTCATTTGTTGCTCATTGCTCATTCCATCATCTTTGAAATCATGTTGTATAATATATCTTATCTTCTTCTGATTGAGTTGAGTGAATGATTAAAAAACCCTATTCAAAATACATATTTTCTAGTTCTCATTATACTTCTCTAAGTTATCTATCCACAATTTCTCTCTATACCTTATGTTACCATCCATTTTTTATCTCTATACTTTTTCATTCTCTTCCACTCATTTGTGATAAATTTGTAAAACTTCCTAAAGGCTTTAGTACTTCTCATCACCATAGTCTCCACTTTTTTTATTACCTCTTCAAAGATTTTTATAACATAATCCTGAACTTCTTTTAGGTAGATACGAATAAGTTATTTTTCTTATTGAGATGCATCTATGTTTGGTACTCAAAATACCAAATAAATGATATTATTTTGGAAGTAAAATATGGAGTGTTTGCATGAATACTATTAGTTATCAAAGAGATTTTGCCAAATTTTACTTTGAAGAGGAAATGATAAATATTAGTGAAATCAGAAAGAATTTAGATAAAATTAGTGAACTCAATGAAGAAAGACTTATAGTAGAAAGAAGCAATGGAGAGTTATCATAATTTTATTTCCATGACTTATATATCTTCTATATATAGTATTAAGTAGTGATAATATCTATTATTAGACATAACTCTATCTAATCAATCATGGTCTTCTTTGTATATAATGACTCTATCATTGTATTAACACAATCATTTCATTGCACAACAAAATTATCAGCCTATGATATTTTCTTGGAATTATGACCATACTGGTTCTAAACTACTTAATGGCTATGACAAAATTTTTTGTTGTCATAGTCAATTACCCAATTGGTATAAGTAGTCATGACACATCATAATATTATAATTTATTCAAATAGTACCAAAAACATCAAAAGAAATCGGTTGTTATATCATTTTCCATGATAATCTTTTATTCCAAAGAGCAATGACTTAATCCTGACATTCATATTGTCACTATACATTGCTGATAAAGAAAAAACTAGGGTTGTAGTCAATTCTCAGCGTCACAACTTTATCCTATAAAGTGAATTTGACTTAGCAACCAACATAATGATATTTTGTTCACAAAGCTAAGATCAAAGCCACAATGAATTACTGATGCTAAGACATTGTGTTTTAGAGAGTTAAGCATCAGTCATGGTCATTCATAACACCATGATAAGTAAGCTTCAGATATGATTCAAAGAGATGACAAAGTTGTGACCTCAACTTTGTACCGTAACATCCAACTTAAAATGTTGCTCAAATTCCCAAAGTATAAAGTTACATTTGTAGAGAGCAAAAAGAGAGAGTAAGGAAAAGAGTAAAAGAAGATCGTGATGTATTCCAAGCCTTGGAACCACAACCTTAACATCAATTATAGGTAAATCCAATGTGATCAACAAGCAAAATCAATTAAAATTAGGGTTTATACAAGATAACTATTCACACATCTAACATGATTTTATCTCTAATGTTTGACTAAATTGAATTCTAGGTTGTGATAGATAATTGAATTTAAAAGATTACATTTGATTTATAATGTGTTTTGATATTGATGGATATAAATACGTCTAATAACCAAACAATAAGATTTTCACAAATATGTTAGTTTATATGTTGGTTATGACAAATGGTGATAAGTATCCAATAAGAAACACTCTTGTTGGTCAAAATGAAATAAGTGATAGTCATTCTAATATTAATATGTGAGATAAAATAACATATGAAAATGCAAAGTTTAGGCATTTTAATCATTATGAGTATGACACGAATAAAGCCAAAAGCATGAATATATTAAAAACAAGTTTTGGTTATGGTGAATAATGATAAGTATGTCATGAGACACATGCAGATCAGTGAAACTCATATGGTGATGATAGCCATATAAATCATTCTAGCTTGTATGATTTTCATGGGTGAAATTCTTGAGAAAACATATAATTAATTATCACTTGTATGATACTCACAAAGCTTAAATTATAAATGTGACACCATATCCCCCATGGGGTCTCATTCATTCTATCACACAAAAAAATGTGTAATAAAATAAAATTTTCCAAATGTAGCGCACACATTTTTTGTTCTTTTATTTGCTCAGCATAAAAACACCAAATATATTATTCTAGCCACAGCTAACTTCCCTTCACACGTGCAATTTTGCATGTGGGTCTGTCATCTGTCCTAGACTTGTACCTGAAAGGGATCCCATAATTAGAGGTGTCAAACGGGCCGGCCCAGCACGGCACGGCCCGTTTTTCACGAGCACGGTCGTGCTACCGTGCCGGGCCCGCTCGGGCACGCCTTATCTGTGGGCGTCGGGACTCGGTAGAAAAGACCGCTGGTCGGGTCTGTTTGGACCTGACCCGCGGTCTTTTTACCGGGGGGGGCCAGGGGACGGCCCGACGGGTCACGACTCACGGCACGGGATGGACCCGTGCCGGGCACGGCACGCGAAGTTCTTAACCCGGGCACGGCACAGGCCCGGGCACAGTTTAAGAACGTGCCGGGCCGGCCCAGGCACGGCCGAACCGTGCCGTGCCTCATGCGGGCCGGCCCGGCCCGGCACGTTTGACACCTCTACCCACAATGGAGTTAGCAAAACTTAGTAGAGGTAAACTCCTACAGGGCTACTCCCTATCTAAGTACAAGTAAAACATCATGCATATATATCAACACCTAATCAAGTACAATGTTTATATGAATACAATTATAGATATTTATTTATATGCCTATATTCTTGAGTCCCATCGACTCCCTCACACATGTCGAAGCCAAGTGTGACATATTATATAATAGATGTAGATATAAATAAATAAATAAATAAATATATATATATATATATATATATATATATATATATATATATATATATATATATATATATATATGTATGTATATGTATATGTATATATATCTATAGAAATATATATTTTTTTGGAATTATTCTGAAAAATATGGACTTTCTCCGAAAAATAATATTGGATATTCTCCAAACAAAATATATATTTTTTGGAAATACTCCGGGAAATATAGACCTCCTAAAAATCATATAGACATTTTTTGATAAAATATTTTTTTCCTTAGATATTTTCCAAAAACCACCATATAACTCAGCATGGACGTTATCCCAATTCGAGTTCGCATATTTATATTAGCCATGCTTCTGAAAAAAATACTACACAACTTAATCTAGATGTCCCAATTCGAGTTCGCAAAATACAATCAATTATACCTTTATATATATATATAATGCACCCACCCATTTTTATGGAATATTTTCGTGCATATAAAATGCAAATATCTCATTTACAATTAAATCATATTCGAAACACAGTTATACCTATAAAAACCCAATTCATACTGCAATATAGTTTACTAAATGAAACATAGAAAATTTTCACTAATTAACCATTCCTAATAAAATTTCTAATTAGTTTGAATTGAAATATAAATCATGATCATTTATGGCCTTTAAATATAAAAAAATTTCAATAGGAGAAAACTACTATCAAACTGAAGATATCTTCGTATAGAGTGACTTTTGTTCTTTGACTATTCTATTTTGACTTCAAAATAATCCATTATGATCAAAAGAAAATCAATGAAACTTTTAATTTTTTTTTCCTCTGCACTGTCTCTCTCTCTCTCTCTCTCGCTCCCCCCCCCCCCCCTCCGAAGTGATGTTTTTTTCCCATCATCCTATTTTTTGAATTCTTGTCATTTATTTTTTTTAATTAAAATAATTTATATATAAACTGATTATTATTATAATTATTTTAGTGTGATGCTTGGACCGCAAGTGGCGCTGCCACGTGCTGACATCATAGCATGGTCTTTTCTTTTTTTTTAATTCTCCTAAATATTCTAATAATTATTTTAATAAATTTAAAAAAATAACTAGATTCTGACTTCCTCAGAATTTGACAAAATTTATCACTGTAACTATATATTCCAAGACAAATTCAATAACAAAATTCATTTTATCATCAGGATTCTAAAATTTTCAGCTTATTTTTCTTATTGAAAAATTACCATTTTGTCCATTTTTTCAGAAAAAAAATCATATTTTTTTTCGAGATTTTACATTCTCTCCTCCTTAAAGAATTTCATCCCAAAATTCTCACATACATACCTTTACAATTATAAATATACTCTGAAATTAAATAATTATTACATTCCTAAAACACATATCTTCATTTTCAAATAAAAAATGATAAGCAACATGCATCGTGTCTTCACATTTCCATGTTGCTTTTTCTATTCTTTGATGCTGTCATATCACATTTACTAGTCTCATAGTCTTGTGGAACAAAATGTGGTCTTGACTATCAATGATACACTGGTATTTCTTTAAATGTTCCATTTATATCATTAATGAGTTCGCCCCAATCATTTACATAAGTTGGATCAAAAATATATTTCCTAAGCATAGAGACGTGGAATATCTTATGGAAACCAGATAAATGTGGTGGTAATATCAATCAATAAGCAACCAAACACACCTTCTAGAGTATTCTGAAAGGCCTAATATATCTTGGCGATAACTTTACTTGCTTACCAAATCTAATTACTCTCCTTTTTGACATTATTTTCAAGAAAATATGATCTCCCACCTCAAATTCTAGAGGTCTCTATTGTCTATTAGCATAAATTTTCTATCAACTTTGAGCTATAAGAAGACGTTGTCCTATCAAATCTACTTTCTCTGAGGTATCTCTAATCACATTTAAACCTGTGATTGATCTGTCTCCCACCTCAGCCCAACAAACTAGAAATCAACATGGCTTTCTATACAGTACTTCATATGGTACCATTTTGATACTTGCATGATAACTATTGTTATAGGCAAACTCTACCAAATGCAGATGTTCTTCCCAGCTACCTTTGAATTCTAGACAACATGCTCGTAGATATCTTACAAAACTTGTATGGTCCTTTCTAACTAACCATCTATTGGTGGATGAAAAGTTGTGCTCATTACCAACTGTATTCTCATTTCTTTCTGGAAACTCTTCTAAAAATGAACTATAAATCTGGAATCTCTGTCCGATATAATAGAAACTAGCAATCCATGAAATTAGACAATTTATTATATGTATAACCTACACAATTCCTTGCGTGTGAAGGTCATCTGCATTGCTAGAAAATGTGCTGACTTTGTAAGACAATCCACAATTACCCACACATCATATTTTCGTGATGTCCATGGTAAGTGAGCCACAAAATTCATTGTGATATGCTCCTATTTTTACTATGCTACCTCCAAAGGCTAGAGTAATCATGTTGGCTTCTGATGCTTGACCTTTAGCTACTGACACATGAGACATCGTCAAACAAAATCCCCAATGGGTCTATTTATCCCATTCTAGTAATATTGGTAGTGAAGATCATTACACATCTTTGTACCACTCGGATGCATCATAAAATGAGAAAAGTGAAATTATCTAAGAATCTCATCTTCCAATTCTACTAGTTGGGGAACCATAATTCATCTCCTAAACCAAAGACTATCATCCGTATGAATAACCCAACCTTCATCGCATGTACTTGTCTCTACTCGATTCTTTATGGATAATATTTATAAATCTTATTTCTAGATCTCAATCACCTTATTTTATAGGAAAGATATGACTACTAAACTCCTGATAACACCCTGACTTTGACTGCAATATTATAAGCTGAATCATCTCATAGTTTCAAGCATATCCCATTACCGCAAAGCTATACTAGGTAGTGCACTTCGTGACTTCTGACTAAGTGCATCAGTCACTATATTTGCCTTACCTGGATAATAATGCAAAGTAAAATCATAATCTTCTAGATATTCTATCCATTGATACTGTCTCATGTTAAGGTCACATTGTGTAAAGATATATTTCAGACTTTTGTGGTCTGAATATACCTCAAATTTCTCTCCGTATAAATAGTCATGCCATCTTTATAAAACAAAGATATAGCAGCCAACTTTATAGCATGTGTGGGGTAATTCCACTCATGATTCTTTAACTACCTTGAACCATAAGCTACAACTTTCCAGGATTGCATCAGAACACATCCTAATCCATCTTATGAGGCATCACAATACATTGTATGTTTATGTTTCCAATCTGAAACTATCAGAATAAGAACTAAAGTAAGTCTCCTTTTCAATTCCTATAATATCTTTTCACATGAATTAGTCTACTTATACTTGACTTCATTCCTAGTCAATCTAGTCATTGGAGCAGCTAATTAGAAAATTTTTTCAGTAAATCTCTTGTAATATCTAGCCAATCCCAAAAAACTACATATCTCAAAAACTAACTTTGGTCTCTCCCAACTCATGATTGCCCCGGCTTTTTCAGGGTCCACTAAGATACCAGTAGCTGATACTATATCTCATAAAAATTTTACTTCCATCAACCAAAAGTCATATTTATCAAAATTGGCATATAACTTATGTTCTCTCAAAGTTTGGAGAATAATATTTAAATAATCTTCATATTCTTTCTTTGGAATAAGAATATATCAAAATGTCATCAACAAAAATCACAATAAAATGATCTAAATATGGCTAAAATATTCTATGCGTGAGATACATGAATGTTACTGACACATTCGTTAATCCAAAAGGTATTACTATAAACTCAAAATGTTCATACAACATTCTAAATGTTGTCTTTGGATTTCAGCCTCCCTAACTCGCAACCTGATGATATCCTATATGAAGATCTATTTTGGAAAAGACTTGTGCCCCTTTTAACTAGTCAAACAAATCATCAATCATTGGTTATAAATATCGCTTCTTTATTATAACCATATTCAATTATAGATAATCAATGCACAGTCAAAAGGTTTTATCCTTTTTCTTTGCAAATAGAGTTGGAGCACCCCAAGGTAAAGTGCTGGGTCTAATGAAACCCTTGTCCAACAAATCTTGTATTTGGTCCTTAAGTTCTTATTATTCAATCGGTGTCATTCTATGTAGAGTCATAGAAATGCATGATGTATAGGATGTAACTCAATACTAAAGTCAACATTCTTGTGAGAGAGTAATCCTGGTTAGTCATTTGGAAAAATATCCTCATATTCACAAACTATCCGAGGAAGATTCATATTCAATATCCCTTCTTCTTATAAGATGAGACATGTCAGCCAACCCATATATTATCCATTCCATTTAGAATCATATATAGTCTGGGATAAAGCATCATGCTTATCTCCCTGAAATACAACACATACATCGTCTAATGTGTAGAAAATAATTCTTTTACGATCACAATCAATAATGACTAGATGTGTTGTCAACCAATCTATGTCAAGAATTATATTGAAATTCAATATGTCCATGACCCTAAGGTCTGTCATGAGTAGAATCCCTAAGACCCCTAACTCATAATCTTGACATATTTGACTAATTTTTACCTTAGTTCCCAAGGGAGAAGTCACAAGCAATAGCTCATCCAAGTTTTTAAATTCTAATCCCAATTTTTTCACACATAATGTAGAAATAAATGAATGTGATGCACCAAAATCAAATAAAGCTCTTGCCCATAAATGAAAATGCAATAATGTACCTAGTATTAATGACTGAACTATACTCTCCATCTATGATGTAATAGCATAGACATGCCCTTGGGTCGTCAAAGTCCTTGCCTGTTAGCCCTCTCCTCGACCTTTGCCTTGGCCACCCTAGTCTGCCTATGAAGTATGAGATATTTATGGAATACCCCGAGATTGCACTAGATTCCATGGACCTTTACTAGAGAAAGGAGGAATAAATCATTTTGCATATTTTCCATGGATGTCTGAGACTATGATATATCATAATCCTGAGATCCTTGATTTAGTGGGCACGCTTATTTCCAAAGTCTAGGCCGATGACAATAAAAACAATTTTTCTATATAATTTGGCTAGAACTCCCGATCTATCTTTAGTCTTGATAATCACAATCTTGTCCATGAAATCCTCATGAGATAAAAGGTCTTTGCCGCTTTCCATAAAAATGATGATTCCCTTCTCTTTTCAATAGTACTTCTACTCATTTCTCAGATATTTCGTGCATCCTCAACCTCCTGCACCATGGCTAAAGCTATCTCAACCATCAAATCCATATCTTGGATAAGAAATCTCATAATCTTGCCTTTAATGGACAATTTCAATCAATCTTCAGATTTCCAAACCTTAGCCATATTAGTGGCCACATAATCATTCCCAAAACATGCCAACTCAGTGAATTTAGCCACGTAGTCAAGCATTTTCATATTTCCTTGTCTAAGTTCAAGGAATTCATGGGCCTTGGCATGTCTAGCTAAAGTCGAAAAATATTTTTGCATGAAGAGGTTTTGGAATTCTTCCTATGTCATTGTCTCTATATTCTTCGAGACCTTGATCCAATCCCACCAAATTTAGGACTCACCCTCTAGCTTGAACGTTGCTAGCCAGATTTTTGTAGAATTGGAAGTGATTTCCATTACTTCTAAGATTTTATCAACTTGTCGAAATCAATGATCTGCTGCCATTGGGTCCCCTCCTCCCATAAATGTCGGAGAATGATGTGCCATAAATATTTGGAGATTACTTGACACTTCTTGACCTCCAGCTGTACTAGTTTATGCAACCCTGGCAACGATGACACTCACAGCTTCTATGAAAGCCTGTTGGTCAAAGATGGTTGTGGGTTGATCCTCATTTAGTGGACGTTCTCTGTATCCTCATTCTCTACATGTCATCTACATAATTTAATTAATAATTTAAGAATTATATTTATTTCCTATTATTAGTGCACATGCCAACTAATAATAAACTTTTCATTTTGAAAATATCTTTTTATTTTCTAAACCACTAAGATTATGTTTCTTCACCATAGTGTTCCTTCTTTTTTTTCCCGAGTATTAGATATTTATATATCTAAACTTTTCTACCTCTGATATTGAGTTATAGATAATCATATATCTAACCTCTGATACTATGCTGTGACACCCCATCTCCCATGGGATCCTATTCATTCCGATACACAACAAAATGTGCAATAAAATATTTTTCCAAATATACACATTTTTTTATTTGCTTAGTGGAATAAAAATACCTAATATATTTTTCTAGCTACAACCGGCTTCCTTTCATACATGTGATCTCACATGTGGGTCTGTTATCTATTCTGAACATGTGCCTGAAAGAGATCCCGCAACGGAGTGAGCAAAGCTCAGTAGAGATAAACTTTTATAGGGTTACTCCCTACCTAAGTGCATGTAAAATATCATGCGTATATATCAATAACTATTCAAGTATATTGTTTGTATGAATGTAATTATGGATGAAATATTTATATGCTTATATTCTTGAGTCCCAACGACTCCCTCACACATCTCGAAGCCAAGTATGACATATTATATTATATATATATATATATTAAATTATTCCAAAAAATATGGACCTCCTCCAAAAAATATTATTGGACATTTTCTAAACAAAATATACTTTTCTTGGACATACTCTGAGAAATATGGACCTCCTCTAAAAATTATAATGGACATTTTTCGATAAGATATATTTTTCCTAGTATATTTTCCAAAAATCACTGTATAACTCAACCTGGACGTTGTCTCAATTCGAGTTCACATATTTATATTAGTTATGCTCCTAAAAAAATATCACACAACTTAGTTTGGATGTTGTCCCAATTCAAGTTCACAAAATATAATCTATTATACTTTTATATGTATATATACATCATGCACCCACCCATTTATATGAAATATTTCCGTGCGTATGAAAATAAAATATGTCATTTATTATTAAACCACATTTCAAACATAGTTATAACTATCCAACCCCAATTCATGCTACAATATATTTTACTAAATGAAACACAAAAAATTTTCATCAATTAACAATTCCCAATGAAATTTCTACAAGTTCGAATTAAAATATAAATCATAATCATTTAGGGTCTTTAAATAGAAAGAAATTCCAATGGGAGAAAACTACTACCTCTCAGAATATTTCACGGAAACTTTATAAATTTGATATCAATCTGAAGATCTCATTGTATAGAATAACTTTTGTTCTTGGACTATTATATTTCGACTCTAGAATAATTTATTATGATCAAAAGAAAATCAACAAAACTTTTAATTTTTTTCTTATACACTGTCTCTTTCTCTCCCTCCCTGAAGTGATATTTTTTCTTTTTTTCCCATCATCTCATTTTTGGATTCCCTTCGTTTATTTTTTTAAAATAATATATTAAAAAAAACTTTTATTTCTATTCTTTTTTTCTTCTACACTGTGTGGCTATGTATAGCGTAGCCACACAGTGCAACTATATTTTCCAAGACAATTTTGTCTTGGAATACCAAGACAAATTTATAATAATTATTCTAATAGTTATTTTAAATTTAAATAAATAATTTAATAAATTATTTATTTAATTTATTCTAATAATTATTCTAATAATTATTAGAATAATTAAATTCTCCTTATTATCTCCTAATTATTCTATTTAATCTAATAATTAGAATAAATTTAAAAAAATAATTAAATACTGACTTGCTTAGAATTTGACGAAATTTGTTATAGTAGCTATATTTTCCAAAATAAATTCAATAACGAAATCCATTTTATCCTCATAGTTCTAAAATTTTCAGCTTATTTTTCTTATTTCAAAATTATCACTTTGCCCATTTTTTCCAGAAAAAAAAATCATATTATTTATTTATTAATTTTTTTTCTGGGATTTCACAATAAATAAGTATGACACTCACAAAGGCATGTGTTTAATATGTCAAGGATGATTGATATATTACCTAAAAGGAGTATAAATGATAATGTCTCTTACATAGAAGCATATGTTACTTTGGTGTTGAAATACCGAGTGGATAACCATGAGGGAATGTTCCTTGGCAGTGGTAGTCCAATGGATGACATTCACCTTATATGCCAAGATGGAACATGAGTATTTTCATACTAATCTACCATTCATCCATTAATCAAATACAATATGAATTAAATATTGAGAAATATTACCACACACAAGTATGTGTGTGAACCCTAAAGTTTGAGAATTTTCCTTAATAACAAGTACATCTATTCAACTCATATTGTCATCAATTCATTGTTGATTGACTAAATTATTTAACTTCATCCACTTTTATTTTCCATAAAAAGAGTTCTCACAAAACACAAGGGCTTTTATACAATCTAGAAGTCCTTTCACCATCCTATTCAAGGATATAACTATCAGATTCTTCTAATGATATGACCAAGTCTTCAATGTCAAAATATTATTTTAGGCCACGAGATTAGACTAGGTCATTACTTCATGTCTCAATGTCATGATGTTGAACTCAATTATGACATCATATTTTTATGTCATGATTAGATTCTATTCTCCATGGATTTCTACTCATAAACAAATAACCCAACTTTAGTTATCATATTCCTTCTCATTATTTGTATAAGTTTTCATAGCTTGCTCTATGAGTAATTATCATTGCTAACAATATCATCTTACAAGACTTATCATCATAACTAAACTTTACATTTGAATCAATCAACATAATTATAGAAATTAAATTTCTACTTAAGGATGGAATATGCATGACTCCTAAATATATGTAAAAGTCAAATCATATATCTTCATCTTCACCTTCTCATAGCCAATTATCTTAATCATTGTATCATTTCCCATAGTCACAATACTCCATCATATGGCTCAGAATGAATGAATCATGTGATATGACATTCCTGTGTCAATGAACCAAGTATCCTCATTAACATAAGTGATATAGGCCTCAATAAAATACAGGTCTCCACTAATGGATGGCTTCTTGATTTTCAAGCCATATCTCTACTACATCATGACTTGTGATGTCGTGACTTAAGTTGACAACCTTTCAAATTTCATACAATCTCTTGTGTAATACCTAGGTTTATGAACTTCTAGCATTTCAACTTCAACTTATCTACACAGTTTGATCTTCCTCTTGACTTGGACTTGCTTCTAGATTACTTCATCCTTCAATTTTTGTCTTTTCCCTCACAAATAGTATATCCTTATAGTATTTTTTTCACTCTTCCTCCTCATATCCTATGATAATAGAAAAACAATAACTTCCTCATAAGATAATTCTATTGTATCACTACCAAGATGATAATTAGATTATTCTATGAATCATATAGTGAACATAGGAGAGTTGTAGCTTTATCATCATCTTTGATGTTATAATCAATAGAAAATAATTAACTAATCAATGTCAAAAAATCATATAGATGCAAGGTAAATGAGTCATCTTCCTACATGTGCAAATAATGCTTCTATAGAAATAATTTGTTGACCAATGATTTGTTTTGATAGAGTATCTCTAGTTTTCTTCATAAGTCTTTAGTAGTTCTCTCACCAAAAATATTCACAAAGACCTCATCTGCCAAACATAGATAATTCAAGCCTTCTACTCTCCCATCTACCTTGTCCAATTTGATTGTATCCACATATGATATCTTTAAATTCTGATCGCTCAATTTTGGTTTTGAATCATCTAGCATGGAATAGTAATCTTTGTCAACAAACAAATCTTATATCTTTAATTTTCATAATTCAAAATCATTCCTCACAAATTTTTCACCCTCAACCCTAGATATTTCCAAATTGATCATTCTCTAGTCTACACACCAATTCTTACTTTGATATCAAAACATAGATCTTATTAAGGCTTTATACTAAACTATGGATCTAATATAAAATGTTAAGAATCCAAGAGTTCCAACTATTGAATCTGATACTAAATGTTGAGAATCCAAAAGGTATTGAGAATGAATGATAGTTAGTGTATAGAGTTTTTAAGGAGGAAAATTAACTATAAATAAAACTCTCATAAAGGAAATAGACATTCACCATGAGAAAAGAGGGAAGAGAGAGAGAGAGAGAGGAGAAAAAACATTCTTCACTATTTATACTTTGTGTTTAAGCAACATTTCTATATTCACATGCATACTTCCACTTGCTTACATTTTCACTCACTCTGATAGATAAACTAAAATAATTTAGACTTATTTAAATAGTAACTTAAAAATCTTTAAAATATAAGTTAAATACTCAAATTTGTGACCCTAGAGAAGAGGTCATAACTTAAATACTCAAATTACCATTCAGCATAATACAAACATATTATAGCAACAAAGATATTATAACTTAAGTTGAGTTGAGACTCTACAATACAAGTTATGACTCCAAAGCTATAACTTTTAGTTGTAGCCATCTTTAACGGGTTACAAATGCATTTAGGTCATGACTCCAAGATCAAGATCATGACTTTGAACTCCAATCATTATTCTAGCTTTATTCCAATCATAACTTCATGGAACATGATCACTACTCCTCATTAGTTATTCCAACTTCAGACTAATCATGACTCTTCAATAACTACTCTAGTTTTAGTCTATTTGTGACTTCATAAAATAGGATCTGAGTCCTTAGTAGCTATTTTAATTTTAGTCTAGTGATGACTCCATAAAACATGGACATCATGACTCATCTACACATACACTAGCTTTAGAAGAATTATGAGTCAATCCTAATAAAACATGTAGATCCAAATATATTAAAAAATGATAATTTTATGTCTTGGGTTGGAAAAGTATGTGGAAGTAATACTTTGAAAATAAATGTCTGAATGCAAACCAATGTGAGCTCCCATGGTAACTATGATGAAGCTGACAACTGAGTAGTTTCCTACTCAATAGTGGAAAGTTGAGATGACTCCTATTCTATATACCAATACTATTGGGAGTCTAATGTATGTCATGGTATGTTTGAGATCTAATATTTAGCATATAATGAGAGTTTTGAGCATATACATGTATAACCCATGGAATGAACATTTGAATGTCATCAAAAGGATACTTAGGTATCGATATGGAATCCTTAGTTTTATGTTATAGTTTGGTGGTAACAGTAAAGACCATGAAACTTTTGAAGTCACTAGAGCTATAGATGCTAACTAGGGTAGAGATGTATATGTCAAAAGATTCACAGGTGGATATATGTTCAATCTTTATGGTGGATCTATGAACTAGTTGAGCAAAGACTATGATGTGATTTCCCTCTCATCCACTAAGATAGAATATATGACTCTATCTCATGCAAGTAAGAAATCTTCCTGGAAAAAAAAATTATGTGTAGAGAATGGTTTCAAGCAAAAGGAACTAGGGCTCAAATGTGATGATCATGATACTATTTATTTAGCAACATATCTACTATTTCTTGTCTAACAAAGCATATTGATATTCAGTACCACCTTATGAGAGACCAAATTGATCAGAGGCTGATTCAATTGGAGAAAGTTGACACCAAAATAACTATACTATTTACTTGACAATGAAAGTGGGTGTATGTTATAACTTTATTATAGTATCAAAACTATCATTTGTGATGGTCTCAAAAACTCATTTGATAATTGATTCATCTAATAGAGTTTTACAAGTATACAAGGCATACAAAAAGTAAATATGGATGTAAGTATAGATATAAATCTCATCAATTGTGTAGGCCATTTGAGCAACCAACAACAAAATAACTACTTCTCTAGTTAAGTAGATAGAGTTGTGTTTTTAGAAAAATATTTATACGATAATATTGACTCACTTTCTTGTGCATGACAAGATTTCTTTATTATATGAGCAATGCTATACTTGATTATTGGATGAATGGTTAATTAATATGGAAATGACCTAATGCTCTCTTGACAAATAAGGTGGCTATCATTCTTGGATTGTTACAAATCTCACATATAAAAATCATATTAAGAGAAAATAACTCGTAAGACTGTCACAACCATATGAATCAACTTCATATGTGTGTCTAATGACACCCTAGTCACCATCTGATATAACCAACACATGACTTCCATACTATGGTGAAAACTCTAGGTTAAATATTCTATACAACTCTAACATTATTTGTAGTTCATTTCTTCTAGTATATATATAATGGATTATTCTTAAATATATTTGTATGTTTGGCTTCAAAAGCACCTTGCATGAAATAATTAAACCAATCTTAATTTTAAGTTTGCATGCATAGGTTTATCTCACATGGTAAGATTAAAAGGGATATCTTTACTTTCATATTATATCTCATGAGTATGTCCTATGATTTACCTATCACCATCTGTCATAACTAATATGCATAAACTTATGATATAGTAAAAATCATAAATTTCATTTCTAATTAGCATTCACATCCATCAATATTTAAACCATTATATTACTACAAATATAAATATTATATAATTATATTATCATAACAAAAGTATAAAAAATTAACCTTATATCACAATAATTCATGTGAGATATTTGGTGTGGCATCTCATGGAATTGAGAGTTCCCAATGATAGTTTTAATTACTATCTAAGTCTCAAAACTTAATCTCAATCTATTCTTACTAGTGTTCACCTTGGATTTGCTTCTAATTGTGGGTTGTAAGTCACATCACTTATGATTTTGCATGCTCTTGCCTCATTAAATGATTCCCTCTCTTCTTCCTTTTTCAAAAAACTCTTAGTCTCCTTTTATAACTTGAAGTTCAATGCACATCTTTAAGATGGAAGTCTCGATGCTAGGTTGAAATCATGACTTCTTCATCCCTTTAAATTCTCTCTGGATTACAAAAGTCATGGTAAAAAAGGAATACAACAAATAAAGTAACCCTCCTCTAGAGCATAAAGTCATAGTGGCGAGAATGTCATGACTTAGATGATTGTTCTCTAGAACATGATGTCACGGTGGCAAAATTGTATGACTATTGTATCTACCCTCTGAAACATGACATCACAACTATATAGATTATGTCAAGGTGCTAGAAAATATCACGATTTCTAGTACTTGTGGGCACTTGGTATCATAATGTGAAAATATAGTCATAGTCATTATTGTATTTTAGAAATAGTATGCATGCAACTCCAAAAAATATCATTGCAACAAAGATAATATTATGGAATGAAAAGATTAGGATAATTTAATAGCAGTATCATGGTTTATAAAGATTGTCATGACTTATTTTGTAAAATCATGACAACTAAGGTTGGAACAATTTTGAAATAGTATTGTGGAAGGTTTAATCAAGTCATAACATAAAAAATTTCATGAATATTCATTATATTTCTTCCCTCAAAGTCATTGCTCAACTAAGTTCACAAATTGTATCCAAAATACATCCAATTTCTCTATTATTCTTCTAATTCCATCAAAATAATCATTTATTGAAATCTATCCATTCAAAGCTCAAATCAGTACAAACACATCAAAAATATCATGTCAAACTAGAGGTGTCAAATGGGTCATGTTGTGCAGACACGACCTAATTTTTGGTGGTGTAATCAAGCCACCATGGTAAGCTCGACATAGCCCAGTATGGTAGTCGTGTCGTGCCTAGCACGACATGACTAGATAATGACTAGCCCAGCATGGCCCATTTAGCCCAAGCCTAGCAAGATTCTAGCTAGGCCATGCCTGGCCATGTAGGGTCAGGTTGAGTCGGGCCCAGAGATGCCAACCTACCTATCACTAGATGACTAGGTCGACTAGTCACCAAGATCAACTTGACTCATTGCTATCGGTTATGGATTAATGATTTTAAATTTTTTTCTTACAATTATAAATATTAAGTTACCCATTATGAGTTGAGATATTACCTTAATTATTTATTTCACATAAATCACAAAAAAAAAAATTATTAACACGAATGACGAAGTTTAATAATCAAGAATATCAAAAGACACATCCATAAATATTCAATCATCATCAATTCCAATCAAAAAAAAATAAAAAAATACGTCATAACAATATAAAATAAAATTCATCAATCATGATTATGATTCATGCAACAAGACATACAAGCTCAATCCCAATGTCAATCAGTGTAAGTATGCAACTAATCATTATTACATAAATGTCTGATGGTATCACTAGTAGTAGGCTCAACATCTTCAAAATCTCATGAGTCATTATTTGCTAGAAAATCCTTTACTCTTGTTCTAGCACGATCCTAAATATCAAACTTCAAATCCTCCCAATCCTTCATGCATGCTAGTACCTCAATAATATCTGACCACAATCTCAAACTCCTATATCCTAAATCATATTGACTACAATAGAAAAGGCAAACTTCGATGCTATGCTTGACACTAGAGATATTAATAAATCTCGTGTCATCTTATAAAGAATAGGATAGGTGGACTCATAAGATTTCTATCATTATAAAATATTCAGGTTCTTTTTATTATTATATGATAAAATTAAGTAGTAATCAATATCTAAGTACTAAGACAACTCACTCTTATTTGATGGTCCACCCTATCATTTCTCCCTCGCTAAATGAATGGAGAAGTCATTGTCTTCGAATATTATGTCCATGTCCATACTCGGAGCCTGGCTACAACTACTACCATACTTAGTATCATACTATATAAATAACTCAGTCAATTTTTCATGATTGAACCCTTCAGGTTGGTATTTCTAGTTCATGCACAAAGATATATATGTCAAAATATTCTCGATCCCTTTCACATTAACCCTATGGTTCATGTAGATAGTCAGATAATAAAGAGATGGAATGATGGACTAGTACTTTAAGTACTTGGATTTTATCTCAATAATCATGCCACTAAATTGCGGGTCATCTCTAAACTTCCTAAATATGCCACTAATATTGCATATTAACCTAATTGCAATGCAAATAGTGGAATTATAAATTGATGAACATGTGTTCATCGTGTCATAAAAAATCTTTATAAATTTCATAAATAAAATTCTTGTATCTCAGTCTCCATCATTAATAATAAGTCCAACACCGTTACTATTGTTGTAGTTGGATATCATGTATTTGTATTCAACACATTACTCTAACATCAGATATGTGCAATTCTAATGGTGACTGGCATTAGTCTGTATGATACTGACTACCCTTGGATCCTATGAAAATCTAATCAAAAGACCTATCATAGTGATTAATTTGGCCATGTCTTTCCTCCCTAACTTGTTGCACTATATGAAGGGGGTCAACAAAGAAGTAAACTAGATCCCACCTCAAAGATCCCACCACTCAATTGAGTTTGCATAAGATTTAATGGACCATATTTTTTTAGTACAATGATCAGTATGCTTCTTTAGGTGCCTAGTCTCACACGCACTCCTATATGTATTTATTTTCTTACAATACTTGCATTATATTGATTCTTCATCAACACCCCTAATATTTTTATTTTCTATTATGTTAAAATGAGTCCAAACTATATATGTTCCTCTATTTTTTTTGTTTTTTTAGATATTTGAGTTTCAGTTGAGACCATGAGAGAAAATATGGTTTCGACCTCATGTCTTTCCGTATAGTTATCATTATTAATATTAATATTAATATTATCTACGTCTATATTATTATTAATTTCATTATCATTTAATTCATTATTTATCATTTCTAATTTTTTTAGTTTATGAAATATATTCTAATTTCTAAAATAAAAATTAATATATATTAATAAAATTAAAAAACTAAATAAAAATAAAAAAATAATACCCAGTTAGTGACTTAGTGTTAGGTAGGCATAGCGTAGCCCATAGGTTTATGGATAGGAGAAAAAAGTCAAAACCCGCACTTAACCCAATTTTTATGATGTCTACCATCCACACCCATAGTATAGTGTCCATGTTCTCTAAGCTTTACAAAAAAACCAAAAGTGGAACCGAACTGAGATGACGAATGAGAGTGAGAGACATATAGAGGAGAATGAGTGAGACTTGATAGTTGAGAGAGGAGAGATTTGAGAATTGAGATATTGATTTCTTTGAATAATGAAATAATCCTATTTATAAAGATATTTTAAAAATATTATTTATATATATATTTATATTTATATATATATATATATATATTGAATGATTTTATTAATTAAATAGGTTAGAAACTCGACAGCCATTGGATCTTCTGCTCTAGCCATTGGAAGTACATCCAATGGTCTGAATGCAAATTTAATTTTAATTTTTTTTTGGATTGTTAGAATGCATCCATCCAAAAGATTAGTCGTCTGGTTCGATCTTTGGGCTTCGGCCTTCGGGGCATTGGCTCGGGTGTCAAGGCTAGGGGGAAGAGGTGCGATGTCCACTTGTTCCTAGACCATGCCATGCAGACACCCTTAGCCCACCCATGTGGTGCGTTTATTAAAAAACCTGCCATGTGTACTAGGCGGGGTGGGCTTTTTTTAAGAATAAAATAATACTTTATTTTTTAAAAAACTAGGTGGTTCGGCCATGCTCCGATTGGACCACACCTAAAACCTAGTCCAAGTTCTGGGGCATAGTTGGTACTCATCCTGCTATGTTAGGGGGAGAAGGTATGGCTCAATCGAATCATGCCTCGGGCCAGCATTATTAGTAATAGTGCTTTAGGTCTATCGCATGGACATGATATATTGATTATATGTGAGAATTAATTATTATAATGATTTGCATTTTTATTATATATAATGTCCTTGAATATTATTAGTAATTATTCTAAAGGTCTTTAATCAGTTATTAGTATGGGAATAACAATGAATTAATATTAATATAAAGTTTGATTGATATTCATGAGATGAATGTGATTTATATCTATTTGTTGAGAACAAATATTAGACAAACTCGTCTTGAGATTAATATATGGATCAAAGTCATAAGTTAATCTCTAATAGTTATGTTATTAAATCATTTGACCTGATATTGCTATAGTTCTCAACATAAGTAATATTGTGTTTTGATATAATCAAATGTTGTCTTTAATTAGATGACTATAAAGGTTATACTTGAACATAATTAGAATTATATAGTGAAATATGAACGATTAAGATGGAATTTGTACATCTTATTATAAGAGCGATATCTTTGGGTCCCCTCGATAATTAAGACTGAGAAATACATGGTCGTGCTCAAATGAATTGATGGAGATCAATATCATTTGTTTAATCAATCTAATTGGGTTTCAAGTAATCAAAGATAGAACAAGATAAGATTAACTTTATTTATGAGACAAAAGGATTATGTCATTAGCTATATTAATGTTGTCTCAGATTATGAGTTTTTCATTTAACTTGGGTAGTCATAATGTCTTACTAGATGACACTTATGACTTGTAGAATCAAAATGTGATTTAGACATACTGTCAATATTAATTAAACATATAGGGTCACACATTAAGAAGAATAATAACGGTTATGGTTTTTCACTCTCTGTAGTAATTTAAAATGATGAGATTATTTTAAATCACAAATAACAATTAGTTATTATTTAAATTTGAATTAAATTTTGAGAAAGTTTAAATTCATGATTTAAATAAATAATTAATTTGTTGCATTGAACTTGAGTTTTTATGAATAAATTCATTAAAGGGGGGTTTTAAGGATTTGAATTTAAGTTGTTATTATTTAAAAGAGTTTTAAATATATAATTAAATTTATTTATGACTATAATCCTAGCTGACTTGTATATATATATATGTGAGACATATTTGATACAAGTAGTCATCTTTGTGTGGGTGAGGCACTAGTGAATTTCAACCTTTATAAAATCCTCCAAATTATAGATAATGAAGTGAAAAATTACTAGAAAATAAATAGCATGCTTCACATAGCCAAAAACTAGAATGTAAATTTCAAAATGAAAGATTTCGTTAATGGTTGCTAGCCTGAAGAAATGGAAGAAATCTGAAAGTTAGAAAAAATCTTGGAACAACAAGAAATCATAGTGCCTTGAAAAAGATACATGCTAAGATATCATGATATTTCTTAAATTCATGATATAAGAAGAAGGAAAGACAAGCTATGATAATATTATGACTAATATTTCCAATGTAATAACATTCTCATGTGAAGATAATAGAGAAATTGATGCCGAAGCTCTTAAAAATATAGAAGGGATTCAAAAAGAAAAACTCATATTATTAATTTATGAAGTGCCTAGGGAAAGAGAAAAACTAAGATGAATATTGATGAAGATATGAAGGAAAAATATGCTAAAAATAAATAAACACTATACACAAAAAAGGCTAAGGTTTACATGTAGAAAAGAGTTGTGACATCTTAAAAATTCATGACTACCATGATTAGATCAATGAGGGAAGAAGTCATGATGGAAGTAGAAGGAGTCACAACATTGATACAATAGAAGATAAATGATGAAATCATGATATTTTTCAAAGTCATGACATAATTATAGCATGGAATGCAAGATGATATCATCATGACATTTTTCAAAGTCATTACTATGGATGAAGCATAGATAATACACAATGATACCATGATAATTAATGAGTCATGACATTTGAAGATATATTTCAAAAAAAAAAATAATATGATAGATAGCCAAACTTTTAAGTAGATACTTAATAAATATGTTGGGCCATGAAAAAAGAAAATAGAAATAATATTTTGTCCAAAGTCATTAGTAGAAGATATGGAGAAATCAAGACAGAAAGAGATAAAATATTATACAAAAAAAATTTGATTTAATGGTTGAAGTCATTGATGGAGAAACCTAGATCAAAAAATTAGTCTAGTTAAAGATAGTAAACATAATATTTCTTAAAAGGCGACCCAATATTTCTTAAGAGATCAAATATGTATACATTCCATTGATTCATACACAATCATAGATCGACTAAAAGTTATCACAATATCAAACTTAATCATGATACTTAACATAATTTTTCATCCACTAAAAAAAGTTTAACACTCAATCCCATTTGTGACATTTCCATGAAAATTGATTATATAATAGAGCAATGATGCTCAAACCAAGTCATTACTATTTTTCAATATCATGACAATTTTCTGAAACTCTTTCAAAATTAACAACCCCTAAATTTATTTCACAACTCGTCTTATATCATCGCTGATTAAATCCTCCTGAAAAAAATCACTACAGCAAATTGATACCATATCAAAAGGAGAAACACTAATGTTAAGGCTTATAGGAAGACAAGATGAAGTTGAAAGTAGTGAGAAGGAGAAGGAAAAATAATGCAAAGCTATTATTGAGGTGATTGCCACCTAATTTTTGTCACATGAAGTAATATTTTTGATAAAGAATGGGAGGAATTAGATGATCATTACCATTACAAAGAAAAGTTTCATGGACAAAAAAGGATTCAGAGAGATAATCATTCGTTCCAACAAATAATCAAGAAGCATAATTGGATGATTTTGTGCCAATATTTTGAAAGGGAAATGCTATTTTCATGAGAGAGTTATATTTGAATCTTGAAGATATTCAAGAAAAGATATGTTATGTACAAGGAGTTTGGGTATATTTTGATAGGGATTCCATCAATAAAACCTTTTAATTAAAGAGAGTTTTAGATAGTGCAACATTCGAAATCTTAAAAATACAACTCAACTACAAAATGATCACCTAAGTTTTAATGGAATGACAAAATAAAATAGAGAGGATGAAAAAAGAATTCTTATTGACACATATCGATGGGAGAAAAGATTGAAGAGGGTAAGGTCCAACTTTATTTTTTATGTTCAGTCTTGTAGTCTACTCTTTATCTTTCTATCATAAACTAAGATAGGAAAATTTTGTTGTTTGCCCAACTGAAAGGATATAGAATGAATGTTGGGAAGATTTTATAGAAATTTATTCTTGGTTATCAAATAGGGAGATTCTCAGACCAAATTATTCACTCCTCCATCATTATAATCTTTCTAACATATAAAGATAGAAATAAATTATGCCAAATAATATCACCCTTTGACATTGGCTGGTATAAAAAAAGGATTCAAAGAAGCTAAGAAGAGGAAGTTGATTCTTGAAGAGAAAGAACTAGTCGATAGTGGTCAAGAAGTGTCAACCTTCTCCAAAGCCAAAATTGAAGATAAGGGGAGAGGAATTGGGGAGAATTTACACAAATAGAATCATACTCAAAAAATGAGAACCAAAAGGAGACAAGGGCAAGAAACTTGAAAGAAGTACTCACTCTACAGAAGAACATGATATTGGAGGTCAATGACAAAGAAATCCAACTCAAATAACAGCTGAAAAAGATGCACAAGTACATTGTAGTGGATTTAAAAAAGATGTATAACTTCTTTGTAATAGAGTTGGAGGGAAAGATAACAGTTGGGAAGCAAATTTGAAGAAAAAGAAAAACAATGATAGAGTAAAAGATGTGCAACATGATGCATTGTGAAGAGTTCATATGGATGCAAAGGAAAAACTTTTTGTGTCCCACCAATAAAATTTGATGAAGGGGTTAAGAATACCTTGGAAGATATTGTGAAAAGAATAAAGACATGCATGATAGAGAGTGTTGAAGCTTGTGGAAAACTCTACACTTTCAACTCTAATGACTAGAAATGGATGTAGAAAATATATGAAGTGATTTTAGTAGCTACTAAATTTAGTAAAAACATGTGGATCGAAGATTTTGGAATTTGTAGTACAAACCAAAATAAATATGTATTATGTACAGGGGGCATTTGAGAAAATGCTCAACTCAATTGACAAGAGACAAAATGAGTTGTGCAGCATCATTTCAAAGATGATTGAATATGTAGTGAACAAAAAGGGAGATACAAGGAAGCCCTATGTATCTTTGCCTCAATTTTACCCGTGTAAAGCTTAATTTCTACTAAAAAATTTTGATGCGGAGAATCAAGCAGACTACTAATCTTCTACGCCACTATAATATATTATGTTGTTGATTTTATTCCTCCTCCTCCTCATAGTAGATAGAATATCCAGGAGAGAGTTAGGTTCTTTGCTCTAGATTGAGTAAATATTTATGTGTTGTGCTTTGTTTGACACTCAAATTATTGAGTTTTTATGGCCATCCTAGCTTTCTTTTCATTATATGTTTGTACCAAAATCATACTTAAAAATATTTATTTCATGAAATTGTATTTTTGATGGGTTTGGTTAAAAAATAGTGAAATTTGCTATAAATCAATATAAAAGATAGACTTGGTGGAAAATAAAATTGAAATGCAAAAGAATAAGATAAAATTATGATACTTTCAATATGAAGATATTATTTATACTAGCACATACATTTGAAGTAGTCATGACAAGCTTTTCTTGGTCATGACTGTATTAATTATTCGTGACTTACATTAAACATCATGACTCTACCACCCATTTACAATATCTTTCTATTGTATAATATATGTTTCATGGCAATAATATTATTTCAGAGTCACACCCCTTTTTTATAATTATATTTTTGACCATAATATTATTTTTTCATTATGAAAATTTATGTTTGAACTATAGGAAAAGTCACAACATATTTTTATCACCATAAAATAATAATTACATATTCAAATTGGCATAACATAAGGCAATTTAAAGCCATAATATTATTTTGACATCACAATATTATACTCTAGTAAGCAACTTCTTGAGTAGCATCATCTTTGCAGTGATGTGACATCACCCTCATGCATATATGATGATGTTATGACATTGTTTATGATATCTCATAATCTGATAATACAGAAATGATTTGAAGTTGTTCTTTACTATGACTTCAACCAAGCATCATAACAATAAATTCATTAAAAAGGTATTGTTAATGATGAGACCCAATGATATAAAAGTATGACTTAACGAAATTAAAAAAAAAAGAGTAAATCAATCAAGGAATCATAAAAGAAAGAGAGATTTTTGGGAAAAATTAGAGACAAAACTAAGGTGTGAATTCTAGCCCAATTAGAGAAACAAACTCGAGTTGAAAGCAAGACAAAGTGGACTGGGAATAAGATTTGAAACATGAATGCTAATATAGTTTTCCTTTAGGGATATATTATTTGGAAAAATGATTATTAAATCTCCTTGATTAAATTCCTCAATGTTAGGCTATTTGGGAATCAAGAATTAGTTTATGTAATTATATTTGGTTGATGTGATTTGTAATGATTATATATAATTCTATTATATATTGAATATTGATGGATATGATAATTACATAGAGGTGTCAAATAGGCCATGCAGCCCTGTCCCAGCCTAATGTACGGCCTAAGTCAGCCATGTCTAGCCCAACACGACACGGTCTAGCACTATGCATGGGCTCGTGTCAGGCTCACTCGAGGCATGGTTCATGTCTTGCCGTGCTGAGGTAACCCGAGCCTTGTGCCGGGCCAGCCACGACCCGGTACCTTGGCTCGAAGGCACAGTCCTTTGGCACGACCCGAACCGTGCCCGCTCCCTAGACTCGGATCCGGATGGCCTGACTCGGATCTCAGCCTGACGCCCTAAGGCCGAGCCCAATGGCCCGATTCGAAACCGACAGGTGGCCTTCTTATTCCAGAAGTTGAAACTTCTGGAATATAAGACTATTGGGTCGATTTGATGGTCGAACCGACCCAACGGTAAAAATAAAAATAAGTTATATTTATAAAATCTATATATAACCCCCTCCCCCCCCCCCCCCCCCCCATTCATAATTTTTATCTCTCTCTTAAATTTTCTTTTTGTCTATCTCTTAGCTCTTGTATTTTTCTACAATCTCTCATTTCAAGATTTACTTGTGGGACTCGGGTGTGGAGTGCAGACTATGGACTATCGATTGTGGTGCTGATATCTTAAAGCATGTGAGATTTTATGAATTACGAGTATTACTTTAGAAATTTAGTTTAGTTTAGTATATCAATTTTAAATTTTAGATAACATTTTTAGTTAAATAACTATTAATTAATATATAATTATAAACAAAAAAATATGATATAATAAATATACTAATAAAAATTTAAATGACAAATAATAATGAAATTAATTTAAAATAAACATAGAAAATTATAATATGGATAACAAAAACCTAGGGAAAGGTCCGAGGTTGCTGATACTTTAGTTTCTCCGGTCACCTCGACCCAAACTAGAAAATATCAATAGTTTGGACTCATTTAAATATAATACAACAAAAAATATTTGGGGTACCAAATATGTATCTTCACAATGCGAATATTATAACAAAATATTAATCTGTAAGAGTTCAGGTAGAACTGGGCACCTTAACATGCATGTCGAACAATACACCAGGAAATACGGTGCATTAAATCCTAGACAAACCCAACTCAGCAGTGGGTTTTTTGAGGCTAGATCCAGTCCTGCCTCAATGTTGACCCCAATCATACACCACAATAAGAGTTAGAAAGGAAAGGCATGAATAAATTGATCACCACGATAGGTATTCAGATTAGATTTTCGAAGGATCCAATGATAGTCAGTATCATACAAACTTATTTTCAGTCTGCATATCATAGGATTCATAAGTTTACATCAAGAAACGACATACTAAAATAATATAACTTAAAAAAAGAAATAATAATTAATTAATTTAGGGAATATAGTTGATTGTTGTCCATGATGTGGGATATCTAGACTAGTCATAATGAGGCATCTTATGCATGTCACACCATCTACTATGTAAATTCTAAATGGATATTAAATAAAAAAATATTAGGATTCTCAAAGATTTTCTATCATCATGATGGCCCGGCCATTTATGAGTGCATGATGAGTATCTTTAGAGAATATAATATTCAAAATAAAAGATATAGTATCACATTCAATAATGCCTCTAACAAAGGAGTTGTGATTAACATATTTGTTAGAACTATTAGAGATAGACCTTTAGAAGAGATTTTTTATATTAGATACTTGTGTCACATCACTAACATCATAGTACAAGTAGAGATGAAGGTTGTTTATCTTGCTTTAGAAAACATACATAACTCACTATAATTTATTCATACATCTTACATATAACAAAAGTTTGATAGTTTCTGTTCATTTACAGGTCTAAAGAAGAAAAATTTATAATCAAGTGTAAGACATCTACACATACCTAATGTTAGAGTCATGTGTTGAATACGAACACATGATATCCGACTATATTAGTAATAAGAGTGATGAACTTATTATTTATGATATTGATTGGTCTACAAAAATTTTATTTATAAAATTCCTGAAGATTTTTATGACATGACAAAGATGTGTTTGTCAATTTATACACTCGCCACTTGCATTGCACTCAGGTACATATAAAATATTAGTAGCATATTTAGGAAGTTTAGAGATGACTCAATATTTAGTGATATGGTAGTAGAGATAAAAACTAAGTACTTAAATTATGAGTCTACCATTCCATCTATTTATTATTTGGCTGCCTGTATGGACCCTAGGGTTAAAGTAGAAGAGATAGAAAATATTTTGACATACATATCCTCGTGCATGAACTAGTAAGACTAACCTGAAGGGTTCATTTATGAGAAGTTGACTAAGCTATTTACATACTATAATACTATATATGATGGTAGTAGTAGTGAAGCTTCGGGTACGAACATGGATACCATATTCGGAGATGGTGACTTTTCCATTTAGTTAGTAAGGGAAAAATGACAGGGTGGACCATCAAATAAGAGTGAGATATCTCTATACTTAGATACCGATTACTGCTCAATCATATCACATACCAATAATAAGAATCTTGATATTTTATTATGATGGAAATCATGAGTCTACCTATCCCATGCTGTCTAAGATGATATGAGATCTACTGACACCTCCAATATCAAGCATAGCATCGAAGTTTACTTTTTTTATTGCTGTGAATGTGATTTCAAATAGGATATCTAAATTATGGCCAGATATTATTGAGGCATTAGCATGCATAAAAATCTTGATAGTAGTGAAGTTTCACGATGATTAAAGCTTGGGAGGATTGTGTTGAAACTACAGTAAGAGAGGAGGAGTTGGTTGTTGATGATGATTCATGAGATTTTGATGATGATTGATGATAAAGATTGAGCCTACTATACTACCTATGTGCTACGACCTATTACTAGTGATACTGATACCATCATATGCTGACCGCTGATGAGATTTATCTTTATTTGGATTTTATTATTTTAATTTATTTTTGTTATTTTTTATTTGACTTTGAGGTTGAGCTTCCGGCTTTTTTGTTATTATGTTCTTTGTTTATTCAATTAGTTACAAGAATCATATTTAACTTTAATATTTATGAGTTTATATCTATCTTTGAATTGATGTATTGATTTTTATCTTTTAAAAATTTTAATCTTACTTTATTATTTTGTAATTTATATATATTTTTAGTTGTTAGTTGTGACTTGTGACTTGTGATAGTAATTTTTGTTTTTTATTTTATTAATTTAAATAAATATATATTATTTGATTAATTATTTAATTTAGTATTAAAATTTATAATTTTTCTTATTATATAACACTATGATAACATGATTCATAACGGGCTATATTTACCCTTAGGGCTTGTTTGATAAATAGAAAAAATTAAGTGCTGAAAAAAAAATTCTGAAAAAATTAAGTCATGAATTTTAAAAGTGTTGAATATATATTGTAAACCTGTGTGATAAGGTACAGCCAATCAAATGCTGAAGATAAATATATTATTTGATAACTATAAATGCTGAATATTAAAAATTTTATCTTTTACATATTTACCCTTATTATCATTGTGTTATATATTATCCAAAATAAATAGAGTTTCTAATATTATTTTATTTTTCACTATAATTATTAATTATTATTTTAAAGAAAATCACTAAAAATATATTCATAATTAAATCATAAAATTCAAAAAAAACATAAATATGTTTATAAAATAAATAAAAATTAATAAGCAACTAGTTGATTTAATATTTCTTCTCTTAAATTAATCATGCAAATTTGATCAGCTTGTGCAGCACTTCCTCCTACTTGTAGTATACCTTCATGATTATTTTGAGGTATCGCTAAATTTTCACCATGCTCTAAGAAAGCATCTACAATACATAATTTTCTAATATAGTTATGTATAGCTACGTAAGCAATAATAATATTTCTTTGTGCTTGAAAAGGATAAGGTGTCAATCTCTTTAAAATTAGAAAACGAGCTTTCAAAATACCAAAAGATCACTCAATGACATTCCATAATCAGGCATGCGCATTGTTGAATGTCACTTCTTGTGTACGAGGGCAGACACCATTATGAAAATTAGGCAACCAATTTCGTGTATTATGGTAAGACACCATAAATCCTCAAGTATGTGGATATGTAGCATCACAAAGATAATATTTATCTATATAAAAAATTATTTTTCAAATTAATTATGAATTTATTAATAATAGCCGAGAAAAGAATTATACTAACCTAGTGGAGGTTTTGGAAAATTATTTTCTAGATTATGCATAGTTTCTGATAATACTCTTGAGTTATGTGCTAAGCCTTCCCATCCATCCCAAAAGAAATGTAAAAATCATATTAAAGTCATATATTACAAAAATATTTTGATAACATTCTCCTCTTCATCTTCCTCTATAAAGGACTCGTTTGTCAGATGATAACATAGCATTAATAAGCGTACCATCAAGTGCACCAATAGCACCCTATTAATTAGAACAAATATCATAATAATAATAACAATAATAATAATAATAACAAAAACAAAAATAATAATAAACTTGTATTTTTTTACCTTAAACACTTCCCTTAACCGTTAATGGGGATGGTTTTCTATAACTTTAGTCACCGAGGTAGGTACAATCAACTCTCTTCCGAAGAGAAGCATTGCCTCTAGTACTTCATGAAAGTAATGATGTATGGTTTGAGTTGAATGGTTGAATATTCTTTTGGTAACATGATTTCTCATGTTGTGATTTAATTTCATAAGGAACATCACCATTTTTTCTTCAACTTTGATTTAACGACTATCTTTCAATCATGTTGTATTTTTGAAATGCTCACAAATTCAAAAAAAAATACTTGCTTATTCATTCTTAAAATTTCTAGAGAGTGTATTGGATTACTATTTAAAATTTCTTTCACATATGTAAAACCTTTCAGTGTCGAGTCGGTATATGGTTTTCTTCCTAGTCACTTTTTTCTAATAATCTTCTTGACTAGAATCAATGCTGTGATTTTCAATATTTTTCTTTGCTTTTTAGTTAACATCTTCTAATAATATTCAACATTTTCAAATGTATCAATTAAAAATAATAAAAGTAAAAATAATTAAAAGCAAAATGAACCACAAAATATTATCATGAAAATAAATTGTCAATACAAACTAATGTGAAGACAAAGTATAAAAATAACCCATAAAATATCACATAAATTACATTTGCTTGGACCCTAATTAACATTATCCACTGTTCTCTGTATTCTTTGCTTTTACAAAAAATAATAGAAGCAATAATGTACAATGGGTCATCCATAGGTAATGTTGCAATCTCATTCAACTTCTTATTATATTTTATTATGCTAGATCTATCTGATTGCTCCAATGTATTAAGAATAACTAGCAATCTTTCATTTGGATCTCCTTCATTATTTTTATTTTAGTATTTCCTCTCTGGTAAAGACATTTCTTTTGATAATGTACTTGGTGAAGATTCATGCTCTATATCCTCTGTATATAAGAATTCTTTACAGTTGGTTGAGTACTTGATGAATGTTTGTCAGCACCATTTTAGGCAACCCCTGTCTAGATGGACCCCATTATTCTTGCCCAGTAACTGTAATACCATCAAAGAGTAATCTCATCTCATCTTCATATTGTAGCCCAGTATATCGAAATTATTTTGCATCCAGAATTTTCCAAGTTAATCAAATCATTGTAAATAGTCAATAGTAGTTCAATTTAATTTTTCAAAATATGAACTAAAGAAATGAGCTATACCTTGATATATCCTTCACACTCTTCTGAAGTCTAGTCAACTATATTAGTTATTAGATTATAGACATGGTCAGACTTTTCCTATTAAATTTGACTACATTTTGTATTTATGTTTTAGATAATTACATTAGTTTTTCAATTGCTTTTGAATGAATTTAATATTTTTGTTCTCTTTAAAAGTTTTTGAAATTTTATCTCATGATTCAACATGCAAGCTAACCCCCCCCTCCTAAAATGTTCTTCTAGTCAAAACGTAATCTAAAAAAAAATTGAACTAGTGTTAGGTCTTTTCAACTAGCTCTGATAGTAGCAATAGAAGTCATTCCTACATAAGATAATTTAAATAATGTTATTTTAAATATTTTCTTTCTTCAAGTAAAAGAATAGACAATAAATTCCAATTCTAAACATCTCAAAACAATGTAACAACAAAACTCATATTAATGCATAATATGTATTATAAAACTCATTGAAATACATAACCAACATAAACAAAGCGACTACTTGTGTTGAAATACATAACATAATCAAGCAATAAGTAAACCATTGGTAATTCATATGATATACAAGACAAAATCATGAAACTTGGAATTTCATAACATTTATGTACCTAAACATATTTTAGGGTACTTGAACTAAAAATTTAATTATTTTTATTTACCTAAACATAATTATCCCTAAACTATAGGTATTTCATATTCTATTCGGCCTAATATAATTACATTAAGCAAAACGATAAACAAACTAGAAAGTATAGATGTGTTGCACAACAGTTACGATGAAGGCCTAGACAAGCATTCGAAACTCAAATCATTTGGCCAATTGTAATTACATTAGGCCAAATGATAAATAAAATTGAAAGTATAGATGTGTTGCATAACAGGTGCGCTGGATGCATAGACAAACATTCGACATTCAAACAATTCGAGATTCAAAAAAAAAACAAAAAGAAGAATATCTAAAATCATTCGGGATTCAAACAAAATAGAATGAAGAATAACAAAAACGATTCGAGATTCAAACTATTCGGGATTCAAACAAATTAGAAAGAAGAATAACTAAAAGCATTCGGGATTCAAACCATATGCGATTCAAATGTTTCACAAATAACTAAAATCATTCAGGATTCAAACCATTTGGCATTCAAAGTATTCACGATAAACTAAATGCATTAATTACAGTTTCATAATTAAATTTTTAAGAATCGAGTTCTTTGCGAAGAACTTCGCAAAGAACTCGAAATTGGGTTTCATCCAGAGAAAAAAATAAAAACAAAATCTCATTATTCTAACCACCAAAAATCAAATATCTCAAATACAAAATAATTCCCAAAAATTAACATAAAAATCATGAATTCTCACTATCAAACCGAGACGACTATACTCTTAAAACACACAGAATCCGTGCACGAGAACATTTTTTTTTTTTGAAAAAATGATGACAAAAAAGAAAATGAAACAGAAACAAAAAAAATTAAGGACAAAATAGTAATTTTAAAAATTTTATTTTATTGATCATTTTTCTGCATTCAGCGATAAGTCCTGCAAAATAATATAAATATTTTTAGATTAATGATTATTCTTATTAAAATTTTTAAAAACTAACACTTTATATTAAATATTTTAGTTTTTTTACTACCAAACATAATTTGATCATATTTTTTTATTTTACCCGAGAAAATTAGGGAGGGAAACGGAAACGTCAACTCCATCGTGTTTTTTCTTCCCGTGCCGAATTCCACAAATCATCCGACGATTGATTCCCTGGCGGTGATCAGACATTAAAGAGAGCTAACATTCCGCCGGTCAGTTCAATCGGTTCTGTGGTCTGTTCGGCGAAGAATATAGAATATGAATGGTCATATACATCAACCCTAATGTGACATGAAGTTGAATTATGTTCCGTCGATGCGCGGAGGATACGCAGGAAAGATCCAGTGCGGATGATTTTGCTCATGCAGTATCCAGGACGGCTGTTGTGCAGATATGCGAGAGTGCGGGGTTTCAGGGCTTCAAGAATTCCGCTTTGGAGGCTATGACTGACGTTGGAATCAGATACCTTCAAGAAGTTGGCATGGTTACAAATTTGTTCGCAAATTTATCCGGGAGAACTCAGAGTAATCTCTTTGATATCGTTCGTGGTCTGCATGATGTAGGTGCATCGATTGGATTTTCTGGGGCGTCAAATTGTTGTGGCTGTATTGTTAGCTCGGGCCTTGTTAAGGATATAATGAAATTCGTCGCTTTATCGCAAGAGATTCCTTTTGCTCAACCTGTCCCACAGTTTCCTGTTATTAGGACCGGGAAGCTGATTCCTAGTTTTTCGACAATGGGTGAAACGCCACCTGGAAAACATATCCCGACTTGGTTGCCTGCTTTGCCTGATCCGCACACATATGTTCACACACCCATCCGGAATGAGAGGGATGCGGACCCTCGTGCTGAAAAGATTGAGCAGGCAAGGCAGAAAAGAAAGGCAGAAAAGGCTCTATTGTCTTTACAGCAGAGGTTGCACCATGGTAGTTCGTCTGAAACAGCGTCTTCTTTTGTTTGTAGCCATGACGTTAAAGATTTGGTAGTTAGTAATGAACTTTCACTATTGACATCCAAGGAGAAGGAAAATTCTTCTATTAAATCGCCAGGACAAATAAATAGTCACGTTTCAATATTGGAAGCATTTGCACCCGTCACCAAAGTGGCAAAAGAAGGTAAGATAGAGATAGTAGCGGAAGAGAAGAATTCTCTTCCTGAGAAAAGGCGTTCTGTCATTTTTAAGTTTAAAACCGAGAAGAAGCTTTTAAGTGACTCTCTGGCGCTGATTCTTTTAAAGAAGGATGAGAAGAGTACTGATAATTGGTTGGAGAGAGAAGAGGACAGGGATGACAAGAAGAGGAGAGTTGAATACATATTTAAAAAATCTCTGGAAAACACGCATGATCTCATTCAGTTATGAATGATCTGTTGATGTGAGCTTCAGTACGTTAACGGAGCTGTGGTCAGTCACTATTGTTGTATTCTGTGCTATTTGTGCTGCTTGCACTAGTGATATCCTGCTATTCTTCCTGTTCAGCATAATCTAACATACAAAATATGTTGGTATATACTATGTAAGAGCATGTTTTTTATCACTTTACCATGCAGGGCCTGATTCTTTTATTCTCAAATCGTGATGTGTTTTTCTTATGGATCTGTTATGTTATGTGCAGGATTGTGTGTCATGTTTTCATCCATAATATTTCATAGGAAATGATAAGGAACATATGAGAGAAACATGCATCATAGGAACTCTTTTAAAGGGCAGCATGGATGAGGAATTATTTGTTTGAATGAGGCAGTTAATTGGTGATATGTAAAAATGAGATGAGCTAGACTTAATTTTATTCATCAACTCCATTTAACAAAGAAACAAACCATAAAAAATCACTGAGAATCAATCTCTTATTAAATGTCAAATGATGAAGACTGATCATTAAGCAGTGAGAAGCATGGAAAAAATATCCATATTTTGATGATGTAGCTTTGAATAATTTATATGAATTTCTACTTTTCTTAGCATAACATTTATGGGACTTATATGAAAATTGGATCTTTGCTCAATAGCAACTAATTTGTAGACAATCTTAATTGTTCATTTGTGTACGATATTTGAGAAAATAATTTTGTGTGATTACCATAGTTATGAAAGGCGCGCCTGAGGCGCGCCTAAATCTCAGGCGCCACCACTCTTTGAAAAAATGCCTCGCTTCAGGCGAGGCACAGGTGGGTGAGGCACAGTAGGCGTCGACTTTCAGTTTTGGCGGTGACAGGCATCGAGCCAGGTACGTCATTCTTCTCCTTCTTCCTCTTCTTCTCCTCTCCTTTTTTTTTGCCGGATTCGCCGTCGGAAATGAGGAAATTTTGTCGGAGAAGAATGACAAAATAATGGTGGGAGAAGCGGTGAGAGGCGGAACTAGGCAAAACGCAAGAGGAGCGCGTTGTGGAAGACGACGTATTTGGCTGATCCAACCCAAAATGAAAAAAACAAAACCCTCAAAATGCAGTCGTTTTGAGGTTCTGATTTAAAATAAAAAAAATATCACCTCCAAAACGACGTTGTTTTGGCCTTCCAGGAATCAAAACGACGTCGTTTTGGAGTTTTGTGATTTTAAGCCCTGTGGATCCCCCCCCCCCCCCCCCCCTCTTTGATTACACCCTAAAACCCTCAAAACAACCCTCCCAAAACACTTTTAAGCCTGGATTGAAGAGGAGAGAAGAAGAAGAGGCTTAAAAGGTATTTTTTTCATTTTACCTATTTTTGTAGTGAAAAAATTCTTCAAAAGGTAAAAAAATAATTTTCAAAAAATACTTAAAAACTAGGGGAAATTTTTTTGAATAATACTTTGAAAAAAATATATAATTTTCAAAAAAATAATACATAAAAAAAGGAAAAAAATTCTGAAAATTTACGAAAAATAAAAAAAAAGCATGAAAAAAATTATGAAAATTATGAAACAATTAGAACACAAATTATAAATAGTTTTAGATGTTTGGCAAAGATTGAGTATATTTATAATTTATAGATTTATAATATATAATATATTATGTATATGTTTTCATTTTTTTCTTAATATATTTGTTATTATATTGTAGATTTATTGTAAAGATACATAAAAATGGACAAAGAGATTGAAGTTGAAGTAGATGCCTCAAGTGAAAGAAAAGATTCGGGATGGAAATATGCTCGTTTATTAAATGAGAAAGATACATGTACACTCATTTGTATTTTTTTGTGATAAAGTAACTAAAGAATGTATTTATAGACAAAAGCAACACCTTGTTGCAGGGTTTAGAAATTTGAAAAAGTGTACAAGATGTCCTAAATATGTCAGAAAAGAAATAGAAGATTATATGCTAGCCAAAAAAACTCAAAAAAATCAAATAAATTTTGAAAGTCATAATGTGAATGATGATATGTTTGGGTTCCAAGATGAAGATGATGAAGACCCGGAGGTTACTTGCAAAAGGGGAAGAAAGGATGTTTCTAGTGGTGGTAGCAATGGAGGGGGGAGTGATGGTAGTGTTAGTGGTAGTTACATAAAGAGAATGATGCAGAAAAGTCTTATGGATCATTTCTTTACTCCTAATCTAGAAATGATTATTTAAAATAGAAAAAAAATACTCAAACTACTATCAATAATGCATACAAGAAAGAGGCCAATGAGAGAGCTGATATACTATTTTGTAGATAGATGTATGATGCTGCGATTTCATTTAATGCAGTGAACTATGCTAGTTTCCAACCAATGCTTGAGGCAAATGAGCAATATGGTGTGGGTTATAAGGGACCAAGTTTTCATGATGTAAGGTTATTAACCTCAAGAAAGAATTGGCTCTCACAAAGCTTTCAATGGAGGTTCATTTCACAGAATGGAAGTAAAATGGATGTTCAATTATGTTAGATGGATGAACTGATATTAAGGAAATGTCATTGGTGAATTTTTTGGTGAATTCTTCAAGAGAGACCGTGTTTATGAAATATATTGATGCTTCTTCTATAGTCAAGACAGGAGACAAATTGTTTGAATTACTTGACAGTTGGGTCGAGTAAGTTGGTGAAACTAATGTTGTTCAAGTGATAACAAATAATGCTTCAAATTATGTGGTAGCAGATACTTATAATTTAATTTCAAATTTTTATTTACTTATTTATGTAAGTGATTACATCTATTATCTATTTATTATGTATTTAAATTATGTAGGGAGATTATTGGAAATGAAAAGACCACATTTGTATTGGACACCATGTGCCGCACATTATCTTGACTTGATACTATAAGATATTGGAAAACTATCACACATCAAGAAGATAATAGAGAGGGCCATATCCATAAGCGGCTACATCTATAATAGAATGGGTTTGCTCAACATGATGAGATGATTTACTGAGCAAATGGAGTTGTTAAGGCCTGCTAAGACTCGGTTTGCAACAGCCTTTATTACCTTATTCCGTATCAATGAACAAAGAAATAACTTAAGGAAGATGTTTACTAGTTCAGATTGGACGGAAAGTAAATGGGCAAATGAGCAAAAGAGAAAAAATATAGCCAATATAATTTTCATGTCTTCTTTTTGGAATATTGTAGTATTTTGTTTATTGGTGTCAGGCCCTATTGTACGCGTGCTTCGTTTGGTGGATGGTGAAAAGAGACCTATGGGTTATATTTATGCAGCCATGAAAAAGGCGAAGGAAATCATCATCAAAAGTTTTAATGGGAATGAAGAGAAGTATAGGGAAATTATGAAAATCATTGATAGGAGGTGGGAGGTTCAACTTCATCGGCCTTTGCATTAAGCTGAGTATTTTTTGAACCCGCAATTCTATTATGATACAGAAGGATTAGGAATTGACCTAGATTCAAAAATCTTTGAAGATGTATGTAGTTGCATTTCGAGATTGGTAAAAAACAGAGATGAACAAGATGCAATTATATCACAACTCGACTTGTACATGCATGCTAGAGACCTTTTTGGTAATGAGTTTGTAATTAGAACAAGGAAGACTAAACCTCCAGGTTATTCTTTTAGTTTTGTTAATTAGTGCATTGAAATTATTATATATATTTGGTTAAAATAGGTGAAATGTTCAACTAATAATTTATTTATATTAATTATAGCTGAATGGTGGGATATATTTGGATCAAGTGTTAGAAGTTTGCAAAAGTTTGCATTGAGGATTCTCTACCTAACATGTAGTGTATCAGGTTGTGAAAGGAATTGGAGTATCTTTGAGAATGTAAGTTACTAAAGTAATTACATCCAATTGAATTTGTGTCTTTAAGTTATAACATTATTTAATGCAACTTAGATTCTTCAAAACTAAAACATTGAGATATAATCATGAAAACTATTTGTTTTTTCAGATTCATAGCAAGAGGAGAAATATGTTGGACCATCAATGCTTGAATGATTTGGTGTACATTAAGTACAACCGAACCTTGATAAAAAGATACACTGATCATCATACCATTGATCCCATTATCTTGAAAGAAATAGATGATAGCAACGAATGGTTGATGGGAAGAATAGAAGATGAAGGTGTTGCAAAAGATGATTTGGTATTTGAAAGTCTTGATTTAACATGGGGTGATGTTGCAATAGCTAGTGTAGCTGAGGAGCTTAGGTTTTATACAAGAGCTAAACCAAGCAAAACACAAACTCCAAAACCAAAGTTAAGACCATCTAACTCTAAGCATATTCCTACTCTTGCTTTGATTGATGAAGATGAAGAGATGATCTATTCATCAGGAGAGGAAGATGAAAAAGAGGGAGAGTGGAAGATTGATGATGGGGATGATATTGATGAAGACTTTCTTGATTTAGATTTAGATGTAATTACATGAGTGTTTATTTTGTTTTAGAACTTTGAATATTTGTTATTTTGTTTTGAAACTTTGAATGTTTGGATGATGGGAGCACTATTAATATTTGATTTTTATCTTTGATATTCTTTAGTTTATTATTAGATGAAAATTAAAGACTATATTTAGTAAAATGTATAATTTTTATGTGTATTAGGCTGGGTGTGTCTCAAATAAAAAAGCTCGCGCCTCAAGTGCACATTGTGCTTTAAGGCCCCAAAAGGTTTTTGCTCCTCAGTGTGCATTGCGCCTTAAATAACTATGGTAATTACATAAATACTAATATACTGAATCTCATAAAAATTTTAAAATTAAAAAATATTTGAAAGTAATATTATTGAGGTAGTGATGTCTCTCTCACCCTGTACTTAATGGGAATATGATGTATAGGGTATGACATCCATCTCTATTTAAGAAAATGATTTTATGAACTTTACTAATAGGAATTCTCACTAGGATATTTTACATTGCATTTTCAATCACAACCCCAAAGTCCTAAAGAAAAATATGCTAGATCAATTTTTTTTATTATTCTATTTTATAGCTTACCCACTTGTTTTCAAACCCATAAGTTGTATTGAATTGAAGTGGACTAGAATAGCATGTGATGAAGAGTTTTTTAGATGACAGTTTATTGAGATTCACAAATGCTATTGATTGAGATTGATTCTTTGATAATCTTTGTAATTGGTCATGTGTGTAGAAATGATTGAAAGACCCTTGAGTTTTGAATGGGTTGATATGACTTGCATGCCATTATAATTTTAAGATGCTCAATAATCTTTTATTAATAATGGTCATGTTTAAAACATTTGTACTATGTAGTCTTCACCTTGGTTTTCTTCATTGTTTGAGATTGTTTGACATTTTTTTTGTTTCTATTTTTATCAGCCCATCTCATATTATCTCTTGGCTCATCATTTATGGTCTCATGACTTTAAGGTCAAAGCAGGTAAGACTCATCTTAGTAGTATGAGTAGAATGATTGACAATTATTTTATGGCAAGTGTATCCAACATCCATGAGGATCAAATTTGTGTTCCTAGGATTGGGCAGTCTTGCTTTTTTTGCAATTGGACTGCTATATTGTTTGTTGAGATTGCTTGACAATTAATGACTAATCTTCATCTAACTTTTCCTTCTAAATTAGACTAAAACAAAATTCAATTACTTAATGAATGAAATGGTAGATATAAAAGAGGAAGCAAGTTAGAGATATCTTATATTCTCTCTATGACAGAAGAGGAAGCACTAGAGACTGGGGAGGAGAATTAGTTATGTCGCCATGTAGGGAAATGTGTGCTTATTTCACTAATGAATTATGAATATTTATGAGACATACATAATATTGGAATATTTTAATGCCAAACCAAAGAACAAGAAATAAGTTGACCAAATTCTCTATGAAACACAAAAAATGAATATATATTGAATGCATAAGTTATAATAATAATCATTTCAAATATTATCTATCACAGTAAAATTCAATCTTAATATATTTTGTTAGATCATTGAAGGTTAAATTCAAGATGTTATGTAATATGATTATCATTATATATAGTTATTGAATAAGAAATCAAATAACTATTCTCATCGTGAAAATGACTAATTCACAAAAATTATTATTTGGCAGTGTTGATTATGAGTTTTGTTTTTTCTTTTGAGCTAGATATAATTATTTTACTTTTACTTTATATATAATAAGATTTTTTTTTTATTTCTCATCTCTCCCTCTTTCCTCTTAAATCTAATCCATATTATTCCTTAACTCATATATGAGCCTCAAGGCCTTGGATTTGGAGTTAGTAAGGTTCATATCCCAATAGCATGATAGATCCAACTGACATAATCTTAGGGAGTGAGTCCAATATTTGTGGGGGATCAAACTCGTGATCTTAAGGTAAGAGTATCCATTTTTTTTGTCAATTGGGTTATCATATTATTAGTTTATATAAAATATTTTTTTTTATTTCTCCTCTTCTCCCCTTTCCTCTTAAACCTAATTTATGTTATTTTTTTTAGCTCATATATATATCTTAAGGTCACTAAGTTGAAGCAGGTAAGACTATCGTTCCAACAGTATGATAGATCTAACTAATAGATATTTTGGGGGAGTGAATTCGATATTCTTGGGGATCAAACATGTGATCCTAAGGTAAGAGGAACATCCATCATTTTTATCAAAAAGACTAATATACTGTTAGTTTATATAAAATAAGATTTTGCTAGAAATATAAAAAACATGATCAACCTTTTATTTGTGTATGCAATAACTTAGTTTGAATCAAAAAATTCAATAAGAATTGAATTTTACATCAAAGTTATTATGTGATAGTGGTTATGAATATGAGCTTGTATTTTTTTAATTTTGTAGAAAATAAGATTTTGTTTGAATACAAAAACATGGGATCAATCTTTTATCCGCGTACATGAAAAGCCTACAAGAATTATAAAATATTATAATGTGCATATCTATCATTGTTAAAAGATATTCTAATTTTTGATATATTTTTCACACAATGAAGTATGCAAATAATATTTACATGCATTGCTTGGGAAAAATCTAAAAATATGCTTAATCACACACACAATATTAGGTTTGAAAGTTAATTAAATTTTTTTATGATTTTTAAAATTTGATAATAAATCAGATTAAGAGATTAACCAAAGAGACTTAAATATCAGCAAAATGTTCAATGTACACTTTTAATATGATAGAACCATTTGTTTATAAGGAAGTACAACAAGAAAATACTCAAAAAAATTAAGATTCTTTATTTGAATTTTCTTATAGAACCATTTAGTTTTTGAATATTTTTTTTATTTTTTTGTATATTGGAGAGTTTAGAGTATATAAGGGTGTGGGTGCCCTATTTAATCTTTCTTTTTCCATATTAATATGCAATATTTTAACATGATATTAGAGGACTATAACAATGAGTCATTGTGACAATGCGATTATCAACTTTTTTTTTCTAAATATAATTAGTGAGAAGAATCATTTATTGATCATGTTTCCAAAATGAGTATATGTGTTAGAAGCATTTTCAAGATGTTTTGGGAATTTTCATTTTGATTGACTATACAATATTTATTAAATCTAGGAAAATTTATTATGTACTTAGGTGGAAAAGAAAAATATTCTAGTGATATTAGTTGTTTGATATGAATCGAGTTGAGATCAGTCGAGTGGATCTTATCGACAAATGAATAAAATTATTTATTTATTATTACTATCATGGTATGTGTACTTAAGGAAAAAAAAATTATATTTGAGCATTCTTGTATAAATTATGAGTATTCTTTGTACAACCATAATAAGACCTAATACAGCTCAATATTCTTTTAAAATTAGTTCATATACATCCTTGACACTAAGCTGGAAGAATAATTATGTAATTTGTGAATTCTTGAAAGTTAGTTGCAATGGTATAACTTTCATTGTTAGAACAAAAACACCAAAAACATAAATGAAAAAATATTATAAGAAATGTATCTATAAAATAGTCTTATATAATGGATGCAAATGGTTGACACAACTCATATGTTAAGTGTTTATATCAAAAGCATTAAGATGGAGATCGTACTTAGTGCTCAAGAGTCAAGATTCTCACTTTAACATGGGGTTTAAGAGGCTACTACATTGATGATCTTATTTTTGAAATTCAAAGAAATTGTATTTAATAAGTCTTGAATCTGAAATCTATAGTCTTTAGATAAAGATACTTATCATTATATTAAGACATGACTTTAACAAAAGTATGCAATATAAAGATTTCTCAAATAATTAGTTATGCTAATATCATTTTTTTCTAATTATATTTTAACATTGGAGGTATAAAAAATAAAATAATAATAAAAAATAGCAATACCTTCTGTTAAGTTTGTGTTTAAGTCCCAAATATTAAGTTTGAAAGGAAAAAAAATACAAGTTGAGGTATCTTCAAAATCTTAGTGAAAATGTTCGTTAGTCGCTCTACTGTTTGAATGTATATTGTAGTAAGTCTCATTCTAAATTTGTTCTCTTTGAAAGAAATAATCCATTTTGATTTGTTTTACCAGCATGTGAAATATTGAATTAGAGATTATATATGCCTCATTGCCTAAATATTATAATAAATGATAGTGGGAAAAGAGAGTGCATACTCAATCTTCTCGAGCATATGATATATTCAAAATATTTTACAAGTAATTATCATTATTATTTTGAATTAAACCTTTGTATTGAATCTTAAAATTCTTATCTTGACTTTTATTTTTTTTTTAAAATAAGATTATCTCTAAGACAATTGCATGACCTAAAATAAACTTGTGTAAGAGTATCTAGTTCATATGCTCTCATTAATAAGATGATACTTCCTCATAGAATAAGTTACTTTGATACTAATAAAGTATTCAAGTTGTTTGTGGTTATTCTTTTGAAATTGTGTTTGATTATAATTATTGAGTTGTGTGATTCTTAACTCATCTTTTGGAGTTAGAATTATATTCACATAAATAATTGACAAAATAAAGTCATTAGGATCCTTTGAAAAAATATAGAAAATCAACAACACAATCCAAATAATTAGATTGTCAATGAAAATCTTGCAAATCAATATCTCAGTGATTATTATAAGTCATATAATATTCTTTCAATTTATAAATTGCATTTAATTATTTTGCTCTAAATCTATGTAGATACTATATATATATAATCATTATGAAAAATAGATTTTTCATGTATAGCTAATATTGTTAAATAAATATTAAATGTCCATTATTAATGTGGAAGATGAAATATCAAGAGTCGGTAGTTACTCTTATGGATAATAATGATTTTTAATTTTTGGTTTTATTAGGGTAAATTATAGCCTATAAATAAATTATTGTATTGATTATAATAAATAATAAAATTAAGAGAAAAAGCTTCTTTTCAAAAATAAATTCTCCTCGGTCATAGTTTGCAACCATCATATTTTTTTTTTTACAAATTGGTATCGGAGGGATGAGAAGTATAATCGATAATGTGTCGCTGCCCCAATTAACGAAGGTGAATTACGAGAATTAGAGCATCCAAATGAAAGTTATTCTCAGTTCTGTGGATTATTAGGAAGTGGTTCAAGAAGGTTTCGATGAATCAAAATCTACTGAAAGATATATATGGCTCAAAATAAGGTGTTGAAAGAGATACAATCAAAGGATAAGACGACATTGTAAATGTTGTTTCGAGTTGTTGATGAGTCGGACTTTGAGAAGATTGCGAGTGCAAAAACTTCAAAAGAAGCGTGAGACATCTTGGAGACTACGTACAAAAGAGTCGATCGAGTTAAACAAGTTCGTCTTCAAACTCTTCGCAACGAGTTGGAATGCATGAAGATAAAGGAGTTAGAAGGTGTATCCGATTACATCACGCATGTTCAGACCGTGGTGAATCAACTCAACAGAGATGGAGAAAAATTATTTGATGCGTGAGTCGTGAAAAAGATTCTGAGGTCGTTAAAATATAGTTTCGAGAATGTGGTATGTGTCATAGAAAAGTCAAATGATCTAGCAATGTTCATGGTCGACGAGCTTACAGGTTTCCTAATGGCACATGAATATCGTAAGAAGAAGGAGGAGGCACTTGAGAATGTACTTCAAACCAAAACATTGTTTAATGACGAAAAGATATTCTATTCTCAAAACTTTCGAGGTAAATGGCGTGGCCATGGTGGTCGATGAAATAGTCGCGGTGGAAAAAGGCACAGTCAAGAAGGGTATCATGAGAAAAATGAGCAATCAAACCAATAAAATTGGCGTGAAAGAGGATGTGATCGTGGAAGAGGCGGTTGATCAAATTATTTCAACTTCGAGTGCTACGTGTGGCAAATAGGATCACTGTGCGAATGATTGTAATTTCAATAAATGTTACAATTATAGAAAGGTATGATATTTTGCAAAAGAATGTTGTTGAGAAAAAAATGGAATAGACAATCAATCTAGCCATGGAAGATGATGTGGAAGAATGTTTTCTCTTAATGGCATATAACAAAGTCAACACCGACAATGACACGGTGTGGTACCTCGACGCGGTTGCCAGAAACTATATGTGCGGGCACGAGTATTGTTTCAAAGAGATGCGAAAGATTGAAACTGTATCTGTATCGTTTGGAGATGGCTCGAAGGTTGAGGTAAAAGACTAAAGTACGATTTATTATGTAAAAAAGATGATTTCATTGGGTCAATCCTAGATGTGTATTACGTACCAGACCTCAAGAGCAACATTTTAAGTATGGGGCAACTCATAGAGAAAGGTTATTTGATTTTTATGAAAGACTAGATATTACTATTGATAGACAAGGAGGGCGTTTAGTCCCACAAGTTGAAATGAGAAGAAATCGGATGTACACATTGAATTTGAGAAGTGTATGATAAAATTGTTTGCAAGTCAACGTGGAAGACAAGACATCATTGTGGAATCTCCATTTTGGTTACCTACATCATGAATGCCTAAACTAGTTAGCAAAGAAGAATATGATGCATGGACTACCAGACATGAAGTACGAGGGAAAATTTTGTGAAGAATGTGTGCTCGAAAAGTATGCAAGAATATCATTTCAAAAGAAGGTAGAATATCAGGCTAAGCAACCTCTCGAGTTGATTCATTCAGACATATGTGGACCAATCACCCCCGAATCTTTTAGCGGTAAAAGGTATTTTATTTCCTTTATTGATGATTTCTTACGAAAAATTTGGATTTATTTTCTGAAAGAAAAATCCGAGGCATTCGAGGTATTTAAAAAATTCAAAATATTGATGGAAACGGCAACTGGTAGATACATCAAATCTGTACGATCTGATAGAGGTGGCGAATATACTTCGATGATTTTCATGAAGTATTGTGAGGAGCAAGGCGTGGGGTGATTTTTAACCGCACCGTACTCTTCACAGCAAAATGGTGTAGCCGAAAGGAAGAACTAGACTATTCTCAACATGGTTCGGTCAATGCTCAAAAGTAAGAAAATGCCGAAAGAATTTTGGGTGGAAGCTGTGGAATGCGTTGTCTATGTTCAAAATTGATGTCCACATGTGAAGTTATATGATCAAACATCACAAGAGATATGGAGCGGACAAAAACCGACAGTCTCTCATCTTAGAGTATTTGGCAGTTTGGCTACGCACACGTGTCAGATCAGCGAAGAGCAAACCTCAAAGACAAAAGCAAAAGATATATTTTTATTAGGTATAATAAGAAAACAAAATGATGTAAACTATTTGACCCAATAAGCAAAAAGATTCTAGTAAGCTATGATGTACGAGTTCATGATGCAAATGAATAAGATTGGAATAAAGTAACAGAGGATATCATCAAAGTTTGAGAATCATCAACTGCTATGCCAACAACTATACCAAAAAAATTCTAAAACTATTGATGATGAAGATGAACCGCGACAACACAAAATACGAAGCTTACAAAATTTGTATGATTCAACAAATGAGTTACACCTTGTATATCTTTTGGTAGATTCCGAAAATTTAAGTTTTGAACAGACAGTGCAAAACAAGAAGTGACAAACTGTTATGGACGAGAAGATTAAAGCAATAGATCACAACAACACATGAGAGTTAGCAGAATTACTAAAAGGAACTCAGCTCATTGATGTTAAGTGAGTGTTTAAGAGAAAAATGAATGCTCAAGATAAGATAGAACGATATAAGATGAGACTTGTAGCAAAGGGATACAATCAAATTGCTCCCGTTGCAAGAATGAATTATGATGAGGTATTTGCTCCCGTTGCAAGAATGAAGACAATCAGATTGCTTATTTCACAATTAGCTCAATTCAATTGTCCGATATTACAAATGAATGTCAAAGTGGCATTCCTGAATGGTGTGTTTGAAGAAGAAGTTTATATTAAACAATTATTCGGGTATATGAAAATTAGAGAAGGAAAGAATGTGTTGAAATTGAAGAAGGTACTTTATTGTTTGAAGCAAGCATCGCAAATGTGGAATACTCGTATAGATATATACTTAAAATAGAATGGGCTTGAGCAATGTCCTTACGAATATATCTTTTATGTGAAGAAGAGTAGAGGTAATATGCTATTTGTTGCTCTTTATGTTGATCTTATTTTTATGGGGAATAATAATGAAATGATACAAAAGTTCAAGAGCACGATAACATGAGAATTCGAGATGACAGATTTGGGCTTGATGAAGTTTTTCCTTAGTCTATATGTAAGACAAGAAAAGATGAGTATCTTTATATCCCAGTGGTATATATAAAGGAGATTTTGAAGAAGTACTGAATGGAGTCTTACAATCTGGTTTCAACACCAATGGAACTAGGTGCAAAACTCTCTAAGGTTGATGGAGGAGAATGAGTCGACGCAATCAAATACCCGAGTTTAGTGGGAAGTCTTTGCTATTTTACATGCACAAGGCAGAACCTAATATTAAGTGTCGGTATTATAAGTCAGTTCATGGGGGAGTCAGTCTATTCACATTGGAATGCGTTAAAGCAAATTCTATGGTAAATCAAAGGAACAATGTTACTCGGGTTATTCTATACAAATGTGGCAGATTACACATTGGTCTAATACTCCGACAGTGATTGGAGCAAAGACTTGGACGATCGGAAAAGTACATCGGATTATGTATTTTTTTATGGGTGACATAGTGTTTACATGGCTTTTAAAGAAGCAACTAATCATGACACTCTCGACTTGTGAAGCTTAATATGTGGCAATATTTTTGTGTGTACGTCATGCGATATGGCTCAGAAATTTATTAGGCAAGATAGAACAACAATAATTAGGTGCGACTGAGATATGAGTTGACAACAAATCAGTAATTGATTTGAGCAAGAACTTGGTGAATCATGAGAGAAGTAAGCATATTGACATTCGTTTTTACTTCATCCGAGATCAAATAAATGAATGAAATATAAAATTAGTATACGTGGCAAGTAGGGACCATGTCGTAGATATCTTCATGAAACTGTTACCTACGATACTACTCGACAACTGCAAAAGATTACTCGGCATGAAAAATGACAGAAGCATTAAAGTTTATAAGAGAGTTTTGTTAAATAAATATTAAATGTTCATTATTAATGCGGAAGGTGAAATATCAAGAATCAACAGTTGGTTTTATGGGTAATAATAATTTTTAATTTTCAATTTTATTAGGGTAAATTATAGCCTATAAATAAATCATTGTATTAGTTGTAATAAATGATAGAATTAAGAGAAAAAATTTCTTTTCAGAAATAATTCTCCTTTGTTATAGTTTGCAACCATCATATTTTTTTTTTTACAGATATAACCTCCAACTATAAGATGTTGCAAATAATAATAATAATTCTTAGTGATACTAGTTTGGCTATTGGAGATGCAAGTATTTTGATGGTTTATACTAAATATTTAGGTGAATTCGCTTACTACAATTTTCTTCTTAATGTGATTTATATTTTTATTTAAACTCATCTTCATAGTAAATATTCACTTGCAACCAGTATCATATTTTCCTAAAGATTATAGTAATAATTGTCAAGTTTTTTTTTTATTTTTGGATCAACTACTTTTGGTTTGTGATAGCTAATGAGTGTGTTATATTGTTTCTAATTTGATCTTTTATAAGTAAATTAAGTATATTGAGGTAGATTATTAATTTAATTTAGACATATCAACTAGTTGTATTACACTAATACTTTCTCAAAAGGAGTATGTATCTATATCCATTCTATTTTATGCTCATCAATTTACTCTAGATACTCATATAGTCAATTCAAGAGTAAATTCTCTTGTGATTGGTAATTGCTCTTTTTAATTTTTTTTTTTTTTGTTGAGTTTATGACTTTTGATATTATTGCTGTATTTAACATCGTTATATAGGTCAAGAAATACACTAATATTAATATTAGTCTTTTTTTTATGAATATTTTTTAAGTATCAAAGTTTAATATCATAGCTTGTTTTTTGTTAATTGTTTTATGAAATAATAAGTCGTGACATTGTTTTCTCCTTTATTGTTGTATTCATGCAAGATCGTCAGATAGAATAGATAACTTTCCTAAGAATTGAGAAACAAACTATATATATTATCCTTAATTCACATAAACTCTTCTAGATGACTATTTACTATTGATATATTTCTGATTTACTTTTGATTTGGACATCTTTTATTAGTTAAACTAGATATTTTAGAGTTGAGAATCAGATGAGTGATATTTTTTAATTATGAGACATTAGTTAGGAAAGTATACTAGAATTTCTTATTCGACATATTAGGAAAGTATTTGGAGACATCTATACAATCTGATTTGCTAAGAAATTTGAGAATCATATAAGATGATCATGTATGATGATTTATAATTTTTTATTATTTTTATTGATAATTATATTTGATTTACATGATTGTCGGTATTTGAAAAATAAGATTGATATTATCTTTTTTATAAAATTTTATAAAAGAGTTTTACTATAGACTTGTCAAATGGGCGGGCCAGGACGGCCCGGCTCGTGCAGTGTCGTGTCGAGGCCAACCAGACCACGTGATGGGCCATGCAGGGCCCAATACCAAGGCTCGTAGCCATGGTATCTTGGCATGAGCCGAGATATGTCCTGAGCCACCCAGCCTGATGCCCATGATCTGAACTCGCTACTCGAGGCCCGACGGAAGTTATGTCGGTCTCGAACCTAACCTGTAATCTTTTTCGATCCAAGTTCGAGGCCCAATTCCATTCTAGAAGCTTTGGATTCTGGAATGGGAACTGTTCATGTCGGTTTGACAATTGAACCGACTCAACAATAAAAAAAATTCAAACTAAGCTGTTGGATTTTATCTCCAACAGTTCTAGGATATAATTCAACGGCCCAAATGATTCTGTATGTTTATTAAAAATTTAAAAAAAATCAAATAAAATACTTTATAAAAAAAATTCTTTTATTAATTTATAAAATCTCTTCCCCCCCTCATTCTAAGATTTATATTTTTAAAAAACATAAATCTATTGGCTCTTCTCTCTCTCTCTCTAATTTTCTCTCTTGGGATTTTGACATTTCATATTTCGGCCTTCGGGACTCGACTTTGGCCTTTGGTGTGGATTGTGGTGCACGTGTAGTGTGTATAAAAAAGCTAAAATTTATGCATTTTGATTTATGCGTATTTTTTATTAATTAGTTTTTTAAGTTTTAAAGTTTTAAATTTAAAATAATCTACACTCTAGTCTAGTCTCTCTCTACTCTCTAGTCTAAAAAATAAAAAAAAAAATTTAAAATGACAAATAGTAATTTAAATAACGAAAATGAAATGAATTATAATTTAGAAAATATAAATTTTATGAAAAAGTCTGAGGTTGCCAAAACTTTAGTTTCTCAGGCTATCTCGATTCAAATATCTAAAAAATAAAAAATTAGGACTTTAATAGTTTGGAATTACTTTAATATAATAAAATAAAAAATTTTAGGGATGTCAAATAAGAATTGGCATAGTGTAAATAATATAAATAAATTTTAAACTGTAAAATTTCGTATGAGACTGTACATTATGATACATGCTGAGCTATGTATCAAAAAATATAATACATTAAATCATAGGCAAACCAAACTCAGTGGTGGGTATTTTTAGGCTGGATCCAGTTCAGTCTCAAAGTATACCTCTTTCATATGACATTGATCATCATGATAGGTTTCAATTAGATTTTCAGAGGATCCAAGGATAATCAGTATAATACAGGCATAATTTTAGCCTGAATATCATAGAATTTCTAGTCCCACATTTAGAAAGTACATACTAAAATATTATAAATTAGAAATATGAATAATAATTAATAAATTTAGGAAATATAATAAAGTAATATCTGTGATGTCCAATATTTGGACTAGTTACGACGATGCATCTTATGCATGCCTCACTACCTATTAAGTAGATTCTTAATGGATATTAAATAAAAAAATTTTAAGATTCTTTGAGATTCTCGATCTTCATTATGACCTAATTATTTTTGAGTGTATAATAAAAATCTTTAGAGAATATAAAATTTAATCTGATTGTGTAAGTTGGAATGAAGGTGTGTGCTTCCACTTTAAAAAATATACGTAACTCACTAAAACATATTCGTACTCCTTGCAGATAACAGAAGTTCGATAATCTATATTTGTGTGCGAATCTTTAAAAAAAAATTTCAATTGGATGTGAGATACTGTTGAAATTATACTTACCTGATATTGAAGTCATATGTTAGATACGAACACATGATATTCGACTACGTAAATAGTAAGAGTGATGAACTTATTATTAAAACACTGACTAAGCTACAAAAATTTCTTTTTATGAAATTCTTAAATATTTTTTATGATATGACGAATATATATTCGTCAGTTTATATTCTCGTAATTTATATTATATTCAGATGCATATACAATATTAGTAGCATATTTATAAAGTATCGAGATGACCCGATACTTAATGATATGGTTGTTGAGATGAAAATCAAGTACTTAAAGTACTGATCTATTATTATATCTCTTTATTGTCTAGCCACTTGTATGGATCCTAGAGTTAAGATAGAATGGGTACAAAGTATTTTGACTTACATTTCCTCGTACATGAACTTGGAAGATGCATTTGAAGGGTTTATTAACGAGGAGTTAATTGAGCTCTTTACATATTATGATACCAGGAATGGTGATAGTAGTAGTGATGCTTCAGATATGGACATTGATACCATATTCAGATATGATAACTTTTTCTTTCAGTTAGCGAGGAAAAAATAACAGGGTGGAACGTCGAATAGGAGCGAGCTATCTTGGTACTTAAATATCGATGCTATCATATTTTGATTCTAAGAATCTTAATATATTATATTGATGAAAATTATATGAGTCTATCTTTTTCATGCTATCTAAGATGATACAGGCTCTACTGACTTCTCAAGTATCGAGCGTAAAATTGAAATCTATTTTTTCTGTTGCAGTGAACATAATTTGAATAGGAGATCGATATTATGTCCAGATATTATTGAGGCTTTAGCATGCATGAAAGATTGAGTGGATTCGAGTTTGGACATCTAGGATCGTGCTGAGACTACAACAAAAACAAAAGAGTTGATTGCTTCTTATGATTCATATGATATTTATATTGAGGATGATATGATGATTGATAACGTTGATGGTTGACGATTGTAAGATTACGATACTAATGTCTAATATTTGATTCTGATTTACTCACTTATATTGTATTTGTGTTTGTTTAATTTTTATTTGTGATATTACTTTGAGCCTTGAGTTTGTGCCTTTGTGGATTGGTACATTTAATGCTTGAAACTTAAAAATTAATTTGTTTTGAATTTTTATTTTGTATTAGTTTTTAATTTTTATTCATATTAAAATTTTAATGTTTTATTAATTCATATACTTACTCTGATACATATTTAGTTTTAAAAATTATATTGTTTATTCTAATAAATAAACTTAAAGTTTTATTAAATTTAGTAAAATAAAAATTTAAAATTTAATTTTTTATTTATAGTTAATAAGTAATATTAAATAATTACTAAAAACAATAAAAAAATTTTAAAGTATTATAAACACAAACATAAACTAATCTAAAAAAAATACAAATTTATTAAAAAATTAAAAAGCATCTTGTATGGGCACAGAACTAGCCAATATGAGCCCAACTCGGCATAGAGGTGTCAATCGAGCTGGGTCGGCCATGTCCGACACAGCATGGGAATTTTCCTTGCACGTGCCGAGGCCAATCGGGCCAAGTGCCGTGCCTAGCTCGGCACAATGCCGTGGCCCGCTGGGACAGTACCTCAGCACAAGCCGAGAAAATCTAATTTTTTTAAAATTAGGGTTTAAGCTGCGTGACGGCGCGAAATTAGTGGATTCGTGCTGCCCTAATTTTTTTTTAAATTTGGGGTTCATCCCGAAATCAATGGATTCATGCTACGGGCTTGTGTCAGGCTGACCTCCACAGAATCGTGCCTGGCCCAGCACGAAAGCACGGTCAGGCTGGCCCGGCACGTCTCTTTTGACACCTCTAACTCAGCATGGTTTATTCACTTGCCAGGCTGACGGGCCTTGTCGTGCCTGGCCTGAAGAAACTATGTCGAGACAGGCTCGATTCGGTGGCCCAGTTGAGCCATCTAAAATTGGGCCATCTCAGCCTGATTCGGCCCGTTTGATACTTTTATTTTGATATGAAATTAAAATATTAATAAGTAATAATTCATTATAATATATTTTTTATTAATTTTTTTTCTTTGAGCAATATGAGATAGTTCATTAGACATATTATATTAGTGCTCATGTGCAAATATGATAGTTAAGAGAAAATATTGATATATGGTTGAGATGAATAAGGTATTCCTATTTCATAGGAATATGCCTAGATATATTTGAGAAAAAAAGTGGTTATAATTACTAATTTCCTTTTCAATTAAATGATAGTTTTTATTCTCTTTAGTTATATCTTATACAAGATTATATACTCAAAAAAAAAGGACTCTTTTATTTTATATCTAAAGTTTTTAGTTGTGTTTGTTTTGTTAAAGAATTATTTTTATACAGGGAGAAAATGATAGTAATTGTCATCAAATATATTTTCATTGGTTACTCTAGTACTATTATTATTAGTTGTAAAAACTATATAAAATAAATAATTTCACTTCAAGTTATCATATATGGGTAGCAATGATACTTATTTATTAAAAAAAATAAATCCTACATGTTTACAGTTGTAAATAGCTATTTACGACTGTTTATCACAGCTATTCTCAGTTATTTATCATGGTTATTCATCATTATTTATCATAGCTGTTCACAGCTGTTTATTACACGTAATATTTCACACTCCTCAAGCTGAGTTATAAATGTTAAGCAACCTTATCTTTGATACTAACTGATCAAATTCTTTTCTTGTCAAGGCTTTGGTGTGGATATCTATTGTCTGTTGGATTGTAGGAGTGTAAGATAGATTCACAGCTTTTTTTTTGATCTTCTCCTTGATAAAATATCAGTATATTTTCACATGTTTGATTCTATCATGGTGAACCAGATTCTTTGTTATGCTAATCATAGATTGATTATTACATAAGACTTGTATAGATTGTCAACTTGAACCTTTCGCTCATGATAGATTATGCTCAACCATATACCTTCACAATTTTTCAAGGCAAGAACTTTAATCTTGGCTTCAGTTGAGCTTTTTGCTACTACAACCTACTTGTTGCTCCTCCAAGTAACCAAATTTCCCACATGAATGAGCAATACCCAAAGATTGATAAGTGATCAACAGGAGAACCTACCCAATTAGCATCGGTAAAAATCTTCAAGTACGTATCACTAGTTTTTTCAAAGTACAATCCTTGGTTGGGTGCCAGTTTGAGTATCCTCAAGATCCATCATATTGTCTTCATGTGTTCTTCTGTTGGGTTATTCATGAATTGCCTAACTATGCTAACAGCAAAACTAATGTTAGGTATGGTGTGCGAGAGGTAGATGAGTTTGCTAATTAACTTTTTGATATCTACCTTTATCTATTGGAGCTCCACTAGATTGCATACTGAGTTTGATCGTGGTATCTAAGGGAAATTCAACTGCCTTGCATCTAATCATATCAGTTTCTTTTAGAAGATTTAGCACATACTTCCTTTAGGCGATTGATATTCTAATTTTTGATTGAGTAATCTACATGCCTAGGAAATATTTGAGGTCTCCTAGATTTTTTGACTTTGAATTCGTTTGCCAAAAATAATTTTAATCTCTGAAGTTTCGCCTGGTGATCTCTTATGAGGATAATGTCATCAACATAGACTATAAGGATACCCACCCTCCTCCCTCAATATGTTAAATAAACTTTGTATGATATGTCTGACACTGAGTATAGCTATACCTCTTAACTATCTTGGTAAACTTGTGAAACCATGTCCAGAGTTGTTGCTTAAGGCCGTACAAGGATTTTGTCAACTTCAGCACTAAGTCAGGTATTTCTAGTATGTTTAGGTCAGGTGGGATCTCCAAGTATACTTCCTCATTGAGCTCTTCATTTAGAAAGATACTTTTCACATCTAACTGACTTAGTGGCTAATCTAGATTAGCAGCTAGAGAGTGAAGAATTATACTATATTGAGCTTTGCAACCAGGGTAGATGTCTCCTAATAACCAATGTCATAGAACTGAGTTAACCCTCTTACTACTAGACGAGCCTTGTACTTATTAATGTTGTTATTAGAGTTATGCTTCGCAGTGAAGATCCATTTGTGGCTTACTATTTTTTTTCCACTTGGCAGTTTAGTTATTATATAGATTTCATTCTTCTCCAGTGCCTTTGCTTCATCTTCTATTGTAGTTTTTTATTCTAGAATTTTGAGAGCTTCTTGAATAGATCTAAGTATCTGAATTTCGTCACAGGGAGCTGACTAAGGAATGATGGCTAGGGGACAGATTATCATATGCAATGAATTCCTGGATTGGATGCTGAGTACATATCCTATTTTCCTTTTTTAAAGTAATAGGGTTGTCATCAGGTTTCTCAAGAATAATATTATCCTCATAATCAACTGAAGTATGTGGAGGATTAGAATTACTTTGTGTTTGTGTAGATTTGTCTGTTGGATTGAGAGCTTGGTTTTGCACAAGTGGTTGTTGGAACTAATCAGACTGTTACTTGCTTATCCTTGTATAGACACAAAACTCATTAGGTTCTAGTTGCGATAGTGTATGTTTTTCAAGGAGATCATTAGACAAAGTAAGGTTTGAAAGGTTGACTCGTTGCATGGAAGAGTGAGAGGTGCAACTTATCAAGCTTGATATTTCTGAGGTGTATTTCTCTCCCCTTGAATATCAAGTTTGGGATAAAATGATTGATTTTCAAAGATTGTGATATTCATGGATGTGTAAAATTAACGTGTGGAGGTACAGTAATATTTATGCTCCTTTTGAAAAAGTGAGTACTCTAGGAAAATATATTTTAAGTGCTCTAGGATATAATTTTCCTCGGTGTTGTGAGTGGATGTATAGTTGCATACAAATGTAGAACACTCAAATATTTTAAATGGAAGGATAGATATGACTCGAGTGTGTGGAAATGAAATGAGAAGTATCTGGTAAGAGGTTTTGAACTGAAGGACCCAAGAAGACATATGATTGATGACACAAGTGGCTGTAAGGACAGCTTCTCCCCAAAAATAGTGAGGGACATGGGTAGTGAACATCAAGGAACGAGCTATATCAAGGATGTGCTTGTTCTTGCGCTCAGCTATCCCATTATACTGAGGCGTTTCAACACAGGAGTTGTGATGAATGATTCCCTGTGTTGATAGATAGTCTTTCAATGAGTCTTCAAAGAATTCTTTGTCATTGTTAGTTTGCATGACTTGAATTTTGATTTGAAACTGAGTATGAATAATGGTGTGAAATTTTTAAAATAAGGTTACTAATTTATCTTTTTCTTTCGTGAGATATAGTCATGTGAAATGAGTGTGATCATTCATAAATAAGACAAACGATTGGGTACCATTAATATTTTTTGCCCGTGAGGATCCCCATGTCATTATGAATGAGAGAGAAAGGTTGGGATGATGCATATGAGTATATTAGATAAGAGATACGAGAATGTTTTGATAATTATCATACTTCACATTGAAAAGAGCTAGGTTTTTTATTGATAAATAGTGAAGAACATTTTTTAAGATTAACAAAATTTGGATGTCCTAATTGAAAGTGAGACAACATAATTTCAATTTTTTTTAATTCTAATAGATCATATTGAGTGGATAAACTGGCAACCCTTGGAGTTTGTATAGACTTGGATTTGCAAGCCTAAATTTAATAGAGTTCATCAATCATCTTAGCACTTCTAATCTCCATCCTTGACATCGGAATCTAAAATTTATAAATATCAGAGGTAAAGTGAGTAATGCATTTCACATCTTTAATAAATTTACTAATTAATAATAGGTTACAAGATAATCTAGGAACATAGGGAACATCATATAAAATATTGACATTGGTTATCGATATTGACCTAATGCCCTCAACCTAAGTGATAAATTCATCTTATGTTTTTACTGTCATTTGTCTATTGGAAGGATCGTAAGCTAAAAATAAATGTTTTGACCATGTCATATGATTAGAAGTACCAAAGTCTACGATCTATATCTCATTGTGTGTGATATTGAAACATATATGATTATCTTTAGCAACAATGGAATCCATTGATGAGTTATTCTGATTTATGCAGTGACTCCAGTAGGTTTGTTTTCTTTGCCTACAATAGTATTACCATGATTTTTCTTAGGTTTCCAATTAGCGGGCTTCTCATCAATCTTCCAGCATGTGTCATGCTTGTGTCAAGGCTTCTTGCAGTGATCACTATCATCTTTCTTTTTGTCATAATTTGGACTAGTTTTTGTCATCATCACTGAAGAGTGATCTTTTGCAACCAAGGCTAGAGAGTGGCCTAAACCCTGTACTCCTCCCATCATTATCTACTTTCGGAGTTCCTTCATATGTACCTCTGAAAATGTATTACGAAGGTCTGGTAGGGGCTTGATGGCCAATATACAACCTTAGATATCATATAGTTTTTTGTTGAGCGCAGATAGAAACTTCATAGTCTTGTAATCTTCAATGATTCGTTTGAATCATTGTCTATCTTCAGCGTTGCTCCAAGCATCTGTTCGGAATTGAATCAAGCTACTATCATAAATGAGACCAGACATTATAATATTGAGTAACAATCAGATCACCTTGCCTTAACTTATGGATGGCTATTTAGACTTTGAACACGATTGTAATATTGCCTTAAACTCTTGAGTTGAGTAAGATGCATGTGCAACTTCCCAGATCTTATGCGTTGTCTCATAGAGTAAGAAATTTTTTTCAATTTCAATTTCATAGAGTTGATCAGCCATGACTTAATGGTGTTCTTCTCCATCTTCTATTTTTGATAGGAGGCATCCCTGGGTTTCGGGAATTGGAATTATCTATTCAAGTAGTCATCTTTGCTTTTTCTGCTGATGAACATAAGAATTGAACTTGATCATTACATATAATCTATGTTGCATGGACACGGATACGGACACGCGGATACGACACGGCAGGATACGAGGACACGGCAAATTTCAAAAAACTAGGATACGGATACGGCTAGGCACGGCATGAAAAAAAATTAAATATAAATATCATCATCTTGAATATTTTCTTGATTACTTGAAGGCTCAGAATTACAACTCATTTTATTATATAATTCTGCATGAAAAAAAATTATGCATTTTAAATAATCTATATTAATTCAAAATTAATTTAATCTTATTTTTTTTTCTCCATCAATAATTTATTACATTTTTCATTATATTTTTATTATTTTCATAAAACAATAATTTATTTAAAATAAATTATATAACAAAAACTATTATACTTACGTATTATATATTACTAAATATTACATAATACATACTAACAAGAGTATTCATATTTAAATATTCCATATTTTAATATTGCATATTTATTATAATTCTTAAAATTATGTATTTAAAATTAAAATAAATTATTTATTTATTATATTTTGTATATATATTAAACAAACAATAATAATTAAAATATAAAAAATATATATTTAAGCCCTCTAACTCCTGTCCCCTCCCATTACAGCTTCTAACTCTAACATATATTTTAAATGCCGTATTTTAAAATAATTTAAAATTCTGTTTTTTAAAATACTTTAAAATAAAATTAAACCTCTAACACCCTCCCCCGTACAGAAACTTCCCCCCCTCTCGAAAACCCCTCCCCCCTCCCTCCCGAAAATCCCTCCCGAAACCCCCTCCCGAAACCCCCCCCCCCCCTCCCGATTTTCGATTTTCGAACTCTCTCCCTCTCGATTTTCGATTTTCGATTTTCGAACTCTCTCCCTCTCGATTTTTGATTTTCGAACTCTCCACCTCCCGATTTTTGATTTTCGAACTCTCCCCCTCCAGATACAGATTTAAATCCTTACCTTAGGTATAGTCGGCGGCTCGGCGGCGTGCTCCTCACTGTCGGCGCTGTGCTCCTCAACGCGTTGGTAGGTAAAGACGCATCGGGAGGTAAATGACTGTTTCCGGAAAACTCGTCGGATACGTCTCCGACGCGTATCTCATACGGATTTGTGTCCGATACGCCACGTGGCGCATCGGACACGTATATGACTCGTGTCCGCGTGTCCAGGTGTCCGACACGTGAACACGGCGCTTCCAAACCGTATCCGTGCAACACAGCATATAATTATTTTTATTTAGCTTATAGCTGGTGCTAAGGAATGAGATATTATCTGTGATGATAGAATCGTCATCTAATTGCATCCACTAAATAGTGATATCGGAGATGGTTGGAGTGGTTTGACGTTGACCATTGTTCTCTATTTTCATACTTGACAAATCTCTAGAAAGATTGAAACTTAGTATAAAAAATTAAAAGATGTGCCTTTGAAGATGTATGACCTTGATGTGGAAGATGAAATCAGTGTCCAGGTGAAGAGAGGAATGCAAAAATACCTCGAAATTATGCTGATACAATTCACTGAACAAAAAAATACTTGATGAGCAGTGTTTTCAAAGAAAAAAAAACTTTGAAAAGTTATGTTGATATGTCAATTTTTGGAGGAACCTCCTACATAGGATGGTAGATCTTGAAAGAGCGACTCAACAGGCGGAAGAGAGTCAAGATCAGAAGCCACATGCACTGTCATGCTCGAGAGAAGTGTCGACGCATGATTGCAATCACTAAACATCTATGTTTGCTAAAAAAATAATTTTTCTTTGATTTTAAGTAAAGATCACTAACTACTTTGATATCATGTATAAAATATAGAAAATAAATAATTTTACTTTATCATATATGGGTAACAATGATACCTATTTATAAAAAAAAATGTCTTACATGTTTATAACTATAAATAATTATTTATCACAGCTGTTTTCAGTTATTTATCACAGTTGTTTTCAGTTATTTATCACAGTTGTTCACGCATATTTATCATAATTGTTTATCATAATTATTTATCACAGTTATTTATTATAGTTCATAATTATTTATCACCCGTAATATTGTACATGAGTGTTAATGTCACTTTCTATGAAATTAAGTTCAATTTTAAGAATTCAATTTTTTAAGAACATGTAGTTGGAGACTTTAGTAGTTGACTTTTTTTTCTCTTCAATTGTTATTATTCATAGAGTAGAGGTGTCAAATGGGCCGGGCCGGCCTGTTTTTTTAGGGCACGATCGTGTTGCCGTGCCCGGCCCGGTTTAAAAACAGCCGAGCCCGGCATGGCCTGTAGGCACGGCGGGCCGTGCCGTGCCTTGCCTGTCCGAGCGGTTCGGGATACGGGGTACCGCGGGTCGAGTCGAATTAGACCCGACCCGTGGTCTTTTTTTGCAGGAGGGGCATCGTGGGGTCAGGCTCACGGAACACCCGGCACGGGACAGACCCATGCTTGTGTGCCATGCCGCGGGCCGAGCCGTGCCGGGTCAGGCACGGCTCATGCCTGACCCAGGCACAGCACGGGCCCGGGCATGGAATTTTTATGTGTCGGGCCGGCCCAGGCATGGCTGAACCGTGCCTCGTGCCGGGCCGGACCGGCCCGGCATGGTTGACACATCTATCATAGAGTAATAACCGACTTTGCTCATATGCATACATATGATATGACTAATGAGATTAGTTTTGAAGAGAGTAATGGCCTTCTATAGGGTAGTACGATTAGGAAAAAAAGCTTACTGCGTGTTTCCCATTGGACATGAGGTGTCTGTCACCCCAAGAGAAGAAGATAAGAATTGGCAGACTTGATTATCACAGTCTAAAGATATATATTACATGGATATGTCCATAATTTATTTAAAATGAATTTTTGTTGTATCAGTTAATTCAGTTTGAAGTAATTTCTTAGGTTTTTTTAATTATATTATTAAATAAGTCAATGACATGTTGTATTTAATATCCTTTATTTTGAATACTATCTTATTTGTATTTTATGATTAAGTATTCTAGGTTTCTATCTCTATTTGATAATTATATGATTTCTTTTTTTTTTTTTTTTGGTATTTAAGTCTTTTAGGATGATAACAATTTATATTGAAGAATTGAATGCAATCTTATCTAATTATATCTAGGATCTCATCTTAAAATTAGTAGGTAAATTAGTAGCGGGATGTAGATTAGTATACATAATGACAATGAGGCATGAGAAAAATGTTGATCAGCTCAAGATTAGGATGATAGTTAGATGTTTAATACAAACTTATGATTTTGATTATGAAGATACTCTCTCCTTTGACCAAAATAATTATTATTAAGGTATTTTATATTGCAACATCAAATATAAGGAATTATTTCTTCATGATAATCTTGAAGAAAAATTATTTATGGAGCATCAATGAGAATTCATTATTCTTTTGAGCACAAACTTGATATGTAGATTATGAACTATCCTTTATGGTCTCATTCTCAAGTTGCATTTTTCAAGTCATGGCCACATAGGTTAATAAATTTTTTTTTTACTTATTATATTTGATCTTAAAATATATGTGTTAGATTATCCTTATTTTTCTTTAGATAAATTAGGTGAATATATAATATTAATTATATATGTCGATAATATTTTGGTCATAAAATATAATCAATTAGGTTTATTTTAATTGAAATCATTTATTTAAATAAAGTTCAGAAAAAAATTTTGAAATATATGAGGTATTTTCTTAGTATTAAGGTTGAATATTCTCAAGTTATAATTTTTTTTAAAGTAGATATATTTTAGATATTTTAGTTATCCTTGGTATATCGGAACATATATTTGTTGAGTGTTGACTCACTATTTGATTCAGGTATGTGTGTGTGTGTGTGTGTGTGTATTAGTTTGTTAGTTAATTCTACTAGATATTTAATGTTGTCTATATAATTAATTATCTAATTTTTTTTAGGTAGATTATAACATATACGTATAATATTTAAGAATCTTAGATATGTAAAGAAAATTTCAAGATGTAAGATTAAATCAGAATTATTAGCATGGTCAGATAGAGGTATATTTAAATTAAAATTGGAATCATGTGATTATAGAGAAAAGATTTGTCATATTTTTTTTGTATTTTTTATACATAATTTTATTTCATAAAAAATATAAGATGTGGATGATTATTTCGAGATCAAATATAGAGATGGAGTATAAATCTATAATGTGATGAGACTTTACTATGATAACTAGACAATCAAATATATTATCATTAACCTAGCCTTCCACGAGCAAATGAAACATAATAAGATTGATTGTCGCTTCACAAAATAATTCATGATGATTTTATCACTATAGTATACTTACTTAATAGCAAGCAAAGTGTCTCAAAAAATAGTATAGATTTATTTTGTCTCTCAAAGGAATAAATGTATCAATTAAGAAAATATGTTATTTGACATATGATAATAATGCTTATATGGATTTATTTTGTCTAATTTATATGAACGTATAGGTGTTTCCTAGGATCGGCGTATCTTGTGATTTTTTTTTATTTTCAAATTTTTTTTTTGTGTATGAATTTTCTTATTCAAAGAAAAGGTATTTTTTTTATGTTTATAATATCTCAAAATACTTAAAATATATTTTAAATATGGTATTATAATTTGAAGTGATAATATTCTTATGTACATATCATTTAAGTTCATCTCATTTTTGATGGAATATAATATTTATATCATATGTTTGATTAAAATGACTAAATATTATTAATATAAAATTGGGTTATATTTGATTATTAATATCATCATAGTCATATTCTTTTAAAGTCAAAATATTTTAATGAGTATTGGATTATTAACTGTCTTGTACATATTTTTAACTAATACTTTTATTGTCTAAATACTTAACTTAAGATTTTTATAATATCTTGTGTTAGTGTAATTGCATGCTAGCTTCAATTTGTGATTTTATTAATATTGAGATTAAAAAAAAATATCTTGTGCTTCATTATAAATGTTTTAAAGCACGTGATTTCTCAATTCTAGGTGCAGATACTTCTGATTGTCCAACAGTCGTGTACTCGCGACGACATATTCTTTAGACTGGTTAACTTGTCCATATAAGTAGCGAATGCTTGAGAAAATTTTGAAAGTGACGACGACATATTCTATCTTTTCTTCAATGGGTTCCTCAAAACAACACATGATGTCCTTATATTTTCCACCTGGCCAGGAGCAGAATGAATTTTCCAAGAAGCGCATCGTTTCATGAAAGCCTGCCCCTTAGGCTTGCTTGCAATTAAATCGCAAATTTGATCGAACATGTACAACCAGGGGAAATTCCCCCCAAGGTGATATTTAGTTTAGCAGCCTTGTTCATCACCTTTTTTCACAGAAATGACTTGTCGCCGCATCCCAAATCATCTCCAACTTCTCCTCAGTATAAAATGATCGTAGCAGCTCCAGATAATGTCCACAACTTTATCTATAAGGGAATCACAAAGACATTGTTCCATCACGAACTTCGATCATGGTGATCTACGACACCACCACAAAACATTACTTTGTTCACCACCCATTTGGTCTTCGTCTCCTTTGTTTTATCAGGCTTGAATCACGTTGGTCGGTGTGATCAGATGCGATTCTTGACGATGGTACCACAGAAACTATTCATCGGCTTTGAAGAAACACTGACAAGATATTTCATCGGGCACTGATGATGAAACACTGACGAAACACTGCAGGAACACTGCATCGGCAGTGATGAAACGCGTCACTCCTTCGGAAACATTACATGGGCATTGATGAAACACGTTACTCCTGTAGGAACATTGCCTCCCGTTCGGTTCGATGTTGCTTTAATTCTTTCCCAAAGTGGGATGTCAAAAGATGATATTTCACAAATCATCCAGACGCAGCTAGCTTCGTGTCATTTGGCAGATAGATAATGCTATGAGAAGCGGCAGCGACTTTCCTTTTCAAGTGACGGCTACGAGATGTCGACTACCAATATTTGTGTATGAGACAAACTTAGCTCAATGGACCAACAGAATCTTACTTGTCGTAATGAAATCAGATGTGGCAATATTGCCTTAGCCGGATCCAACTATCCAACATGCCGATATTGACAATATCGAGCACGTTGGACACCCAATTTCTTAGCTTTGTTGTCCAAAAACGTGGGTGTTTTGTTGAGTTAATTTGTTAATATGTTTGAGCAAATTTGCTGAATTAAATAATCTTCAACTTCTCTATAGGACCCACAACTTGTGGGATGCCTCAATCAAACGAGCCCCTTATCTCATAGCATTCTTTGTTCACAATTTATGAGTTTCATGGCATTTCATGTATAATTTTTGATTGAAATTCAACATGATGTAATAACCAAACCCCTAATGATTCACAGCATGGCCCATCCCTCTACCTATCAGTTCTTGATGTTGATTCATGTAATTAAATATATTATCTGAATATAATTTTTATTTATTCAATCCTATCCTTAATATCAATATAGGTAACCAAGTAATAAAGTGAGAATGAAAGATTATAAAGAATTTCTTTTCATCTTAATAATCATGTACAAATTTCTAAATATTCTCTATATTTATTAGATATTATTAAAATCACATATGCATCTACATGTAACATGACAAAAATAAAGATTTATATTTTATTACACCAAACACAATATATTTGTGTTCTAGAATACCAAATTTTTCATAAATAAAAACAATATTAAACTCTAAAATAATCAAGTTCTGATGTACTAAAATCAATCAATCTAATTTTGCCCACCAAAATTAAAACAAAAATAATTTAATTAATTTAGAAATCACTGTTACAAACCAAAAAACCACATTTCAGAAATTTAAAATCACAAGTTTTTATAACTCAACCATAATTTTAAAAAATATTTAATTATTCCTTTATGTGGAGCGGTAGAGATTTGAACCCACACCCTCCACAAAAAAAAATTATAAAAAAAGCCCCCACGCTTTCCACATTACAAAAACAATTCCTTACCAACAATCATAAATTTGATATTGTATCAAAGCCAAAAATAATTATATTTACATAAAAAAACATATAGAAACACACACACACTCACACAAATACATATAAACATATGTGTCTTTGTGTGTATGTATAATGTACGTATATATTTATATGTATATATATATGTGTTTATACATTACACACACACACAAACACACATATATACACATACATATACATATAAACATATACATACATACATATATATATATATATACACACACACACACACACATACAGCAGTTATATATGAATTCAAATTCGTACCTCTCTAAGTATAATAGTTTCTAAATTAAGTAAATTAATTTTTCTTTTTCAAATTTCAAAATGGCAAAATAATGTTTATTAATTTTAAAACTTCAAAAGTTAATTATTTTAGAGTTATATATATATATATATATATATATATATATATATATATTATGAGAGATTTTATGTATTAAAACATAAATATTCCTTATTAAAATTTATTTTAGATAAATATATTTTTATAGTATCATAAAACTCTAATTTTTAAAAAAAATTAGAGTTTCAGCAATACGCCGCCGCTAGTCTTCGCTAGAGGTGTCAATCAGGTCAGGCCGACTCTGCCTAACAAGAGGCACAGCACGATTCAGCCTTGCTTGGCACGACAGAGAAATTTCACGTGCTCATGCCTGTGCCTAAGCAAACCGGGCCTCGTGCCGTGCATGACTCATTGGCATGGGACCTCGGCACAACCTGAGAAACCACTTCAGGGACATAAACTAAGCCTGATGGTTCTGAAAACCACTCGGCCCCAGGTCCAATTACGAGAGATTTTCCATGTCAATTAGATGTGTCACATGATTAGCTTGATTATACAAATGGGTATGAAAGTGTATTCCCTCACTTTGGATAATATATGTAACTCACTAAAATACATTCGCACGTCCCGTAGATAACAAGAATTAGGTATTCTATGTTTGTCTATGAATCTTAAGAAAAACTTCCAATCGGATGTAAGACACCATTGAAATTATACGTACATGATGCTAGAGTCATGTATTAAAAATAAACACGTGATATCCGACTACGTCAATAATAAGAGTGACATACTTTTTATTGACGGCATTGACTGGATTACAGAAATTTCTAAAAATTATTTATGACACGAAGAACATGTGTTCATCAGTTTATACACCCACGACTTGCATTACACTCATGTGCATATGCAATATTAATAACATATTTAGCAAGTATTGAGCTGACCTAACACTTAGCCATTGTTTGCAGAGATGAAAATCAAATACTTAAATTACTGGTCCATCTTTACATTTCTTTATTGTCTCGCTGCATGCATGGACCCTAGGGTTAATATGGAAGGGATAAATAATATTTTGACTTACATTTCCTCATGCATGAACCTGAAAGACTCACCTGAAAGGTTCATTCACGAGTAATTGACTAACCTTTTACATACTACGATACTCGATATAGTGATATTAATAATAGTGAGACTGTGAGTACGAACATAAATATCATATTCGGAGATAATTTTTCGATTCAGTTAGCGAGATAAAAACGAAGAGGTGGAGTGTCGAATATGAGCGAGCTTTCTTGGTACTTAGATACTGATTAATGTTCAATCTTATCACATTCTGATACTAAGAATCTTGATATATTATAGTGGAGAAAATCATAATTCCATCTTTCCCGTACTATCTAAGATGACAGAAGATCTACTGCCTCCTCCGATATCAAGCATAGTATCAGAGTCTGTTGTTTATGTTGCATTGAATGTGATTTCAAATAAAAAATTGAGATTACCGTCCAGATATTATTGAGATTTTAGCAAACATGAAGAATTGAGAGAATTCAAAGTTTAACATCCAAAATCATGTTAGAACAGATTTTGATATTGAGGTTAAGAATGACAATGATACGTTGATGAACGATTGATAAAGTTACCACTTGATGCCTGACGGTAGAGAATTACCGGATTGCAACACGCCAAGAACGACACTTATGTTACAATTATCTAAGAAGCACGGACACAGATACGACACGAAAGGATACATAGACACGGCAAATTTCAAAAAACTAGGATACGGATACGACTAGGATACGGCATGAAAAAAAAAACAAATACAAATATTATCCATTAACAGAAATTTAGATAAATAAAAAAAATACTCAAACATTATTTTTACAAACATTACAACTCATTTTATTGTATAAAAATGCATGAAAAAAAAATTATGCATTTTAAATAATCTATATTATTTCAAAATTAATTTAATCTAATTTTTTTCTCCATCAATACTATAATACAATTTTCATTATTTACATATTACATTAATTTATTTAAAATAAATTATATAACAAAAACTATTATACTTACATATTATATATTACTAAATATTACATACTACAAAAAATATTCATATTTATATATTCCATATTTTAATATTGCATATTTATTATTATTCTTAAAATCATGTATTTAAAATTAAAATAAATTATTTGTTTATTATATTTTGCATATATATTAAACAACCAATAATAATTAAAATATAAAAAAAATATTTAAAACCTCCCCCCTCCTGTTAAAATCATGTATTTAAACAAACAATAATAATTATCTATCAAAAAAATATATTTAAACCCCTGCCCCCTCCCGTTATTGTATTTAAAATAATTAAAATTATGCTTTGAACCGCCCCCTCCCCGTTAGCCCCGTCAGAATTGTAAAAACACGTCGGTTTGGTAACCGACACGTAGATTTTGTAACAACGCGTCGGATACGTCTCCGACGCATCTGTCCGATACGCCACATGGCGTATCGGACACAGAATTTGTCAAAGATACGCCACATGGCGTATCGGACACGTATCCGACGCGTGTCCGTACAGTGTCCACGTGGACATGGCTGTCTAGTGGCATATTCTTGCTACTTAGACAGTTATGATTATGAGTTTTGAGTTATGCTTGATTCTAATTTTTGATTTCAATATTTTCTACTCATTTTGATTACAATTTATTTGCTTTGGTTTGGGCATTTGATATGGTTTTATAACTTTGTAATTTTTGTTAAAAAAAATTGAGTTTATTTTATTTTTGTGTTTAAGAATTTGATTAAAAATTTTAAAATTTAATTCTAATAAATTATAATTTAAAACTATTAATCTAATTAAATATAATTAAAACAAATAACATAAAAAAATTAAACTTTATAACTATTCAAAAATTTTCAATTTATAATTAAAATATTTTTAAATATTATCTTATTTATATTTTATAATTAAACAAATATTATAAACAAAAAATATATATTTTTTTAAACCAGCCCGTATGGGCCTGACCCAACTCGGTAAAAAATCAGCCGTGCTGGCGGGCTGTGCCGGAGCTGGTCTGGAGAAAGCATGCCGGGCCAGGCACGACATGGTAGAGTAGCAGTATCTTGCCTGGCTCGGCAAAGAAGCATGGTCAGGCGGCCTAAAACAATGCTGGTCCAGCACGACCCATTTGACACCTCTAGTCTTCACCCTTTCGAGGCTCGACGAGCCTCGCCTATCAAGTGTCGGCTTGTATTAACCACGTTCAATGCATGGTCACACGTGTCGTGCCCATGTGCTTGGCACGGCACGTCGAGCGGGGCACGACGAGCGGGCACGACACTGTCATGTGCCGTGCCGAGCCAAGACTGGCCTGGCCTGGCCTGTTTGACACCTATTCTTAAATACACTTGACAGACACTCATAATAGACTCATAACAAAAATAATAATCTCACAAAATTCTAATATTTTTTAATTAATTTACTTAAAATTAATAAATTAAATGATGATACATGTAATGCATTATGACTATGACTAGTCTAAATATCAAATATCATGAAGATCATTCTACTCAATGTTAAAGTTTATTAATTATTATTTTTAATATTTTTTAATTTTTTATTATCATTAATACTAATCAACCCAAAATTTCTATGATAAATGTGTTAGATGTATGAATGTATTAAATAAATAATTTATGATCTTCCTAAAATTTATTCAAAAAACACATGCTAATAATAAACTTAATCATACATTCATTTATAAATTTATGATGATAAATATTAAGGATCATTAAATTTGAAGTTAATGAAAATTTAAAGACCTTATTACTTAGACTCAATTGGATTTGTTTGGAATCCAATATATTATGCTTTTTGATGCGACATATCTCCTAAGGTGTTCAGGTAACACTGATACTCTTATATATATATATATATATACACACACACACATATATATTATGTCAAATCATTTTTGATATTCCTAAAGTTTTATTTTTAATTATCTTATATTAAATTTATAATAAAAATAGTATTCTATATAATAATAATTATAAAGATATTAAAATCATAAATCATACTATAAAATATTAAAAAGAACTAAAGAATCATTGAAAACATACAAAAAAGAAAAATAAAAATTTCAAAGAATCAATTTAAATTTAAGCATGAAAATGATAATATTAAGAATATCCTGATAATTATTATATAATCTTTTATGGGGGAATTATTTTTTGTTGTGTTTCCCCATAAATTTTTAATATTTATAAACTAAAATTGACATTTTTTAAAAAATCACAAAACTAAAAATAAATTTAAAATAAGGGCACCCAAATTCATTAGCCCTAAACTACCCTTGCCCCTCTCTCCTACTCCTCACTTTTTCCTTCCCTCGCCCGTCTCCCCTCACCTCTCGCCCCTCTCCTCCCGTCAGTCTCCACAAGGTCCTTCGTGGAGCTCCGACGAGCTCCACGAAGGAGCTCGACGTAGCTCCACAACAAAGGAGCTCGAGAAGCTCAATGAGATCCTTCGTGGAGCTCAAAGAAGCTCATTGAACTCGCTGAAGCTTGAAAGAGCTCCACAAAAGAGATCGTTGAGCTCCAGTGAGCTCCACGATCGAGCTAAGCTCCTTCATGGAGCTCGAGGAGCTTCGTTAAGCTTCAATGAGCTTGACGTGGAGCTCAACGTAGCACGTTAGGAAGCTCAACCTCAAGCTCCCTGGAGGTTGATGGAGCTTGATGGGCCGACTAAAACTGACTGGGCCGATCCGGCCCATCCCGTTTGACACCTCTAGAAATACCCCAAAACATTATTCCCCCATCTTTTTATTATCTCCTAAGGTATCTATTAAGAATACTATTTACCTAATCATATTATTATTAGAGAAATACAAGAAAAAAATCATTATATAATTTGATCGATTTAGAGAAAACTTATGCTAATACCAAGAGATTTAATTTAACAAATAGTATGCTTAAAATATAATCATTTGGTACTTAAATTATGAAATATTTGATACTAAAAATTCAAGCTAACATTTTTTTTGCATATTTTATTTTATAGATGACATAATATTAATTGATGAGATGAAAATTATTTTAATATTTATTAGGAATATTAAAATATTCATAAGTTTAATATATAATCTCTATTTGAGATTTAAAATATAAGTACAAGAGATTTAAAATTAGTCATAACAAAACTAAGCATTAAAAATATAAGTTTAATATTTATTAGGAAATATATATCTATTTGAGTAGAAAGAATAAAAATAATAAAAAATAAATCTAAGAGGTCATGATTAGAAGAAGTTATTTGATTTGGAATTTTAATATATAATCTCTACAAAATTAAATAGACAACATTGTTTTGTGATCTTTTAAATTTTTTTTTATTTGCATGATTAAAGGATTGTGAAATAATTGATTCAAAGATTTGAATGATAATGTATATTCTATTTATTATTATTATTATTATTAATGATAGTGTACTACCACGCCCATGTTTACAACATGGGCGTGGTATTATCATAATGGATTCAAAGACATATGGTCGATTCAAAACTATATTAGGTTCTTAATAACTAGTTTAGGTTGCATAACATCTTTCACATGTAAATTCGATCATAAAAATTCGTATATGCTAAAGAAACAAGATAGTTGCTTTATATGTGAATAAAATATTTTAGATCTAGTTCATATATTATTAACCTATCAGAAACTACAAAAGAAATGAGTTCAATTTGAGATTATCATGACACTAGAGAAAAAGTATTATGATAGTAAATAGTAAATAGTAAATAATATGTATCTCTTTTATTATAGCTAAATAATGAAAAATAAATTTTGAAAAAAATTTTAAAACCCTCTTTTTGGTGAACTACTTATAATTTTGATGTTTTTATTAAAAAAACTAAAAATAAAAAAATAAGATATATTTTGAAAAAGAAAATGTATGAAAATCAAAAATGAAAGTAATAAAATATTTTAATTGATCACAAATGTCTACTTTATTAAGTCTCCAAATATCAAAATAAGTCATATGAAATAAGTCCTTACATGATTTTAATGAGCATGATAGGAGGCTGTAGACATGCCATAAAATTTATTTTTAAATTTTTTTTTATTACATGATCTAAAATCATTAATCAAAAATGAAAAACTCATTTGAGAATGAAGAAATATAAAAACAATACCACTCAAATATCCAATAGATTTTCTCATTAAAAAAGCACATACAAACTATCATGCTCAAAATCAAAATAAGACATTTTGGAAGTCTTATTTTGATTATTTGTGCACTCATGAATAAATAAGCTCAAGATATAAATATAATGCTAAATTATATTATCATAAAGCATTTTAAATATTTTAGTATTAGGTATAACAACATTAAAATAGTATATATTTTAATACTTAAAAAAATAGAAAATACTTGTTTCTTATTCGATTATCCATGAATAAAAGTAGAGAGGTGAATGATGAAAATTATAATACTTAAAAAATATAAAATATTATTTATTACTTTATAAGTAAGAAATTGTATATATTTCACTTTAGTAATAGTCATCGCGAAGACTTATTAATCAATCTAGTAGTGGACTTATATCTCTCTTAGTAATATATAGACTATTGCACTCAATTTTAATGCTAGAAATAACTTTTCCTAGTATGAACAAGTGTTTGATCACTACCTCTGCCTCTGCCTTGATCTCAATTGGCACCTCTCTTATCTCCTAGACAAGCAATATGAGATGTTTGTTCACGTGCCCCTTGCCTACTACACCCAGTCCCAAACAAGTAGTACTAGACTATTTGATAACAAATATTCGATTTGGATGAAAAAAATAAGATCACTTGTAAGTAGTGTAGTGTAGGTAATAAGTGAGTGGGCTGAGTAAAATGAGCAGTAATTTTTACATCATATATCTAAATAGTTCCAGATGAATATGAATGACGCAAGTTCATATAATGCCTTGCAAGTAGTGTAAGTTGTAAATATTGGGAATATTTCATGTTCACTTAGGGAATCAAGCAACAATATCTTATCATAACTCATGCAGCTTATTCTGTATAATTTCTCTATCCTAATTTCCACGAGTAATAACAAGTATTTTTTATCCTGCCATATTGTTTCCGTAAGCATAATCTCCTGAAAAAAATAATAGCATGACAGCTGTGGCAGCATGCAATAACGACATATTAACCATGCTAGCAGCAATGAAACAACACCAAATCAAACACAACATGCAAGAACACGGCCAGAAACAGACAGCAAAGCATAGCAAAAAATGGCATCTCTCACTCACCACGCAACAGCAGCCTTCAATTCAACCGCATATTCATGCACCATGAAACATGCAACACCATCTTCTCTCTGGGATGTGTGGTATACGACTCTGATATTATGTACAAAAAGTAAATAGACCTAAAATAAATTTTAAAAAAAAAAACACACATACATACATATATATATGTATTATAAGTCTAACCATTGGCTGGAATATGATGCTTTTTTTAGCATCATATTTCAGCTGAAATTAAAAAATCACGGCCAAGTATTTCCCCTCTGGTTCAAAATCACAATTCTTGGATGGAATGCCAGTTTTTAGTCATCTCACATACAACATAAAAATCATCCACGAGTTAGGTGCAAACAACTGGAAATTGGCCTACGTTTCATGTCAGCTTCTTGAGTTTAAGTTTCATGTCAGCTTCTGAAGAAAATACTTTGCCACGATGGTTGAAAATCATGAAGTCGAGATTTGCTGGCAAAGAACCAATCCTGCCATCAAGAATGCACTATTAGATTTTGAATATATTTTTTTTCTGGGGCACAAGGGTCAGAGCAGGTAATATCCTCATCCCAACAGAAAGTATAGGGCATTTAGCAAAGATTCCATGGATCAAGTATCTAACATCCCTGGGGATCGAACTCATGTCCCTAGGGTTGTTAGACGGTCTTGCGCACTTGCCATTCAGACTACCTAGAGCATGAGGAGTTTCAATTAGGAAAGTATACCAGAATTTTTTATACTACACTCTAGAATGGTGAGAGCAATAATTTATTTGATCTAATAAACTCATACTTATGATGATTAAGTAAAGATAAAACACAAACAATATTTAAACATTGTGCTACTTTCATCGATTATTGCACACTATATTTTTGTTTATCTACATTACAATATTTTTTTTAGTTTACAATCATTTCATAAAATGGTACATTAATTTAATGAATACATTTAAAAAAATAAAAGAGAATAATAATATCAACATATTTAATATTTATTATATTAAGCACAAGATCATACACTAAATTTCGTATATTGACACAATGACAAGTAATATTTAAATATTTTATTATTATTACTTATTATTGTTTAGAGTTTATGTGCTTGATACTTTTGGGCCTACACTACATATTTTTTTTATTTTACATTCATTCCATAAAATAATAAAAAATTAATTTAATAAAACAAAAAATAATAATGAGTAATAATATATTTGAGTATATATCAAAAAAATTTAATTTTTACTATTTGAATCATTAGATTATATAACAAATTTTATTATATAGGCAAAACCTCAGAATAGAATTGTAGAAAGAAAAACACAAGTACTACATTTTAAATTTCTAATTGTTATCAATGATTACCTTGCCACAACACACCAACAAATCACTATCACTATCAAAAAGGATAAACAAATAGAAAAAAAATAATTTTTTTTATCCTAAGCCATTGAAAATCTATCCTATAAAAATATTTATAAATTTTAATTTTTTTTATAAATAGGATGCCAACATTCATCAATTTTCATACTCATATTATAATCTCAACTTTCTTTATCTCAAAATATCAACATTATCTTATAATAAGGAACTTTAAGTTTTTATTTGTTTATATTTTTATATTATATAAATAATAAATTATATAATAACTGAGACTGTGGGTAACTTAATATTGGTAGGCGAACATTATAGATGGTGATTGTGAACTTCTTGTTGCTCAACTTTTGATTGCTTTGTCTAATGTTTTGCATTGTTGAAGGAACACATTTATATATTTATTTATTTTGAGTAAATTTTTGTCTAGTAAAACATAAATAAAATAATATTTTTTCCTACTCAAAACTCTCTAAACTAAAAATAATAATAAATATTAAATAGTATAAAAAATATATACTCAGACATGTAATGACAACTCAACCTAAAAATCGAAGACTAAGTTATCTCCTAATCATAGGTTGGCCTTAACCCCTGTACATAAAAAATCTAAGAATAGATTAACATGAATAGTATGAACTCATTTTAAGATACTTAAAAATAAAAAAATCAAGATGTTGGAAAATATTCTAAACAATATATAAATATTATTTATATTTATATTTATATATATTTATATATATATAGGAGTACTGATATCACTGAACATCTTATGAGACAAATCGAATAATATATCAAAAAATATGATTAATTGAATTCTAGGCGATTACAATTGAGTATCAGCTGTACCATCCTTGAATATGAATTAATTTCAAGTTTATTGATACATTTTATTTATCACATGAGTTTGTAAGAAAAGATGCGACTAAGTCTATTACTAACATTAGTCTTTTGATTAAATTTTTAGAAAATCTTAGACTACTTAATCTTATACATACACACATCTAGTTTGTTTATCATAAGATATCTAAAACAATAAAATAGAATGATATAATACAAAAATGATAAAATGCAAAATTAAATAATAATTAAAAAAATTTAGAATGCAGAGTGAAAAGATCTCCGTAACATATGACATTTAAACAAATCATAATAACAATATATTCACATGCATCACCGCCCACTTTATTGATTCTATATGTAAACTAAATAAAAAATATTAAAATATTATGAGATCGTTTATTCTAATGATTGTCATATCATATATAGATATCTTTTAAGAATCTTTAAATAATATGAAATACAAAATAAAATATTTAATATATTATTTAGAAATATTTCAAATAATGGTATCATTATTAATATATTTATTAGAAATATTAGAAATAATCACTTAGGCGAGATATTTCATGTTAGGAGTTAAGTGTATATGTCACATAATAAACTAAATAATACAAGATGACTTAAAAATAATATATACCTTATTAGAACATATATGAAAAACATTAAATATATTAAGAGACTTAGTAAACAAGAGTTTCACTCTATGTAAATTAACAAATCTAAAAAGAAAAAATTTTAAATAGATATCAGATATTGTTAGATTAATGCATACTTTATGTTGAATTCATATATTGACTACCAACAAAAAATATCCGACTATATTAATAATAAAACTAATGAAATAATAATTAATAAATCAAACTATAACATAAGAATATTTATAAAATTCCTTAAAATATTTTCTAATATGCCAAACATATAATTATTTATATACGCTCTCATCATATGCATTACACATAGATACATATATAACATTAGTAGTTTCTTTAATAAATATAGAGAATCCTTGTATATTTGTATAATGACTATTGAGATATAAAAAATATTTAAATTTTGATTGTTCATTCTATTTTTTTATTGTGTTACTATGTGTATTGATCCTGATATTAAGATTAAAAAGAAAAATATTAACAAATATACATTCACTAAGTGAATATGTATTTGATACTATTTTTCTTGTAAGTGACTTTCACTTACATGAACCAATCAAAAAAAATCATAAATTAAGATTTATGAATAATTAAAAAATCAATTTAAATATTACAAAAATAAATATAATAATTTCAGTATACTTCTAAGTATTAAAGATCAATATCATATACGGAGATGATAATTTTTCAATTCAAATCTCTAGGCACAAATGACAAATAGATCCATCAAATATGATTGAGCTATCAATATACTAATTAATATTTTATATTATTCAATGTGACAAAAAATAAGGAGATTTATGTTTTGGTACACTCCCAAAAAAATTTATAAAAAAAAACTAAATTTTTAATATTAAAAAAAATATTTTTAACAAACTCTTAAATAATTATTATAATACCGAAATACCCTCTCCCGTCACCCCTCTCCCCTCGCCACTAACCTCTCGCTCCTCTCCCTCACCTTCATCCCTCACCCCTCATTGAAGCACCTCGCTGGAGCTCCTTCTATGAAGCTCTACAAGCTCCTCCGATGAAGCTCCAAGAGTTCCAAGGAGGAGCTCGATAGAGCACCAGCAATGGGAAAGGGGAGAGAGGGGAGAGAGGTCAGAGGCAAGGACAGAGGAAAGAAGAGCAAAGAGAAAGGAAAGATGAGGGAGGGGCGACGAGATAGAGTATTATGGTATTATAACAATTTAGTGCACAAAAAATTAATTATTTAATAATTTGGTGTACTTTTTCAAAAATATTAAAAATTGAGTTCTCTTTTTTCAAATATTTTCTTGGGAGTGCGGCTAAACACAATTCTCCCTAAAAAATATAAAAATATTAAATTGGTAGAAATTATATAAATCCACATTTCTCGTATTATTTAAAATAGAACATGATTTACTAACTCTCTAGTATCTAGCATAGCATTAGATTACTTTTTCGTGATTATAAATATGATTTCAGATAAGAAATTTATATTACAACCAAATATCATTGATGCACTACCATACTCAAATGATTATGAGAATTCATGAATGAGTCTTCAAAATTAAATAAAAGAATTACAAGTAATATCATTGAAACTCTAGCAAAGTATTAGATTACTTGTTTTAAGAAGTAATCCAATGCTATGTTGATCTGGCACAACCTTGATAACATTTATAAGAAGAACAAACATCCATTTGAGACAACTTGGACTCTCCTTAGTAAGATTGTTCCAAAATATTATTTTATAAATAAAATGTAATCACAAAATATTTCATCAATCAAATGTATTTTTTTATTATTTTTCAATATATGACCTTTTTGAGCATTCAAGCTAGGCACTAAATATCACATCAATCATTTATAAGCTAGACACTTTTGAACTCGTATTCAGACGTACAATTTAGATACTTCAATATCTAAAAAAATATAAGTATTTACAGTCTAATAGGATATTAGTAAGTACTAACATTATATTTTTGAGGACTCACTTTTTATTGAGTCTAAAAATATGAGTTAAAATTTTCACTTATACCTATAACTTTTTCTTTTCTCCCCTGCAGTTTTATATGTACCTTAATAGAAAGAGTCACTTATTTACTAAATATGAACTTGTTAGTCCATAATTTAATATCACTCATAGAGTTATCACATTATTAAAAAATATAAATCAGATTGATTATAGAGAAAGATTTCTCAAAAAGAAAAATCACTCTATAGAGAAGTCAAACTGGCTTGGCCAGGCCTGCCCATTTTTTCGAGCCCAGCTGGGCTGACGTGTCGTGCCTGGCACGGTTCCTTGAAGGGCAAGCCTGGCACAGACCCATGGCCCAAAAACCATCCGGGTTCAGGCTGGTTCGGCTTGGTTCGAGTCTGCTAGTTCATGTCTGGTTGATCAAATTTTTAAAAATTTAGGATTTTGTCGTCACGACCCAGCGCCGCAATTACCCATCTAGTGTGCCAAGCCGTCGCCCATCGGATGTCACCACATCGTCCCCCGTCAAGCATTGCTCGGTGCATAATCACCTGTGTCGTGCCCACGTGCAGGCACCCGTGTCGTGCCTGGTACAACACACAAGCTAAAACCCCTCGGCACGGCACGGCATGACTCTTGCCGAGGGTGCACTCGACACAGGCCTGAGCACACTACAATAGCATGTTGTGCCAGGCAAGGCACACCTAAATGGGTCAGGCTTCAGGCCAGGCTCATGCTGTCCGGCTCATTTGATACCTATATCACTATATGATTCATAATTCAAATGACACAGTAAGCTACGAGTCTATTACAATACAGACATATTGAACTATAAACTAAGAAACTTGACAAGCTAAAATTTAAAATCTATACTAGGAGAATAAGGTATATGCAACATGAACATGCTGAGACTAGAGATAAGTTTTTCAAATAACCAAATAATCATCCAAACAGGTCATGATATTCAGACATCATGCAAGAACAATGAAATTATACTTAATTCTTGATTTCACAAATTATATATATATATATATATATATATATGCACATATTATTCATATATGTATATAGATATACATATATATACAGACAAGTATACATACATACATATATGTATGTATGTATGCATGCCCATATATAGATGTAAACATGCATATATATGTAAATAAATATACATGTATATAGATAAACATATATATGTGTGTGTGTGTGTGTACATATACACAAACAAACTGACCGAACTCATTCCAAGAATGAACTGGAACAAATCATTCAATGAGCTGCGACAAATCATTTGACTGCGAGGTGCGCTTGGAGCTGGAACAACTCATTACAATATGCATGTATATACAAATACATCTATAAATATGCATATGTGTGTGTGTGTACATATACACAAACAAACTGACTGAACTCATTCCAAAAATGAGCTGGAACAAATCATTCAATGAGCTGCGACAAATCATTTGATGAGGCAAGGTGCACCTGGAGCTGATTTATAAATAATGTATCAACTCTGCTACAATGATACAAGTTGAATAATATCAACATCATACCATATTTTTAAAAAACATATTTCTAATATTTACCAGACATAACTTAAGCATGTACGCCTATGTTATATAAATCTAAAAGAAATTTCAAAAATAATTAAAGATAAACTTTTTAATTCAATAAAGATAAAAACATTTCCAGCATATAAATCATAATTAAAAGAAAAAATAACCAAGCAGCCATTTGTGATTAAGGATTATAGAGCCAAATAACTATTATATCTAATTTATCATGATTTATGTAAACCCATAACTATCCAAGCAGCAAATAATATTGAGTACTTCATCAAATTTATTGATAATTACTCAAGATAAAGATATATTTATTTGATACGTCATAAGTATGATGCTTTTGAAAATTTTAAAGAGCACAAAACGAAAACAAAAAAATATCAAAATAAATATCTCATAAAATCATTATCTAATCATAGTGATTAGTACCTCTTTGGAGGGTTTAGGAACTTCTTAGATCAAGAGATTACATAACAGTTGTCTCAATCTAAAATTCCACAGCATAAAGAAAAGAAAGACTATTATAGGCATATTAAGATCAATGAGTTATTCGAATATGTCTAATTTCTTCTATGAATATGCATTAGAAATAATAATTTATATTTTAAATTTGATTCCATTTAAGCTCACACTACTACTCCAACTATATTGTGGACTAGACAAAAGTCAAGTCTGAAACATTCACTTATGGGATTGGCCAACACATGTACTGAAAGAAAAAACAGATAAGTTAACAAAAAATAAAAATTTATTTCGTGTGATATCCTACATGAACTAGAAATGATTTATTTTATAGTCTAAATGATCAAAAGATTATTATTAGCACCAATGCTCAATTCCTAGAAGAAGATAATATAACAAATCACAAGCCTAAAAATAAGATTGTTCTAAAAGAATTAAAAATAAATAAATCAGTCCAGACTCTTTCAATACCTGTGATATTAGAAGAAACATTATAAAGTAACATTCCAGATACCTCATTATCTCATTATAGTGGGAGAATTGTTGATGACGATGTCGATACTAAACTTTATGAACATATTATTGATGTGCTAGTTATACAACTAGAAAGCAATGATCAAAACAATTCACAATAATTAATATATGCATAGCATATCACTAAAAGTATACAAATGAAAAGAGTGTCATGTCATAGTGAAAGAATTATATATTAATTCATACAATATACACTCTTGAAAGAATCTTATAACAAAATATATAATGAGATAAATACTAATCACGAAAGATATGACATAGTTCATCCAAATAAAAATACAAAATATTAGTAAAAGATTATGAAATCAGTGATATAATCCAAGCATGTCAATCATGTTTGGCATCTTACGAAATCACCCAAAAGAATAAAATTCATCATATTATAAGTGGATCTATAAGAAAAAAAAATAGGTGATAAAAGTAAAACTTATAAAATTAGATTTGTTGCAAAAGATTTTACTCAAAAATAAAAAATTAATTATGAGAAAAATTATTCGTTAGTAAACATGCTGAAATCAATCCAAATTTTCTTGATCATTATAACTTATTATGACGATGAAATTTAGCAGATAAACATAAAATTTATATTTTTAATGGGCATCTTGAAGAATATATATATATATATATATATATATATATATATATTATATATAATGCAGTCTATTAATTTTATAGATAATAACCAATAATACATGTTATTTAAATTTAAAAAATTCATTTATGAACTAAAATAAACATCTAGATATTTGAATACTAGTTTTGATTAAGTTATTAAGTATTATAATTTTGAAATCAAGTTTGGGTATACAACTATAGATAATATGTTGGGGTATCAAGTGGATAATCTTGTACCTATTAGATATATATATTCAAATTTCCAATTACATGAAAATTTAAAAAAATACACTTCTAGTTATTTTATCTTGGGAAGTTAAGTCATAAATTAAAAAAATATCAAGCAATATTATATTATTGATTCAACTATGGAGACTGAGCAACTAACAGCCTCATAGATAATCACGAGACATTACTTATTACACTTTATTATGATAATAGTGAAACAGTAGTTAACTCGAAAAAACATAGAACCAACAAAAAAATGAATATCATTAAACGTAAATATCATCTAATAATTAATTTTATTTAAAAAATGTGTAAATGAAAAAATGGTAATAGCGGCCAACTTGGTACATCCTTTTACAAAAATTCTTTCAATTAAAACTTTTGAAAAATATGAAATAATTGGAAGTCAAACATATAACATCATGATTTTAAGTGTAAGTGGAAGATTGTTAAAACTATTTTATTCTCAAAATCATTTATTATTATTTTTCTTCTGATTAGTTAAATCATTTTTTATTTTAATGAATAAATTTACAATAAGCTAAATTTATAAAAATATATGTGACCTTATTCTATATAGAAAATAATTTGGTATATAGAATCAGCTTACACATGAAAGATCAATCATCAATTCCTGTAGAATATAAAGTTATTATTAGTAATATAGATATAACCAAACAATCTATCATAAGATTATAACTAGAAGTGTAAACTAGGTCAGGTAGCTCAGGCTATCCAAGCAAAGTTCACGACATAGCACAATTCAATCATGTCTGGCACGACAAAGCATGGTTCAGACCCATACCTAAACGTGCTAGAAGCAAGCCCATGTCATGACTCAATTCGTGTCATGCCAAACTTTTTATCACGAAAGGCAAAACATGACATGACGGCTAGTTCAAAACATGTTCCATGCCAACCTGGAACAAATTAGGCTAATCTAGCCTAACCCTTGCTAGCCTAGACTTAGCCTAGGCTAACCTAGAATGAACTAGGCTAGCTTGGCTAGTCTTGACCCAACTTGACAAGATCAGTATTACCCGATCAAAATGCATACAATGAGTTATGTCTAACTATCCATTTTCAAAGCCATGCAAGCACTACATGGCCTGTGCTGTGATACAAAACCACATTGTGCCCAGCACGGCATAACAACCCAAACATGAGTAAATAAATGGGTTATACTAGCATGATACAGCCCAATTGATTGCTTTAATTATAGCACAAGATTTTAATAGTTTATCTTGACTTTGGAGAATAGTAAAATTCTAACTTTTAATATTAGTACGCTTGTATATGGTGAACAGCACAATAACAATGCAATTATTTTATACTGACCTATAAATTAATATACATTGTTGTTATTATAAATATTATAACTCGTAATCTTGAAGCAATTAATACTCAAGTGCACTTATTAATACTTTTTTTAATTCATAAAAAAACTAAAAATAAATTCAATAACTATATGAATTAGTAACTTTATCAATTATTTAATAAATATTGATTTCTAATGAAATCTGTCCTATAAAAAAAATTAATGATATCTCATTGAGAAAGTTCATAAGTTTTAATATTGTCAAACCCTATAAGTGAATTTTAATCTAGCACCTCAAATAAATTAAGTAAAAAATCTCCAAAAAATAATTAAAGATTAATTGGATTAGATTTTTATTTAATTAATTTAATAAATAGATATTTGTAATTATAACATAAAAAAATTTAATAAATATTAAATAATAATTAACAAATTATTTTAAATAAGTGAAAGAGTACCACAATAATTTTGTATTGATAAAAATTATAAGAAATGTAAATTATGATACTAAATAATTTATATTAGGAGCCCTAAATCTTATTTAGGTTAAGATCTAATTCGTAACTTTGTACAATTCTATGAAAATGTATTATAGATTTTGTTTATTTAGAATATATATGTATATAGTCAAAGTAATTAATTTTAATTACAAATCATTTTAATTGATTTGTTAAATTGGATTAATTGATTTATATTGAATTAATTAGATTATATATATATATATATATATATATACACACACACACAAAATAAATCATTAATTACATTTTTAAAAAAATAAAAATAAGAAAATAAAAGATTATGAGTACATGTGACATCAACTTTTAAAAGCTAATATCACATATATTGTTTAATTAATTCATTTATTTAAAATTTTTATTTCTTATAAGCATAAAATGGCAAAGGCGATGCATACTCCATTGTAACGAGCTGAGAAGCACGGACACGGACACGGACACAGACACGAGAATACGACACGGCAAGATACGGAGACTACGGCAAATTCTAAAAAATTAAGATACGGATAGGATACGGCATGATAAAAAAAATAAAATTAAAAATAAAAATTATTTTTTTATAAATATTAGGTATTTTATAAAATAAAATAAATTAAAATTAAATTAAATTATTTTATTTTATAAAATAAATATATATTTGTTTTATTTTATTTTATTTTATTTTATAATATAATATTTATATTTATTTTATTTTATAAAATAATATTTTATAATTATTTTATATTATATAAAAATATATTTTATTATTTTATAAAATAAAATTGTTTTATTTTATTTTATGTCAACCTTGCCTCCCCCCACAGACAGCACCAGCCCCATGCTTCCCCCTCAAATCACACCCGCCCCTGCCTCCCCCCTCAAATCGCACCCGCCCCTGCCTCCCCCCTCAAATCGCACCCGCCCCTGCCTCCCCCCCTCAAATCTTGCTCGCCCCCTTTCTCCCCACATATCACGCCCGCAGCCTGCGTCGAGTGACCAACGTCGCACATGCGGCGACGTTGGCCACTGGACGTCGTCGGACATCGTCCGACGTCGGTCATTCTCGGCATGAATATATACAATCGAGGCAACCATCCAATACGCCATGTGGTATATCGGATACGAATTGATCAATGATGCGCCACGTGACATATCGGACACGTATCCGTGTCATGTCCGTACCGTGTCCATGTGTCAGACACGTGGACACAACTGTTTGGTGTCATGTCCATGCTTCCTTGGTAGCGAGCCTTCTTCATCGAGAGGCTGAAACAAAGGAATACGAGAGATGACTCCGCCGTCAACATATGCTCTATTGATGTTTGTTGAATTTATTAAAACAATGATAATTCAAAGCAAAGAAAATAATCATATCATATGTGTGTTATCGTGATAAAGGATTTGAATATTAGGTTCCCCAACACATCGTGGGTTCTCCCATATAAAGTGTTCAAAAAACAATAAAAAACATAATAAAAAATAAAAACTCAACCTTAAAACCTAGAAAATTATTATGTAGAAAATATAATATTATCATGACAATAAGCCTTTAATTACATTTTAAAAAGAAGTAAAAATAAGTAAATAAAAAATCAAGAGTACATGTGACATAAACTTATAAAAGCTAATGTCAAATATATTGTTTAATTTATTCTTTTATTTAAAATTATTATTTTTTATAAACATATAATGAAAAAGATGATGTGTACTTCACTGTAGTGTGTCTTCATCACTGAGAAGTTGAAACAAAGGAATACGAGAGATGACTCTGCAGTCAACATATGTTCTATTGATGTTTGTTGTTTTTATTAAAACAATGATAATTCAAAGCAAAGAAAATAATCATATCATATGTGTGTTATCGTGATAAAGGATTTGAATATTAGGTTCCCCAACACATTGTGGGTTCTCCCATATAAAGTGTTCAAAAAACAATATAAAACATAATAAGAAATAAAAACTCAACCTTAAAACCTAGAAAATTATTAAGTAGAAAATATAATATTATCATGACAATAAGCCTTTAATTACATTTTTAAAAGATATAAAAATAAGTAAATAAAAAATCAAGAGTACATGTGACATAAACTTATAAAAGCTAATGTCAAATATATTGTTTAATTTATTCTTTTATTTAAAATTATTATTTTTTATAAACATATAATGGAAAAGATGATGTGTACTTCACTGTAATGTGTTTTCATCACCGAAAAGCTGAAATAGAGGAATATGAGAGATGACTCTACCGTTGACATATGCTCTGTCGAGGTATGTTATTTTTATAAAAATAATAATAATTCTAAACAAAGAAAATAATCATATCATATATGTGTTATCAAAATAAAGGATTTAAATCCTAAGTTCCCGAAACATATACTGAGTTCCCCCAAATAAAATATTCGAAAAAACAATAAAAAACACAAAAAAAAACTCAACCTTAATACTTACAAAATTATTATGTAGAAAATATAATAGTATCATGACAATAAGTTATTTTTTTTATCTCACTCCAGCAATCACGTTCAGCTCTACTAGGAACATGGTTAAGAAAATAAGTAAGAAAAGAGAACAAAAATATAATATATTTTTTTATTAATCTCAAAAATGAAAAATAATATCTTATTCCATCAATCACATCTACCTCTACTAGAAATACCTCAAAGAACATGATAATTAACTTATGAAATGAGAAATGTCAATAGTAATTTGATCTAACTCTCTTAGGCTCTCGTATAGTTACACAATTATCAACTAGAATCATGACATATATCTATGTAGTCTAAAACAAATATAAAAATATTACAAGTATTAATAATATCTTACAGATTGTAAAAATTGAGAAGACTCCTATCTCAATTAATTACGACAAGATAATTAATAATCAGTAATTAGTTAATAATTATATCTCACTCATTTTATCCCTGAGAGGTTGGTTTGTCAGATAATCAAGTTTTCTTTTGACTAAAAAATCACATATAAAATTTGTGTAAAAATTGATATAATCTTTTATCTATTGAAATTCTTATTTTATAAGAAATTTTTGTTGAGGACGACACGCTAGAAGAGCTTCACCTATTGTGTCCCTAAAATTAAATTTTTTGGCATCTCAAATATAAAAAATCATGTTCACTTATTTCTCTCCATTATGTTTGAGCTTGTAAGACCTCAATCTAAAGGCTCATATATTTTCATAATTTCGCAAGAAATATAATCTAGGGCTTTTGCGATCAAATTTCATTATCGAGACCACTTTTTTTCTCAAATATAAATTAAGAAGATAACTCCTATTAAACTTAAAAACCAATATTGGATATGCATTTGCAAATTTATTAGGCATTCATGCCTTGATCTAAAGGTATCAAACATGTTTAACCAGAACAGTGAATTAAACCAACCCAAAAACCAGTAAGGTATGCTCAAATGAACTAGTCAATAATGAACCAGTCGTTAAGCAGCTAAACTGGTGATTTAACTAGTAAATTGGATGAACTATCTGATTTTGGAAGAACCGCCAGATTATGCAATTAATGTTTTTAAACACATCAAAATGAATACATTGTGATAGTGAACGTATGTTATAATTGTCATGTAGGCTGTAATTTTAAAAAACTTTTTCAAATTTTTTTGAGCCGTCTACTTGAATATGACAGATCATTTGCAGAAATTCAACAGCTGTATAATTTTTGCTCTAAAAAATATTTTATATATATATATATATATATATATTAAAAAATCATATAAATAATAGGGAGAATTATTTTTTGGTACACCATTCATAAAAAATTGAAAAAAAGGAACCTAAATTTTATATTTAAAAAATAGTGCACCAAACTCTTAAGTAATTAATTTTTGGTGCACTGATTTGTGATTTATATTAATACGAAATTACCCTTACTTTTAAACAAAAGAACCTGACTTCTCTAACAGTCGATGAGAGTATGTATCTCCCATCATCAGTGAAGATCAAACATGTAACAGCTGCTGGATGACTTGAGGGTTTCTGAATCTTTTTTGTGATCATGAGAACTAAATATCCTTATACATGATGCTGCAATTGCTAGCCTTTCCATCTGGGGAAATAAGCATGCTTGATACAGCTTTTGCAAAAGCTTTAAACTTCCCCAACATACTTCTTGTTTGCCAATCAATATAGCAAATCATGTCATCAGTACCAGCAATGAGAAGATTTGAAAGAAGTTCTGCATAGAATTGCTGAACTGCAAGAGATCAGGAAATGGAGAATAAAGAAAGGAGCTAAGTGGTTCTATGGCTTTTTGGGAAAAGAAAGAGTGGTTAACTCAGCATTATAGAGGATCCAAAATGTTAACCAAAATCTGCAAAGCACTATGTTGTTCATTTGACCCAAATTCTAATCTCTCAGCAGTGCAAAAAAATGGTTCGACTACTAATGAGCAGAGAAAAAATGGAGCTTCTGGAAGCATGCCAAATATACAATCAATGGCTCCAACTTTCACCATGAACATTTTGCAAGCATGCCTATCTTTTACCAACTTCACTAAGGTTCTTGATATACTCTCAAAAGGCACAAAATTGCTATCACTGAGAAGCTCCACTAGAGGAATAACATCTCCAATGAGCCAAGTATACACATTTCAACATTTTCAGATCATTTTTTTCATCTGCACAAAGAGCTTGCAGGCTTAAGTTATGACTACAAACACCACAAATAGAAATGAAAGCAGTTGCAAGTGCCTTCTTAATCTTTAGCTGCACAGGAACCATGATATTTCATGATAACAATAAATAAAACAGTAGCCTGGATCCAACCATCCTACAAAAACTTTTAATTAAGAGATTCTTTCTTTCTTTCTCGTCCATTAAAAAAGAATCAATGATGGTCCCAAAAATCTTGGAAGCTCCAACAAGGGCACTCACTTGCTACAATATCACATGTTATTTCATTGCTTCAAAAATCGAAACACAATGGTAGAATAGTATACAACTGCTTTTATTCTGGTCATCTGTTGGAAAAGAGTACGGCTGACACAAACAACTTTTCAATTATGCCTGCAAAAAATCTAACCATCTTACCTCTGGTTCTGCAACTCCATTACTAATTCTGTTAGATCATATAAGGCCTAAAAGATACATTCTTTTCCATTAAAAAAATTATTTAAACACTTGGCAATTCAGCATATTGTCCGTGTTGAAATAACTTTCGGGGACTTTCTGGACAAGGGACATTGTGAAACCAAACAAGATAGTAGGGATCCCAGCAAACCACCAAAAAGGATTCCCTTATAATAGCAATCCAGCAACTAGTTACTAGTGCCAATAGAATACCGAATACCAATACATATAGAAAGTTGGTTTCCTGATCCCAGCAGACCATGAATTTCAGTAGGTGATATGATATTGAAAGTAGTAGTAGGGCCGCTGAAGATATTCCAACTCCAACACCAACAACTATGCAAAGAATAATGACACTTTTTGGTACAAAATAGTAGTAGGTGATATTCCAACACCAACAACTATGCAAAGAACTATGCAAAGTAGTAGGTGATATGAATTTCAGTAGGCTGAGTAATTTCTGCCTTGGCACAAAATCATGCACCAACTACTAGAGGGATTTTATAATGCTGAAAGATTTTTTTTCTGCCAAATATGCCAGCCAATGAGCCACCAGAAAATGAACCAGTAATAGCCCCAGCAAGTAACAAGTTAACAATACATTCTTGAATTATAGTGATTTAAGCAAAACCAAGATCCCTCAGGCCTGATAAGAGGAGCATCTCCAATATTGGTGAGGGTCACATTTTCAACATCTCCATCAGAAGAGAGAGTTCTGATGGGCTGATAGCAGATAAAAAAAAAACAATCAACGCAAGTTATGTCATCACTTCAATATTGAACCAATATAGATTTACTATCACTGGAATTCTGACGATCATTGACAGTCATAGGATTTGTGAGCATCAACAAGATTGAACCCGAGGGCAAAACTCTAAGAATTCACATGATGCAGAATCTTCCATCAGAAAGCTTCTCCCTTGCGAATAAGGTGACAAGAATGAACAATCAGAAACAATGAGAGAATCTATGGGCATCAATATGATGGGCAACGATGCCTACACAGACAACACACCTTTTTTGTTCTTTTTTATCACACACAGTTGGATAATAGACTTTTTTTGTATAGACACACGGTGAGTGCACCGCGCCTTAGGGTTCAAATCCTTCACCCACATATACACCCCTCGGGTTTATTACCCTAGGATAACAAGCTTTGATACTGTGTATAACTTCAATACAATAAAAATTATTAATAATATTCAAAAATATAAACTCAATTTAACTTCAATACAATAAAAATTATAAATAATCTTTGACAAAGATGATACATTGACACTTTATCAAGTAAAGTACTATAGGCTTTGTTTTGAGTAATATTAGATTATATATGTCTATCCCAACTATACTTTTTACTCACCTTTTTCACTCAAGATTATTAAATAATAGACTCAGAAGCTAATACACATAATAATGTAACTAAACTACTTTTATTTTTTTAATAGAGTTTATAAATATTAATATTATCAGTTTCAATGACATAATTATATAGGTCAAATGACCTAATAATGATACTGAAATTTTATCATAATTTATTTTTTATCAATAATTTTATAAAACAACAAGATTGTGTCATTATTTTCTTTTTTTTCTAATATCTTTAAATATAATCATCTGATCAGACATATTTTTTCTGGATAATTGAGCGAGATAGATTATAGTTATTTTTTTTAACACAAATGAACCCTTCTAAATAATTGTCTATTATTAATTCACTAATAATTATCAATTTTTTCAACTCACGTGATTTAGTTGTGCATGACACTACACAATCCAGTTCAAAGTCATGCCTGGATCAGTCTCATGCCAATCTACAGCAAGACTCGAGCCATGCCAAGCTAGAGTTTCTGGCATGAGAGACACGACACGCCCTAACATAATGGCCTATGCAGACTAGTTTCGGCCTAACTGGCCAAACATACTAGTCTAGACCTAACACATCCCTGGTTTAAAGCATGTCAACAGACCATGCTATTTGACACATTTACACTGGAGAAGCTGAAAATTTTAAAATCAAATATCAGATGAGTAATATTAATGCTTCCTACATATAGAGGTGTCAAACAGACCAGTCAGGCATAGCCTGACCCAGTTTTAGGTTGCCCAACCGGGCTATCGTGCTGGGCCAGACACGGCACAGTACAGTAATCATGTCATGTGCCCATGTCTGGCCCTCCAGAAACCCACGGCCCAAGAACCAACAAGTTTAGCCTGGTTCATGTCGAACAAACCCCTAGCCCCCATAAAAAATTAGGATTTCGACAACACGCCGCCACAAGTCTTCACCCTTTTGAGGCTCAATGAATCTCGTCTATCGGGCATCGGCTCGTATTGACCACGTTCGGTACGTGATCACGTGTTGTGGCCACGTGCCAGCACGTCATGACGGGCCGAGTCACAGCACTTTAGCGTACCGTGCCGGGCACAGGCACGGCTGAACCGTGTCGTGCCAGTGCAGCCCGGTCAGGCCCGTTTGACACCTCTACCTATATAGCATGTCAAATATCAGATATATCAATTAAAATCAAATGAGTAATTTTAATTATGAGATATATCAATTAAAAAAGTATATTAAAAAAGTAATAATTGCTCCTTTAAGTTGAGGTGTATATGTCATACTTTCCTAGCTTAGAAGAGAAAAAAATAGTTTATGATGCTTTGAAAGCTTTCATGAAAATATTTACAATCTAATCGATAATAGGTGTGTATACTATAGCAATTAAATCATTTTAGATCTTCACCCGAACGAAATGATAATCATTCTCAATATATTTGATCTACTCATAAAATATCAAATTGATTGTAATATGTTAAATTATCTAGCTATCACAGTAAAATATCATCAGTTTCTAAACTATAAAAAAAAATTCCTTCAAAAAAATACTAATCAATTGGAGCTCACAAGTAACTAATGATATAGCTTTATACTTTATTTTAATACTAGATCGCAAAATAATTATTTATTTCTTACTCTTTTTAAGAAAAATATCACCTACAAAAAAATACAAAAAATATGGCAGTTCTCTTTGTAATCACAAGAGTCCAACTAGAATCTAAATAGGTATATATCCAATTATGCTCATGATCTCTAAACATAATCTCACATCCTAAATTGTTTTACATACCTAAGTATTCAAAACAATTATTCATATGAATATGTTAATAAAAGTTTAGAAAATAACTAATTATACTAATATCATAGTCCATTAATTATATATTACCTAATTATTATTAGATAGTTTTATTTTTCTATGATCATTTATATTTAGTAGAAATAATTAACAAATTAATATCTATAAATAAGTCTACATTTAAATCATGCGGTGAATCAATAAGTATATAACAAAAAATACCCAAATTAATAGAAAGACAACCAAACATACCCAAGTTAAATTAAATATCAAAAGTATATATCATCTAAGAAAAAAAATCATAGCTTATGAGTAATTAATTTATATACTAAAAAAATATCTTAAACATCTCAAATTATTCATTTAAAACTCAATTTGTAAAAAATAATTTTAATTAAGATATGTCTAATTGATCATCTCTTATAAATAAATTATCATCAATATATATGACTAATGCCATTTATTCATCTTCTAATAAACATCAAAAAAAAAATCAATAGTTAGAAACATATTTCCTCAAATAAATATAGTCAATACCAAAAAAAATCTATTGAATCATATCCTAAGAAATTGTTTTATGCCATAAAATATCTTCTACAATTTGCACACTATATTAATGCTCCAAGGAACAATGAACAATGGTGGCTGCCACATTAACACTTCCTCTTTTATATCATGAAAAAATATATTCTTTATATCTAGTTAATACATAATTTATATATATAATATTGCATAAAAAATAATGACCTAATAGTATTCATTTTGGCAACAAGAGAAAAAGTAAACCCAATAATCGATGTAATACATCTAGGTAAAATCTCTCACTTACCTACTATTTTTAAACAATATCTCATATATGATTAGATAAAATTGCACTTAATTTTTTTTAATATAGCATGTCACCATCCTAAGTGATTGAGTGTATCAGAAAAAGTATATGAGATCTTACACATATCAAGTGAGGAAAAAAATCTCAAATATATAAAATTAAAATGAGAATAAAAAAATATTCATAATAAAATAATATTAAGTAGAACACATCCTTGATTCATTTCGTAATACAATCAAAAGGTGAGAACATTATTTCAAGATGGGTCAACTAATGCAACATAGGACTCATCTAGAATAAATTATCAAAATATTCATCTAATATATACTTTTAGATTGGGATAATCAAGACTCGCAATCCTCATCTTCCTCTCCTAGATGCACTATCTTAAGAGAGGTGTCACTATTCTCCTTAAGACTAGTCATGTTAATCATTTTTGTTGTATTGAGTCACCTATTAAAGTGTATGAAAGCACATTCTCTTGAATCATGTCCTCAATGGTCTGACATATATCTAGGCACTCTTTAATGAAGTATGAATATACTAATCATCTCAACTAAATATCAATTCATTTCTTCAACTATCTCATTTTATGCATGAGTACCCACAAATGATGCATGATAGACCACATCGTGCTATTCAAAAAAATAAAAAAAATTAATAAAAAATATATTCTGATACAGTATTACTTTTCAATATCTTAATACAAATTTAAACTAAATTTTTATTCTTTTATATAATTTCATAAAAATAAAAAAAATTAAGATCTTTTCTTAAATATTAATAACAATATAAATCAAATATACTCATCAATAAATAAAAAGATATCTCAGACTATCATATTTGAAAGTCCTACTAGGTCCCAAAATGTTTGAGTGGATATGATGGACTTGATCCCTCTTAGAAAATTTTAATATGTTTTCTTAAATAACATATCATATAATCAATAAACAACACTTTTATCATGCTTGAATTTAGAATATTTATCTTTTCCAGTTAAAGATGTCCTAATTGATAGCATAATCATGAACAGATCAATAGTAAATATGTATCTAGAAGAACTCCTATGAGTTAACAAGAATAGATATAATTCATATCGCTCAATCCTCAAGAAAGTGATAAAATTCATCTATCTAATCTGATAATCTTGAATAAACATACCATAAGAAAATAAAATAGTATTATAGTCTTATTTCTTCATTAAATTACTAATAAAAAATAAATTATAATTAAACTCAAATACATTTAAAATATGTATCACAAAAAAACAATCAACATTAATATTGTTATTTCTCCTAACTAATATAATAGTATCATTAGCCATGACAATATTAAAGATTATAGATTCTAAAATAATATAAAAAATATAATTACCTATACCATGAGTATTAGCCTCCAAATCAACAACCCAACAATCAAGAATACAATAATGAGCAGAAATTATAGTGGATATAAATGTATATAATCTAGTGATAACCAAAAAACATAATCTATAGTACTCTCAAGAAAACATCATATCCCTTGGTGGATGAGGTCGTAAAATTTCAACCTCGGTAGGTTTAGTAATCTACTATATAGTCTATTGTCACACCACCACCCATAACTTGTGCTATAATGTACAATACCTTTTTTGAATATGTCATAACCATCCATAAAAAAAACAAGTCACTATTGTCATGTTGTCTCGCGATGTATCTATGTGATACCTCTCAGCTCTACCATCATTACCATGTGACGAAGATATCATAGTACTACAACTAATCATATCAACTCTTTTCGACATATGCATAATTGTAGCTACATGAGTCAATAATAAATCTATGTCGACAGTAATTGTAGCTCACTAAGTTTCTTCAAAGTTGATTCTCATTGTAATCATCTCTCACAATTATATCCAAGTCACAAAATGATTCACCTTGTCCTAAAAGATCAATCTATACATCTACAATTAAGTAGAAATATCATATAAATAAAATAAACATAAAGAATGCAATGAAGCATCTATATTCCAAATCCACTTGTAAATATCACAATAGTCAAACACACTCGATATGCTAAAATCAATTGATTATCACAATGCACTCATAGTTATATATCAATATGTATCAAATTATTAGTCTTAGATGGAAGTCTTTTTTTGATTAAGTAGTATATATGTATCCTTAGCAACAAACCAAACTCTCATTGATGTAGTCCAAAAGAAAATATATCTAATTTCAATTTTCACTAGATTATCCTCATTGATCTCACATTGATTTCAGTCATCTTTGATTCATCACAATGCACACTTTTACCCACAATAAAAACAATAATAATTCAAAATTAGTTTATGTATGAGTGTGTGTATAAATATTATAAAGAAGTTATGAGTTTTTCTATACGAATGGATACAAATGGGCTTCCCTAGACTAGACAGGATGTGGACTACCTTTTGCTGCCAAGATGCCCTGCAAAGAGATATCAAGGGGGTAGCCTACTCAAAAGGATACAAAGGAATTTAAAAAAAAAAAACAAAACAAGGCTAAGATTTAAGAGAACATTTGCAATGATTATGTATCATTGGAATTTTGATGCCTCATCACCAAAAAATAGTTTTTTAAATTGAAAATATGTCTGACATCCAACAACTTCAAATTCCAAAAATAATATCAAACACTCATTGTACATGGATATTTTATAGCTAAAGTACAGCAGTACTTTTGCCATCGTTGATGGTTCCAGAAATTGCAGCATCCGTCACGCATCGCATCACTGGCACCCCTTCGCAAGAAGCCACATTTGATATTACATCAAGTCAATTTTAGGGTTTTTAGTCTTCGACAAAGAGAAAAAAAAAATTTTTCTTAATGCAACATGACTATATATATATATATATAAAATATTGGACAACTCATTAGTCATGTACTCCCAAACAATAAAAAACAAATAAAATAATAAAAAATAATAATTAAAACTCAATAATTACTATATACTTTTAACACTTAAATTTAAACATACAAAAATAAGAAAATAATATTTAGAAATTTTAGAAGATTGTATGAAAAATAATACATTTTTTGTACTAAAAAATTTATATAAAAAGTCAATTTTTATATAAATTTTAGAAATTTTAAAATGAGGTATTAATTTAAAAAAGTCAATTGCTTATTTGCTCTAAAAGTAATTTTTATATAATTTTTAAAAGTTGCATTATAGAATTTTTATATAACATATTAATAATTATTAATTTACCTTTTTATCGTTCAAACTAATCATTATATAATTGTTGGAAAAACTATTTTAGTAAAAAAAAATATAAAAATATTGTAAATTCCAAAAAAAAATTATAGTCATAACATAGATGTTGGCAGTTACAAAAAAAATTAAAAACTTTTTGATCAGCATGTTGGCCTAACACATATAGCCATTTGGGCGGGTGGCTAGCACAATTGGTCATTGACTACATAAGCACAATTGATCATTAACCCCCTCACGTTTGTATGGCCTGAAGCAACTAAGTCAACCCATCCTATTACAATAGTTAGTCAGGGCCAACATGTCCCACCCGTTTGGTCTGCTATGCCATGAGCCAAAATGGTCAATTCAACCTATTGAACAACTCTATCATGGTCATATACTAATCTGATGAGCATATAATTGTTAATGACATCAAATTTCAATCTTTAGATACCTTTCCAACTATGTTCACTAGATATTCTTTCTCAAGCCCTCATACTAGCAAAACTTTAGATTTTATGCATCTTTTTACAATATTACGTCATCAAGACAGTGATGAGTCAAGTTTGACAAGATAAATGATTTTTATCTTACAATACTTAAAAATTAATTCCTCACTTTTCTGATTTTGTGGAAAAACAATTTACTGTAGTACTTGTATTAGAAATTAGATTAATTGAAAACTTCTTGCATAGTCAAGGAGACTTATGTTTAAATTATTTGATTCTTGCAATTTCCAATGGTATAAAGCCTCTTTCTCTCTCCCTCCCTATGAATGTGTGCACGCATGTGTCTCTGAGTACCACTTGTGTTTCATTACTTGGTCACCTCTTCCATAATCAATATGACTTATGGTTAAATTATTTGATTCATTTCACCTATAAATCCGTACATTTTAATTGAGAATTCAAGATCAAATCACACGACTCCAGTAAACACTCGAACTTCTAATTACAATAATTTAGGTAACAAGCTACATGCATTTACAAACAAATCCTTCAAATGATTTCAGAGATGCATTATGTTATTGCAACTAACGGAATTTGAGATGAAACCTCGTTAGAGCATGTTTCCACTCAAGTGTGATATGTTGTATACACTATAAACTAACTAATCAAATGATATATTCACTCAGAATTGGACAGTAGATATTTTATCCCGGTGCAAACACCAATCACCGCCATGAAACGATGAATTTGCAAAACACATAAAAAACCTGTTCTCATCAGAATGGGAATGTATCGGAAGCAATTTCCCCGGAACCACCAAGGCAGCCCACGTGCAGAATAGTAACCCTAGAAGCAGCTCGATCATGACCTGCGTTATATTACCCCAACACCAATAAACATGAACTGAGAATGACGCAGAAACCAATGAAAGAAAAAGTAACAAAATTCACGATTAGCCTCACATTAATTGGAGGACCAGAAAACTGTTCCTCTGTGATCTTCGATAAGCCTCTATCTGCACCCAAATCAACTCTCAATGAGAACGCAAAAGTAAAAATTCAATTTTGTTAAATAAGGAATTACGTTGAATGGTTAAGTACGCGGCATGAACAAGAAGGGTAACTCCAAACACGCCAGTCATGAAGGCCAGACTCATGTCCATCGGTGTTATTTACTACTCTAATTTAGTATTATATAGTCTTGGTTCAGCGGCACGAGGAGCTCAGGGAAAAGGTTACAATGTCGTTTTTCCGAATTCCGATACCTAGAGGTCGACAAATATGGATTCGAAAACACCTAGTGTGTAATTTATTACTCCCACTGAAAATTTCAATCAGAATTGAGTAGAGTATGTATGTGGTAATTAAGGATATTTTAGACCAGATAAATATTGGGGTAGTCACTAGCCGGGTTAGGATGTTTTTTGATTCTAGTTTTGGGATTTTTGATACACTTAAGTATTAAGTATAATGCAATATGCCATCCCCCATTTCTTGTCACTCCGGTCCCCTCGCCCTTTACTGGAGCTTCCCAAGCCCCATTGTGAAAAGCTCAACGAATCTCTACAAGCTCCCTAGAGCTCCTCGTTAAAGCTCCATCGATCTCTTCCGTAGAGATTGTGGAGCTCCACGAGCTTCTCCGATGAATCTCTACAAGCTCCTTGGAACTCCTCATTAAAGCTCATTGAACTTCAATGATCTTCACAAATGAGCTCCACGAGCTCCTCCATGACAGAGAACCATTGAGCTTCTTCAAGGAGCTCATGGAGCTCCAACGAGGGGAATGGGAGAGGGATCAAGAGAGGTCAGGGGCAAGGGGAGAGAAGAGAGGGGGGGGATGAGAGAGGGGCAACAAGAGAGGGGGGGATGAGAGAGGGGCGACAAGAGAGGGGGGGATGAGAGAGGGGCGACAAGAGAGGGGGGGATGAGAGAGGGGCGACAAGAGGGGGGTGAGAGTGGGGCGACAAGAGAGGGGAGGATGAGAGAGGGGCGACAAGAGAGGGGAGGATGAGAGAGGGGCGACAAGAAAGGGGGGGATGAGAGAGGGGTATTGGAGAGGGGCGACAAGAGAGGGGGATGGGAGAGGGGAGATGGGAGAGGGGCAACAAGAGGGGGGGGGGGGGATGAGAGAGGGGCGATAAGAGAGGGGGGGATGGGAGAGGAGCGACAATAGAGGAGGATAGGGAGAGGGGCAACAAGAGAGGGGGATGGGAGAGGAGCGACAAAAGGGGGGGATGGGAGAGGGGTAAGGGTATTTAGATATTATAACATTCAATATACCAAAGGAATTAGAAGACTAGATTTCTCTCCTGTTCTGAATAGCCAACAAGAGTGGGCAGTTGAGCCAACTCTTTTGTGAGTCGGAAATCCATACTCTTTTTTAGATTCAGGAACTAATAACAATATCTACTTCGGATATCGAACGAATGAAACTGACAGCAACAACAACAAATAATGCCGCTCCAATGGCAACTGCAACCAAGGTCAATTGCTCGCATTCTGGTATCAATTTTAGGAGGTGCAAGAGCTGCTCGGAGTATAACTATGGAACTACGTGAAGACCACCACGCCACTGTACATCTGTCTTTCAAAAGAGGACGGAGTTCAAGACATTGGTTGCAGTGATTTGTAGACCAATAGCAAAAGCAGCAACTATTTGATGATCTAAAGCGACTGAGATGAGAGCAGGAGGGTAGGAATGAAGGCAAAGTCACTCTCTTAGGGCCCTTTGGGATAAATGTTGTATTGGATTTTCTATTCACTGAACTTACTTCGCCATTAATTATTTAAGAGTTTGATGTACTTTTTTAAAAATATTAATATTTCAATTCTTTTTTTTTCAAATATTTTTCAGGAGGTGCACTAGAACACAATTCTCCTTAATATGTTTTTCAAATCCATCTCACATCCAAACTCCATATTACATATTATTTATATATTATATATATACTATTTTAATATATTAAAAATAATTTGAATTTTAAATTTACACTAATATTAAGGTTAGTCAAAATGAGTGGGATTATAATTTTATTAATTTATTATTATTATTATTACATTTTTATAGTGATAATTAAGGAAATAATATTGAGTGAAATATAAATTTTTAATTGAAATAGTGAAGAAACAAGATGAAAATAAATAAAAAATATGAGAATGATAATTTTGGGGAAAGATGATGAATAGGCATAGGTAGAAGTGATTTTCCATTTTTGGGTTTAAGTAATTGAGATTTTTATGAGAGGATAAGTTGAGAAAGCCATGTCGAAAGCAAAAACTAAGAGAATGATAGATGAGATTTCACTACAAAAAACAAGAAGAAGATGAAAATAATATGAATGAGGAAGTAAGTAGATAAATAGAGAAGAATAAATAAAAAGTTATTACCGAATAAAATATTCATAAAGAAAGAATGAAAATAATGTATTAATGTATTAATTTTATTTATTTATTTAAGATTTGTTAACAATATCATTTTAGATATTTATAAACTATCAGATTTTTTTAGTATTTTATGATTATCATTATTATTTAGATTTTATAAGTTCTGAGTTTCAAAATGGACATTAAAAATTCTATAGTAAAAAATGAACACCTACCTTATTTGAATTTGTTCGTGTCAATGAGGATGTTTCATCCATTCGGCCAAGTGCCACATTTCATGTTGATGAGTCTACTAGTGAAACGAGAAAACAAATTAATTTTTGCTATTTAAAATTATTTTTAGGAAAAAAAAGTAGGTAAAATTGAAAAGGCAATATGTAACTAGTATGAAAAATAACTTTCTAATAAGAATAAAATGGGACAACACGCATGCATGAACATTTAAGATTTCTCCTCGATGAATTGTTAGAGACATAAGGTAGTAAATATTCTTTAGAGATAAAAATAAGGGGGAATTTATTAAGGGTTGTCCGTTTTACCAAGAGAAGTCAAGGTATACAATTGTTGAAATGGTAGTCTTGCATTAATATCAAGATAGTGGCTTAACATTATGGATTATTTGAGCTTTTGGATAATCTTCAACCTTAATTCATTATCTCATCACATTCACAAAACATTGTCAAGAATGATATATTAAAAATATATGATTGAAAATGCTAAAACAATGAACTTGTTGTAATTTAATAAAGATATGAATGCTCTAACCACTGACATGTGGACAGTTAATAATCAAAGAAAAAGGTTCCTGGCATTAAATGCTCACTTCATTGATGGTAATTGAACTTTACAAATTTGCATTTTGAGATATAAATTCTTATTAAAACACGTAATATTATACACTTTACGTATATACTTCCAATTAAATTGCAACTTATACATACACTATTGTTTGTTGTTATTTAGGTTTGTCCATATTCAATCTCTACACACTTTAAAAGTTCTGTTGAATATGATTATCAAATGTATGATAGATTAGAACATTGATAGAAACATATCTATAATTATCACTAATAATTGCTTTATTAATGTTTCTCTGATGAACTCTTTCATAAACTTGATCAGTCTATGCTCATGCTAGGAGGATCATGATTGCGTATACATTGTATTGCTCATATTTTGAATCTAATTGTCTAGGATGGTTTAAATGTCAATGCCCCTTATTTGAGAAAATTAATCAAAGTGTTGCATATTGGAGAGTATCACATAAAAGAGAGAAAAAGTTTGATGATGTTGCATGGGTTGTAGTACATAATATGAATGTTAAAAAATTGTTGTTTGATTATAAATTTTATTTTGAATTCAATATATATGATGCTTATAGTTGTTTTATCTTTTAAAGATATATTTACTTATTTGAGATTTTGTAATTCATCTTAAAATTATTTTCTAATTGTTGATGAGTGGTTGTTAGCATAAGAGGTTTCTCATATATTAAAAATATTTTATTTTATGATTACAATATTTTCTAGAATAAAGTATCCCACCACAAACATGCTTTTTCTAAAGTATGTGAGATTAAAGCTTCTCTACTAAATTGGGCTACATCTCCTAATAAAGATATTTGTTCTATGACTAAATAAATGCTTATAAATTTTGAAAAATATTAAGCAAACATTCATGGAGTTATGAGAATAATAATCATTTTAGATCCAATGCATAAGACAAAGTTGGTGGAATATAATTTTAATATAACTAATGGAAAGATTGGATTTAAAGAACCTCTTAAAAGTATTCAAAAAATATGTTATGAATTACTTGAGAAGTACACAATTTGATCATGGGTCACGATACTATTGTTTAAAAAATATCACATGAATCTACATTGAATACTAGTAGTAGTGATTTTTTGGATAGTTCTGACAAAAAATGTAGCACTTGAGAGTGAAATTAATATTGATTTAAAAATGAGGTAGATCATTATTTTAAAAATATTGCCGAGAAATATAGATTTTGATGAGGATGACTATAAATGTTTTTGTCATTCCAATATCAACTATAGTTTTGGAGTCAGAATTTACATCAAGTGGAAGATTAATATGTATCGTCATAGTAAACTTCTATTTTAATGTTTTTTATGATGATGAAGCTGGATATAGTGAATTGAATAGCTTTTGTTGGAATTAATTAATATTAAAACTCATTTTTGATTATTTTTTTCATTTTCTTATTTTATATATATTATTGTTTTAATAAAAGATTTTACAATGAGCTGAATTTGTGGAAATGTGTGTCCTTTTTCCTATACTATAAATGATTTGATATATAAAATTCAACATTCCTACAAAAGATTAAATCACTAGTTCTTATGTAATATAAGTTTATTATTCTTAATCTATATATAGCTAGACAATCTATCAATAAGATTATAGTACTAGATTTTAATAGGTCTATCTTTATTATGGTGAATGGTGAAGTTTTAACTTTTAGTACTAGTATACTTGAGTGTATTGAATAAGACCACTATGATGTGATTATTTAATACTGACTTGTAAAATAAAATATACATTGTTATTATAAATACTATCACTCTCATTATTGAAGTAATTAATATTTGCGTGTACTTGTTAATAATTATTTTAATAAATAAAGAGTAGTGTCTAGAAATAAATTAAGATACTGAATGAATTGGATAACTTTATCAAGTATATGATAGATATCAATTATTGATGAAGTTCATGTCCTATTAGAAGGATTGATAATACCCCATTGATAAAACTTATAAGTTTTGATATTGTCAAATATTATATGTGAATTTTTATCTAGTATTTCAAATAAGTTTAATGAAAAGTTTCAAAAAATAATTAGAGATTAATTGAATTAGATTATCATTGATTTAATTCAATCAATATGTATCCACAATATTAACATAGGGAGTTTAATAAGTGTTAAGTAAAACAAGGCACAAATTATTTTAAATAAGTAATGGAATATAATTTTAATTATGTAGTAGTATGAATTATTTATTATATTAATTATAATACAAAATAATTTACATTAGAAGCTTGTTATCTTATTCAGGATAGGGTCCCTTTCATAACCTAATCCAGAGCCGCGAGAATTTTTTAAATTTTTTTTATTTATTTAAAGTATACATGTGTATATAATCAAAATAATTAATTAGAATCAAATTATTTAATTTTATTAAATCAAATTAATTGATTTGTATTAAATTATTTTTGTTTTTATATAAATATACATATAATAAAAAATTTTAAAATTAGTTTAAATATTAAAATAATGAATTATGAAATATCACATTTAATGTGAAGTGTTTCATATATTTTATATTTATTTAAATTAAAGTTTGGATGATGCTAGACATTGTAGCATCATCATCTTCCTCACTCTATTCTAGAACAAAGGACATGTGAAAGAGGACTCTGCTAGTGTCAGTGAAGTTGAGGTATGTTGTTCTTGTTATAACTATTTATGAACTCTACTCAAGATAAAATTAATCTATCCCATGTGTGTTATCAACTTGAAGTTTTTTTAAACTAATTCTCAAATAATGGTATCGAAGAGATTTGGTAAATAATTATGCAAGGATAGATTAGGTTTTTATGAATGTATAGATGCCTAACTTAAACATAGCCATTATTGTCCATGTTGACTAAATTAAACAACACAGTTATGTTTTTTGTGTGTTTTTTTGTTTATGGTTATAGTTTGTGTGTTTTTTGTTTATGGGATGTGATTTGCACTTATTTTTGTGTGTTTTTTCCATATGAGGTTGTAATTTTTCACTTCTCATTGATATTTTGTAATGATGGTGATTGACATGGCAAGCGATGGTGATTGACATGAAAAATGATGGTGATTGATCTGATTAATGATGGTGGTTGACATGGCCGATGATGATGCGCCATGGTGGTAGTCATGACCAACAACTGTGCCAGTGATGATAGTTTATTGGAGATGGTGATTATGGATGCCATTGTGACCAATAGTGGCGTTGGTGGTGGTATTTGTTGTCAGTGATAATGAATATGGAGGCTATCATGGCCAACAATATTATTGATGATGGTATTTATTATTAGTGATGATGACTGTGGAGACTATCATTAGCTAGCAATGGTGCTAATGATAATATTTATTACTAGCAATGGTGAATGTGGAGGCTACCACAACATTATAAGGATTGTAGTAATGATTTATTGTTTATGGGATATAATTTGTTTAGTTTTGTGTGTTTTTTCCACATGGGTTGTATTTTTTTACTTCTCATTGATATTTTATAATGGTGGTGGTTGACATGGCTAATAAAATGATTGATGCTGTTGATGATGGTGGTTGACATGGCTAATAAAATGATTGATGCTGTTGATGATGGTGGTTGACATGGATGATAATGGTGCTCATAGTAGTAGTCATGGCCAACAAATGTGTTGGTAGTAGTATTCATTGTCGAGGATGGTGATTGTGGAGGCTGTGATGAAAAATAGTGGTGTCGGTGGTAATGTTAATTGCTAGTGAAAATGGATATGGAGGCTATCATGGCCAAGAAGTATGTCAATATTGATATTCATTGCTGGTGATAGTGATTATGGAGGCTATCAAGGCCAATAATGGTGCTTGTGGTGATATTCATTGCTAGTGGTGGTGAATGTGAAGGCTATAATAGCTAATAATGATGTCGGTGATAGTATTCATTATTGGCAATGATGACTATAAAGGCTATCATAGCCAATAAAAATATTATTGGTGGTGAACATTTCTAGAAATAGCCACTATTGGTATTCGTTGCCGCCTATGGTCACTATGGAGGGTGGCATGGATAATAATAGTGCTGGAGGTACTATATGTAGCTAATGACAATACATGTGATAGTTAATGCAGTTGATGATGGTAGATTTTGTGGTGGTTGTAGCCTATGATGGGACACATGTCAAAGATCTTAGTGGTAGACACTGAAAATGATGGAGTACACGAGCAAAGTTTCAAATATTAGGGTAGATTCTATTTTATTTTATTTTGGGACACTGCCCCAAACTATTACAATTTACATCATGGAGATTTGACCTAGTTTAGGGCACTAACCCAAGCCTTAAACTTTCCATAGCCAAGGTTTCCTAAAACCAACATAGCAAGAGTGGAATTACTAATACGATCCATGTGATATCATTTCTTAAATCCTTTCTCCTCCTTTCCTCCACGAAACTCTCAAAATCTTAAGTTTTCTTCTTATCTTCTCATGAATCCTGCCTTGGAGAGCTTGGATCGAGTAAGGGAATATGCAACTCAAGTTTCTGTATCTCATTAATTGGGTGAAGTTTTATTTTTAGTTTAAATAGTGTTTACGAGACCGCTCGAATCACCACGATATAAATTGAAGGATGACCTAAAATGCGTCGATATCCCCCAAGAAGCAAAGCCGACAAATTGGCCACCGAAGGTGTTACTGGATGTATCCCTGAACAAAATTCAAAGGAGGAAGCTAATAGTTTGTCCCAATGATGATTCCGAGATGATCGAATTTGTTGTTGATGATGGTGAAGGCTAAGGATGACATAAGGGACTACTTAGAAGAGGGTTTCAAGTTGAGCAAAGGTATGTATCAACATCCCGATGATGGTTTTATTCCAAAATCATCTTCTACCCCTTTCAAAACATGCGACTGTAATGAAATAAATAGGAAGACAAATATGCGGAATGATTCTGGATGACCAAGTACTTCTGAGAAGAACAATAATGAAAATACTCTCTCGTTACAGGAAGATAACTGTTATAATGGCTCTTCTATGGGCCTGTCTGGTTATGTGAGGGGTAAAATAGGGGTCTCTGGACTGTTGAACAGTCAAGAGACGGGCTCGGAAAATACCAAAGATCCAGATGGAGTCGAAAATAATAAGATCCTAGATGGTGAAAATGAATATGTAGGAGACACAGAATCGAGTATAAGCGAATCTCACCCGAATACCTCTCTGAATAACGTACACAGTGGCATGTCTATTGGGGGTACAAATAGTTGCATGGGGGATAAAGTTGCACTCATAAATAATTATAGGGCTAGGGGTAATCTGGATATAGGAGAAAATCATATGAGCAGTGACAAACATGATCATAACAATAATAATGCTAAAAGAAAAAGTCATACTGACCCTAAAAGGCAAGGGACAAGTGATACTAATCATGCTAAGCCTGAAGATGATAAAACCCAATATCCCATAACCTTAGGGAGGAATAAAGCTCCTTAGAGTAGTCTATTCGTGGGGAACTGGTCCATCACAAATTCAACCAAACTGTCATACATTCCACCCGAGCAACCTAGAAATGCATGTTTTGAAGAGCAAGATTTGCTCCTCAAAATAGAACACTAGAAATATTATCCAGTAGGATACTTTGTAACCAGAAACCCCAGTCATCTTTTATTGATGAGGTTTATGAAAGAGCAATAGAAAATAACTCCTCAAGTTATCCAGCACCCTAGTGGCTGGATAGTGTTCAAATTCAGAACTACTAAGGAGATGGAAGAAATCCTAAATTCTGGTCCATTCATAGTATTTGAACGGCCATTATACGTTAAACCCCTCCCAATTAGGTTCCATTATGGTCTAAAGGAAATGACTAAATCCCAATCTGGGTAAAGTTTCCTAACTTCCCAATCTATCTATGAAATCCAGTATGATTGAGTAAAGCTGCAAGCTGCCTTGGTTAGCCCCTACACATTGATAAGTTAATGTCTAATATTTCTAAAATTGCATTTGCAAGAGTACTAGTGAAATTGACTTGAATAAAGAGTTAATATATGATATCTCTAAATTTCCCAGATGAATCACAAATTCATCAACCTATTATATATGAAAATTTTTTCCTTTATTGTAATTTCTATACTTTATTTGGGTATCAAACAAGTGCTTGCCGAGAGAAGGATAAAAAGCAAGACATGGAAGATCTACCCACAAGTCTGATAGGCCTAGAATGCCTAGAGGATGAAGAAGAAAAGGGTTCTCCCTTGGAGGAAGGCCAATGCCTGTTAAGAGATCCAGCCAAGGAGGTAACTCCTGCTTAGTCAGAACTAGATAAAGGTGCAAATGAGGACACATAAGGCTTCACTGTGGTAAAGGCAAAAAAGAAAAAGAAAGATCCAGGTAGGGAGGGGCCAGCACTGAATCTCAGAAATAAAGGAAAGGTGACATCAGCTATAAAGGGCCTTGCCCCAAATGGTCCAGCATAAGGGGGGTATCAAGGGACCTCAACCCTTTGAAAAGTGAGGACTGGAACTTTTTAATTTCTGCTGGGTAGTTTTCTTGTTGGAGATTTGGAGGGTGGAATAGGGGGAGCACAAGTATGCTTCCCCATACATTACTCAGTTTTTATATATTTTAAGGGATATTGTGGGGGAGGTGGGGGCACCTCTAGGTAGTCTTTTATGGATGATGGCATGGAATACTCTAGATACTATATTGGATAGTGGAAAAACACAAGCATGCAACCAGCTGCCTGACTTTTAAAATCAAAGACTAGAAACAGTTTATGAGTGTGAATGTATGTATGGAAGCCCTCAAAAACCTAAAGTATTTCTTCGACTGTTTTATATTTGATCCTATTTGTAAAAAGGGGAAATGTAACTGGTAGAGACCCCAAAAAATATGATGTACACAAAATGTATGTTAGAAGTGTGTGGGGGGGGAGGAGGAGGAATAATTCGAGTTGGAAGAATGTATAAAATGTACTGTCATGTAATATGTTTTGCTACAAATGTTATGGGGCAGGATGCATGGAGAAAAGTGTATAATGGATTTTTTAAAAAATTGACCATTGAGAAGCAATATATTTAGATGATTCATGGGTGAATATATATGAAAATATGGGCTTTTGGAATTTCGTAGAAATAAGGGTGGCATATGGGAATTAATCTAATAAAAATTTCAAGTAAAGCGGGGATCACATTTTTGAAATACTAGATTGCATAAAAATGGCATGGCATTATACCATGCACGTGTATTACAAGCATATCTTTAAAAATCACGAAGACAAGGGGCGATGGGTTTTGTTAGAGGGAGCAGGGGTGACATATCATATGATACTCCTGAATCGGGTGGGAAATAGGGCATGAAAGAAGTGTTATGTAAATAACAAGGCAGCATATGAGAGGTGGGATATTAAATGTAAGAAAGATAATAATATGCTGGAATGTATTAAATCCATGCAAGGTTGTATGGGATATTCTCGAATTATATGGAGAGAGGGTCAAGGGAGATATCAATGTAAGGGTTGGATGGTGAGTGAGTATATGTGGTGGCCATGTTTGGCGGCAATGCAAATTGCGCGGGGGTCTTTTGGGAGAGGCATAAATGGATGTGCTACATGTCGGAATTGTGGTAAGGTAGTGAGGCCGGGAAAATATGAAATTAATTTTAAGAGCGAAGCTTTGTATGTGAGAGATGGAATTTGAAGTGTACATTTAGAAATATAAACTGTAATTGCTAAAATGGGGGGTAGAGCAAAAATGTAAAGAGAGTTACACTGTCAAGTGAGGAAAAGGGACCATATTGTAAGAGAGTTTATGTGTATAAGGGGAGAGGAATGCGAGGCCGTGAACACTGGGAAACAAGGGTGGTGTGTGTTATAAGGGTGGTGTATGTTACAAGGGTGGAATATGTGCTAGAATGGGAGTAAGAATGCATACCAGACTTGAATACTACAGGGGGTCTATATGCATGCCTGGGTGAATGTTATGTAAATTTAACATGGATGGTCATATTAGAGCATTATAGGGAGAAAGAAATAAGAAGTAATTATGAAGATGACTTGTTGGAATGTTCAGGCTTTAATTTCCTGTTAAAACATAGAGAAATCCTTAGGTTGTTCAGCATCAATGTGATTGATATCTTTGCGATTATAGAAGCAAAATTAAACAATGATAAAATATCTTGGCTCATGAAGACCAAATTCAAGAGATATAAGTCCCTTGACAACTTTTCTACACATAGTAATGGCAGGGTTCTAATCTTATGGGATAATCAAACAACAAACCTATAAGTTATTTCTTCAATGCCGCAACACATGTACCTCCATGTGCTAAACAATGTGAGTAGCTTGTCCTTTAGGGTCTCAGTAATCTATGGCCTACACTTCATTATGAGCAGTATGGCATTATGGGAAGACTTAGCATATAAAGGAATGACGGATAACTCACCTTGGGTTGTAATGGGAGATCTTAATGCCCCACTCTCTGGTTTGGATAGAGTGGGAGGAAGGGTAGTAACTAATTATGAGTGCCATGACGCCCTCACTTGCACTTCAAACTTAAATCTAGTAGATCTTCCTTCGTTTGGGAATTTCTTCACATGGACTAATGGAAGAGTTTCAAGCAAGCTATACAGGGCAATGGCTAATAATGTGTGGGCAAATTTATGGTTGGATACCCATGTGAGATTCCTATCTCCATAAGTTTTCTCTGATCACTATCCACTGGTGATCTTTACTGAGCTGGACGACAAGCAAAGGAAGGTTCCTTTCAGGTTTTGTAATATGTGGCTCTTGCACTCAGAGTTCACCCCCACACTACTTAGAAGCTAAAAAGAAGAGGTAGGTGGTTCGAAGATGTTCTGACTAGTCAATAAATTAAAAAGGTCAAAAGACCCACTAAGGTGGTTAAATGAAAAATATTATGTCCATATTAGTATAAGGGTAGCCCTTGCCAGGAGGAGCCTTCAGGAGTTACAAGATAAAACCCTAAAGGGCCCCAACGTGGCTTTAAGGGAAAAGGAAATATTGGCCAAAATTAAGCTAAGGAAGCTTGAAGAAGTTGAATTTAGTCTTTTCTCAGACAAAAAGCTAAAATAAATTATATCAGGCAATGGGATAGGTGCACAAAATTTTTTCATGCACTAATGAGTTCTAAATTTCAGAAAAATAAAAGTGAGCATTGAAAAAAAGGATGGGAGCTGTACATCTTCCAAAGAAGACATTGTGGAGACATTTGTATCATATTACTAAGATCTTCTAGGTACCTCGAGGAGAGTGGAGAAAATTGAGGGGCAAATTACATTCATTGCCAAAGTTGGAAAGTTAGTAAAACCTTCAAATATACATTTCATAAAGCTACATATTTTGAAATAAAAACCCTAGATTTTAAAATATATAAGTGGGTAAGAGAATTCATTTAGACATATACATCATATGTGGACCCATGAAAAATTGTCATAATAAATGTCTAAAGGCACTACAATCAGATAGCGGCAGTGAGTAGCTCTTGGGAAAGTTTAAGGATTACTTGTTAGATCAAAAAATTACATCTCAATTGTGTGCACTTGAAATTCCATAGCAAAATGTCATGGCAAGAAGAGAATTTAACTTTTATGGACATAGCATGATTAATGATGAGTTATTTGGATATACTTGATTCCGTTTAGGGATGTGCTTTAGAGACAACATCTCATGTTTTAACATAGTTCCATCTAAGCTTGTACCTACTACTCTAGCTAAATTATGAACCAGACTTAAGTCTAGTCTAAAACATATTCATTTATGGGGTTGCCTAGTATATGTGCTGAAAGAAAAAATAGATATGTTGAGAACAAAAGTTTGTTTCTTTGTGGGATATTCTAGAAGAACTAAATGTGATTTTTTTTATAATCTAAATGACCGAATTGTCATTGTTATAGCACTAATGTCTAATTCCTAGAAGAAGATTATATAACAAATCACAAGCCCCAAAGTAGGATTTTTTTTGGAGGTATTGAGAGGAGATAAAATCAATCTAAACTTCTTAAATATCTTTTTTCTATAAGTAACAAAGTTCATTATCAAAAAATTTTTATACAACCTAAAGAAGCTTCAAACAATCATATTATTTGTTGAATTTAATATAAATCTTAGTTTTGATTTTCTTGACTAAGATTTCTATATCTTAGGACTTCTTTCAAACAATCTTTAATTTTTTTCTCTCCATATATAATATATAGCTAGCCTGCTACTATAAATGTTGCCTTCTTGATATTATTCTTGTGTATTTGCCACATAGTACTTCTCTATTTCTTTGAACACCAATGAAATAGATCTTCCAAGATTCCCATCTAATTCTTTAGTTCCTGAATCCTACCACACATATCTAGCATAACAACATTGAAAAAAAATATGTCACGCAGATAATGCACATGTGCAAAATTTGCAATTCATATTTCCTAGTGTTTAATATAAGCGTTCTTTGTTCTAAGTTTCCCATTTTTGGCTATCCATAGGTTTATAACATATTTGGGCACATGGTTTTTTATCCATATTGTATTTGTCAAGGCCTTTGTTCCTTTTTATGTTATTTCTGATAAGAAAATAATGTGCATCTTATATGATTCTTCCATTATCTCTCCAATTCTTTAGCATTTTCTTGGCTTGATTTTTGGTACCTATTTTATTAATCAAGATATCCTTAATTGAGATTAGAGATTTCCAAAAAGAAGTGTCCACCTTGGATATTTGATAATTCTAAATGCTTTGGAAATTAAGGTAGAAATGATGAACCTACTTTATCCAAAGTGCATCCTCTTTCCGATTGATTCTCCTAAGTATTTTTTATAAAAATGCTTTGTTCCAAATAAAAAGATTAGGATACACAACCCACCAAGAAATGTGTGCATACATGTTTTCCCTCATGAAACTTTGGGTCTATATCTTTCAATTTTAGGACTAACCCATAAAGATATCTAGCATTCACTTTCTTTCACACTAAATATAGATGTAGGTAGAAAGAATACTGATAACTAGTATCATTCTATCCCTTGTATAGCTATGTGCAACAATTCCAACCTTTCAGTGATGGACAACATATTACTAGCCTTTTGATGAAAGGTTGAAATAATCTTGGCCAATAAAATAGTGAATTATGAAGTTATAAGGCGGCTAGATGATTGAGGAACCCCAAGAAATACAAATGAAAAAGTACCCTTTATAAATCCATATTTTTTTAGAATCTCTTCCCTTATATTCTTTCCCATTCTTTAAAATAAGATATTCAATTTAGAGGAATTTATATTCAGATCAAAAGTAGTGGTGAATTTATTTAGTGTAAGCTTAATAATGTCAATAGAAGATGAATCTTTTTTAAAGAATACTATTAAATCATCTGTATACATTAAATGAGAAATCTTTAGAGAAGCACATCCCATGTGGAATGAGAAATCCTCCAAGGCCATTGCTTCTTTCAGCTGGCTAGATAGATAATTCATACATCTTGCAAAGAGGTAAGGGGAAAGAGGATCTCCTTGTTTTAGTCCCCTTTTGACTTTGAAAAAATAGTGCAGATATCCATTAATGACCAACGGATATGATGTTGTGGCTGCACACTCATTGATAATATCTAAGAATTTTTTAGAAAAATTTAGGCTTGTTAAAAACTTCTTTTAGGAATTCCCATCGTGTCAAATTCTTTCTAAAGGTCTATCATTATAAAATATATAAGAGATATTTTTTTCCTTGTATATCTTCTAATTAAACCTTGTGCAATGAGAAAAATTACCCCATATTAATCTCTCATTCACATATACCCCTTGAGCTGGATCTATTATGTCTTGTAGCACTTCTAGAGTGAAAAAAGCTATTAGGCAATAATTTTGGCTATGAGCTTATAAATCACATTGCAACATGGTATTGGACTATAATTTTTGACCGATGATGCATGTGAAGTCTTAGGAATCAACGTTATATATGCATGATTAATTTGTTTTAACATTCTTCTAGAGTGAAAAAAGCTATGAATAGTATTCATAACATTGTTTCCAATATGATTCCATGATGCCTTATAAAATTCAGCCATGTATCAATCCGGGCTACAGGATTTAGAATCCCTCATACTAAATAGTGCCTTCTTGATTTCTTTCAGAGAGAAATATAATGAAAGTGATTCGTAATCTCTTTCATGGAGTGTTTTGCCATGCATCATAGTCTCCTTACAAATACTCTCCCTATCTCTTTAGAAGCCCACAAAATTTTTATAATGTTAAATGAATGCATCTACTATATCTTCTTGTGACGTGGAGAACCCTCATCTTCCTTTGACACTGATACAATTTTACTTTTTTGCATATTAAAGTTTGTCAAGGCATGAAAAAACTTTGTGCATCTATCGCTATGTTTTAGATATTTAATCTTAGGTTTTTGTCTAAGAAAAGTTAATTCGGCTTCTTCTAGTTTTTTCAATTTTACTTTCAAGGTCAATTCCTCTTATTTATCTTCCAAGGAGGGGCTTTGAAATAGCTTGCCTTGGAGGGTATGAAGAGCATTTCTAGTGAGAATAACCATTGTACTAATATGCCCGAAATACTTTTTGTTTAGTTATTAATGGGCTCCTTTAATAGTTTGTGTTTTGACAAGCTGGAACATGTCAGACCCATTAATCTCTTTTTTCCAGGTGCTTTGTAATAGAGGAATGGACTCTTTGTGAGAAAGCCACATGTTATAGAATTTAAATGTGATCTTTCATTCATATGCTTATATTTCTATAGTCACAAGAAAATGACAATGGTTTGAGAATATTCCATGAGGAAGAAACTGGGCTTGGCTATCTGGTTGCAAGTTATTTCATTCATTATTAGTTATTGCTCTATCTATTAGCCCCTCCAAAAGTGTCCTTCTACTTATGATTGAGTGTAACTTATAAATAATTGAGAGTCTGAAATTAATTCTCCTGACTCTATCTGTTATTCATAAATAAGCATGTTGGGTCATTGTAGATATTATATTTATATCTATAGTTTGATTATCTCATAATACCAAGATTATTCCATTGTGAAATCTGATGATAGGAGAAATTTTCAATGGAGTTGTATCTTTTAAACTTCATTTTCATGCCATACAATCTCATCCTATGCATGTGTTATTGTAACATACACTCGGACATTTAGAGAACAACCCTTACCCATACATCATTGCATTATGTACTAATACATACTCGTACACATATAATACAGCTCATACATATTGGTAATACAACCCATTCTTATATTACACATATGCCACCCTACCATGCAATAGAAACCCACTAGATCCCAACAAGCATTCATAAATAATGTGTATTAAGACATCTATTAGCACATATTCCACATTTTCATATACGAGAAACTCACAATATTCCCAGCAGCATTCATACATATCAAGATTTGAGTAATATATTTTCACATATTCCACCCTTACATCCATATTAACAATTCCTGGCTAATACTTATATTGGAATGTTGGTTAAGAGACTCCACTTGTGAGGGAAATGCATTTCATGCTCCTTTTCTGCTCAATCAAAATATAGAGCCCGTTGCGTGGGTATATAGACTCAAATATTAATCTTTTCATATTAGGATGCTTGTAAATTTTATATAAAGTGTTTACTTCATTGCACACTATTATACACCTAGGGATTAGCCTTAACTAGAAGCACAAGAAAGGACCTACATAGCCAGCTACATTGAGGGACATTCCAATTTTTAAATAGGATTCCAATTTTTAAATAGGATTCCAATATTTATGAAGATATATACATCCATTTACAGCATAATTTTGCATATATACATGCTACATATATCCTCATAAAGGCATTCATTTTCTAACATTCTATTATATCACCTGCTCCTATTACATAAAACTTATTGAATATCAATAATACAAAAAAAAAACACTATAATACAATATTTCAAATATCTCATTACCTCATCATAATGTGAGAATTATTAATGATTGTATTGACACCAAACCTCATGAAATTTTCTTTGACATGTCAGTAATATCAGTAATACAAAAAGAAACTAGATGGAAATGGTCTTACTAGTTCACAAGGATTAGTGTCTATTCAGTATGTCACAAATTATATTATCAAGACCACATTGTATGTCTTTAGGTAATATGTCATTACATAATACCTCAACCTTCATTTAGTATCCAGCATAATATATATTGAATGAATTAATGACATGACTTAAATTAGATAAATGAATCCTAGACCTAAATTTATTTAATAATATGAGTATCCGTTATACTAAAATTAGGTCGCCTCTTATTGAATAGCCGAACAACCAATATAATTCTTATGTGATCAATATCTTGATGAACGTTTATTATACTAATTGTATGACCTATATACTTCTGAATCTTAATTGATAAGATATTATCATCATTGAGCTTTTGGTACATTGCCTAATTGAAAATTTTTTGAGTAACAAAGTTACAACAGCTTCCATTTTTTAGTACCATGAACATAGGATATAGACAGGAGACTTTCTGAGTATCATGACTATTTCTAAATATCATAGCTATATAATGATCAAGAAAGACTAATACTAACACCACAACTATTTCATAGAAGCATTTCCATATAATAATTTGAGATGTTATTCTCAATGTCATAACTATTTCTTTGTACCATGACCCATTACGAAGAACAAGAGCACAGATACATGAAGCTATGATGACTTCTTAGTGCCTAATACTATGACTTTTTAATACTAGTTATGTAGAATTTCTCAAGTATAAAAGTATAAGAAAGTTAAATTTCAACTCCAAGTGATATCACTCTTTTTCTTTCTCTCTTCAAGCATCAAGCAAAGTCATGGTAAAGCTACCAAACCCTATAGGTGAATTCTATACTTTCTAAGGGTTCCATAAGCAAACAAGGGATATAAGATTTAATACTAACCCCTAGAGTTGGGAGACATGGCTGTCAAACTATTCTCTCTAGGGTAGATTTGAGAATTTTTATGAAAATATAATATTGTATTGGGTTTATATAATTTATTTTATATGATGTGATATTTGTTTTATATTATTGGATGTGTTTGATTAATGTTGTGTTATGGATATAAAATAGATGATTAAATATAACTTGAACTAGGATTTTCATTATTAATATGTTCATTTTCAAACTAGTAGATAGATATATAGATATACATATAGACATATAAATTATGGCCGACATGATAGCGACGGGCCATAATCTTGTCAACCATAAGAAACCAGTAGCCAATAGCCATTGTAAAATGATTGCAAAATTTAAAAGCAGCATGAGCCATGGCCTATGTAGACTCTTCATGGCACAACCACGGTCCATGCATGGTTTTAAATCATGCATGCTTGACGTGTCATTTTGATGTCGGGCCTCTTTTTAGGCATTGGCTACCTTGACCACAACCCACCTAACACCTCTAACTTGTTATCCAAAATATGTGTGCACCTACTACCCAAAATGCATGACATGCACTATGCATGCATCTACCTCCACAGCACACGCCTACACTATGCATGCATCTACCTCCATAGCACACGCCTACACTATGCATGCATCTACCTCCACAGCACACGCCTACACTATGCATGCATCTACCTCCACAGCACACGCCTACACTATGCATGCATCTACCTCCACAGCACACGCCTACACTATGCATGCATCTACCTCCACAGCACACGCCTACACTATGCACGCACCTCTATCTTCATTATGCATGCTTGCATTGTGCATGTGCCTTTCTCCATTATGTGTGCCTCTATCTTTGATGCATGTGCCTCTGACACCACTACATGCAACTTTGCCTCCACTATGGATGCGTATACTATGCATGCAATTGCACTCTTACCCACATGCAATTGCACTCTTACCCACGTGCACAATTATGCTTTAATACCATGTTGAAATTTAACAATAAAATAATATTCACGAATTCCCCTTATGTTAAGGTCGAAATAATTGGGACATCCCATAAGTTTAATGTTCTCATCAAAGCATAAAAAGGTAAAAAAAACATAAATATGAAAAGCTTAGAATCTTAACATACACACACACACACACACACACACACACACACACACACTTTTCTATGTATTTTTTGTAGTATTTTATTGAGAAGGAATGGTGGTAATTTGTAAAGAAAACTAAGAATAACCCAATTAAAATTGAAGATAAATAATTATTTGCTATGCACCACCTCAATAAGGGTTTTATTTTTTAGGCAAGGACATGTAAAGTATTTGTTAGACAAAACACATAATGTTGATTCAGATGATTTAATAGTGATCAATGCATAATTAGTAAAGGCATGCCTTAGGCACACCCCAAGCACAAGTGCCACGATGCCCTTGCCATAGCATCTTTCTATAGGGAGGTGTGTCCATCTGTGAAGAACAACTATGAATAACCTAATTGAAATTGAAGATAACTATAAGAAAATGTTTGTTTAGCTATAAAAATGTTACTAGAAAAATAATTCCTAGCTAATTAGCAAAGGAATAGCAAGAAATGTTTGATTTTACATTGAATCACAAATTTGTGATGAATTTGTGATTGATTAGAGACAAAAATTTTCGATTGAAAGTCGTCCCTGCTAAAATTATTGTGAATTTTTGTGCAAAGAATGTTGAGCATTTTAGCAACAACTTTAGAGACAAATTTTCTCTAACTAATTAGTTCGAGACAAACTCACTCGCTAAAAATATTTTGAAATTTTCACAAAATATATACATTTAGTTAGGGATTTATTCCCAGCTATTTGGGCTGGGGATAATTTCCATTGCTAATCTATATTGATTTAATTTTTTTTTATATATTATCTATTTCAATATTTTATGTAATTTTGTATATTAAATGTTTGACATGATCTATGGATGAGTGATCCTTGAAAGATATCTTCTCCTTATATAATTATAAAAATAGGATATTATAAATATATAATTTTAAATATATAAATAAGAATACAATTTATATTAATAAAGACTAAAATAATTATTTTTATGATTATACAATTTTTAAAAATTTATACAAGATATTTTTTTGAAATATTGTAATTAGATATTTAAATATTTGTATTAAAAAAACATTAAATAATTAATTATATAATTATAATCATTTTTAAAGATATTTTAGTTAATAAATGAACATACATACAAACTACTACTAATAAAAAGCTAAAATAATTAATTGTATGATTAAATAAAAAAATTATAAAAATATCTGAATAAACAAATAAATAAGTAAATATTTATTTTATTTAAAGTAAAAAAAATATTTTTACGATTATAAGACTCTTTTAAAAAAATTACTAAAAGATTTGAAAATTTTGAATTAAAAAAAATTCAAAATTTTCATAAAATAAAAAAAAAATAAATTGATATTTAAAGATTAAATCAAAAAAAATTTTGATGATTTAAAAAAATAAATATCTCTGTGTAGTTATAAAAAAAACACTTCAAGTATTTTTTTAGGGTTTCAAAGAGTTATTTAAAATATTACTAATGAATTTTTTTTTGTCCTAAAATCACTTAAAATTATTTTTAGTCTTATAACCACTTTTGAAAAGTACAATCAAATTGACACTAAGTTGATTTGAATTCAAGTTTTATTTTGTCTCTCTACTGAAATTTATAAGAATTAAACAATTGAGTAAGATCTTAACGATTAACTTTTAATATTATATTTTTATTAAAATAATAAATATAACTTTTTTTAATGATCTTCTCACTTTAAATAATTTTTGGAATTTTATAAATTATAAATCATATCAAATAATATGAAATTTTATGCCTTTATAATTATTTCATATTATATTCATAAAAAATAAATTGAATTCTTAAAGATTTATAACCATTATATATATATATATATATGGAATACTATATTATAATATAATATTATTTTTTTTATTTGTGAAATAATATTATAAATTTATCCATAAATTAAAAAAAATATGAAATATTATAAATTTTTTATGGTTATACATTTATATAATTTATTTATGGTTATATTAAATATTTTTTTATAAATAAAATAATATGAAAATTTGATTACCAATTATTAGTTTTCATGGTTATTAGTAATATAATTTTTTAATCATCATTTTTATAATCATTAATAATTTTTTTTTTCTTAAAATCATTTCATTAATTTATAATTAATATTACAAAAAATAACCATATAATTTTCATAAATTATTAACCATAAATTTATTTATTTATGAAATAATATCATTTATGATTAAATAAAAATTTATTTCATTTTTTTGATTTAAATTATTAATTTCTTATAATTTTAGGTTACTTTTATATTTTTGTCTATTTTTTTCTATATATTTACATCTATTTTTTTATTTATAGTTTCCTTTAAAAAAAACACTAAGTCATTCAAGCTTAAACCATTTTTTCTATCTTTGCAAATAGGAATAGAGGAGAAGCGAAACGAGACTATGGGAGCAACCTACAGGCCCCACCTCTTCCTGTTACTAGGTAAGATCATCATTGCTCTTCTCCTTCGGAATACAAAATACATTTCTGTCTTTCTCAATTTGATTACCACAGGCAGAGTTTGGTTTATATAGATTATTCAATTTTATTTTTTTGTTTTATTTTCTCCTTTTTTTTTCTTTTTTCTTCTTTTTTCACATCACTTATATGATTTTGACTCTCCACCATTAATAAAACAACATATGATTAGTGTAAACATTGTTCTTTTACTGAATAATTTTTTAGGGTTTTATGGATTTCAAATTTAAATGTATGTTTATTGTTTTTTTACTTCTTTAACTTAAGAAAAACAGTTTTTTGATTAATGTATTTTGCTTCTATAACTTAAGAAAAAATAAACACAATATTTATGGGTTCTATTTTGATTGTCTTAAAATATTATAAATAGATAACATTATATTTAAACTTTTATACATTTATATAATCGCATGACATTATATATAAATGTCTATACTTTAATATATATAAACATATTACATTATATATAAAAACATTGATATGGTTATATAAACATATAATGTTATATATAAATATTTATACATATGTATTAATGTTTATAAATATTTATACAATATTTATATAAAACTATCTATTTATATAATTTTATATATAACATTTATATAGCATATAAAATATTTATACTTATTTGTAATCATTTATATAATATATAAATTTTATATAAATATATAATAATTATAATGTTTATTTATATGTGATATATATATTATATAATATTTATAAAAGTGTTACATATATATATTTATATATATGGAACATTTATAAAAATATTTTAAAAACAACATCATATCTAAACACTTATATATTTATATAATCATATGTCATTATATATATTATATATTATTTTTGGCTGAAGCAATCAATAGTGCCGGAGCACTATTGATTGCTTCAGTCATTAATAATTGCCCATGTTTGTTGTGTGCTATAGTTTTTAAGATACCAGATGTGCTAATTGTTGGTCCTTACCAATTTTTTAATATGCTTTTCTTTCATGAAATATATGCAAGCAATTAATACTTTTCTCAATCCTATCATGCTATTAACAACTGTGGTTTATGAAGAGTTTTCGTATCCATGTAACGTTGATGAATTTCATGTCATACACGAGTATTCTCCTTATGACAACATTCGTCAGGACATCCTTTATCCTGTCATATTAATAACATCATCTTTTAACACATGATAATTTTTCTGTGTTGCAATATATTTATTTTAAACAATTTAAAAAATTGGTAAATATGAGTAGTAATAATTAGTTGAACGTTGTAGCTATTAGTTGAGTACCATAACTATTAGTTGGAACCTACAAGCTTAAATCTAAATTTCATGTTTCACAAAATTTGTGGTAGATATATCTTATAATAAATAGTAACAAATAATATAAGAAAATATGAGAAATATTATGACAGATGTATGTATCATTAATGAAACATTAATTTATAGTACTAGTGAATAAATGTGAGTACTCTTTTATGTGCAACTTAAGAGAAAAACAAATCAATTTGGGACACTCGTAGAGTTTTGGGGGAAATATTTATTATTTGAATTCTGATGTTAACATATATCCAATATACAACTGAGAGAGGTATAAGGTGCACCTATGTTCCTATCTTTGGTAGTAACTAAGTCACATTCCTATTCACAAAGCTTTATTTTTTGAAATTTTTTATAGTTTAATATGATATAAACATATATACTGATTAATTTTTAGTCTTGAACATATATTATTAAATATTATTTCATATTTTAATAAAATAAAAATAAATTATAATATAATTCAAAAATATCAATACAATATAATAAAAAAATAGTAACATATCATAAAAATACATCAAAATGAATCATAAAGAATAATTATAAGTTGTAAATAAAAATAATAAATTCAAAACTATTGAGAATTATCTTGAAATACTAGGATGAGATGATTCATATAGATTAAGAGTATTTATAGTTTCTTTTTGTATTTATAGGTGAATTTGTATTTTATCTAATAAATGATATTGTCATCTTATAAAATGTATTCATAATATTATATTATTATGAGTTTTTATTTATTTTATTTAGTTGTTTTATTTTTTATGTTTTTATGGGAATAATCGATATGTAAGTTTCACCAATCATATTTATTCATTATGTTAAGGCATGAGTTTGAGTTATATATTATTATTATTGAGTATTATTTTTTTATATTTATTTAGTTCAACATGGTATTATAATTAGATTTGTTAACTCTTAAAAGTCTTTTACCCTAATTTTTTATCTTGTTTGTAGTAGGTGTGCACAATAATGAGGCACACCATCACTGAGAGATCTATTGCCTCAAATACCATGTATTGAGGCTGCTATAAGGGTACACTTTTTTTGTGTGTAATGTGTATTCGTTCTATGAGTAACTTTCATTTGAAAACCTGCTTTTCTAAATAATCCAATATATCAATGTTTTTTTGGAATGAAACTAAATCAAGGTAACCATTGGATAAATAGACTTGTAATATTCAAATTTATATTGATTGTTTGTTTAATTTTGATGGTTCATATTTGAAAAGAAACCAATTATATCACTGATATTATTGCAAAAATTAACAAAAATGATTTTTTCTTTCCCTTGTGCAGCAAGAACGGTGCTTTTCCCTGAGCTTTGGATGCTTATTGGTATGCTTCATTTAATTGTCTTCTTTTTCAATTATTGAATGAATTCCTCAATGGATGCCACACTTGATAATGTGTTTTTAGATATACAAGTTAAAGGTAGCTCTATCAAGCAGTGAATACCAGATCATTACTGAATGTGTAGTTTCTGACATTTCAGAGGTGTTTATTGTCATTCCTCCATTGCACTATAATTTTATGATACCTGATGTTTTGGAATTCGTGGTTTCTAGTGATCTAGTTGGAAATGAATCTGATGTTATGGCTAGGGAGCTCCATGTTTCTGTTAAAGGTTGTGTGGTCATCAATCTAGTTAAGCTGGGTTTATTCGATAAGGTTGCAAGAGAATCTTCCCGGGCCACAACACAGGTATAAGTCACTTTTGATAAATTGACTTTTTTTTTCTATTTTTTTCCTAGCGTTGTAAGAAGATTATTATTCTTCATTGTGCTTAATTTGGAATGAGTATTACTCTCATACATAAGCTTATGTAGTATTACTTCATGTTTTATACATTAGTCATTCTATGATTTTTTATGTTGGACAAATAATGAGATTGAGTTTTAATGCTGAATTGAGTAATAATTGCACTGTATAAACTATGGTGAATTGAGTAATAATAAATATAGTATAGAAGAATCGAAGCATCCTAATACTAGGAGTTTTCTTCTAGTTATGTCTTCCATATACAAGTACATCATATACCGAATATAATACAATTCAATGAACATAACATTAATGATTAAAATTCCATAGATAAAAAGTTAATAAGTTAATTTCAATAATTTACTCAAACATGATTTGTTACTAGAGTTTTTTCCTTTTTGCTCACTCTATGTCCATCTAAATCAAGAAAAAAACATGGTTTGATGGAGAAAATAGTAGTAGAAAAACTTGCTGGAGAATGTGTAGGATCCACTACGTCTAGCCTCTAGAGAAAATAGCAACAGGGGGGGGGACATTCTTCATGTTATCTATAAGTGATAATTACTACCAGGATCTCTTTTTGCTGCATACAATCCTCATTATCCATTGTTTTGATTATGATTCAAACTAATTTGTTGTTTGTTCCCCCCTCTAATCTCAATTTTTGTAGATTTTCACTTAACTCTGAAATGGGTGTTGGAGTTTGATTTTTTAGAAGTGGAAAACAAGTCAAATATACATATGCATATATACAAATGTATACGTACATAAGTTAAGATAAAATTTGGTGGTGAAGATGATAGTAATATTTATACATAGTCAAATATATTTTTGTATATACGTGCATTTATATATTATGGTATATATATATTTCTATATATGTAACTATACATATATACTGATGTATATATGTGCACACACACACACATATATGTACATATATACTATAGCATTATACATAAGGTATAAGTTGTATTGCATAATTTTACAAAACATAACCTTTTTTACCGTAGTATATATGTACATATACACTGTAGTATTATATATGTAACTAGTGAAATGCTAATATATATGTACATATATATTGTCGTATATATGTACATATATATATTGTAATATTATATATTTATCAAAACAAAACCTTTTTTATTTATTTATTTTGATTTGATTGACTGGTTTAATTTTTGCACATATATTGTACCGCAATGTTCCCCATACAAAGCTTGCAGAAGTGAAGGGACATTAGAATTGGGTTAAAGTTATAGGCAAATATCTCACTTTCCCTAGTGGTGGCACCTAATTTAAAAATGGAGCTCTGCATTACATCAACTTTATCAACGAGGTCATTCTTTTTCTAATTACAGTAACATAGAATCTAGCATTTCACTAGACTTATGTAGTGCAACTAGGAAAGTTTTGTCGCAGCAGAAAGATGGTGGCCAGGAGAGCTAAGAAAAAGAAAGCAACGTTAATTTCATATAGATTATACTTTATGCATTGTCATTAGATACATTGATGAAGAAGAAGAGATGGTCTGTCCAATTCAACGCGTGTTAGAACGACAGGAACAAGGAAGTTGCTGAAAGGTAGAAACATATATACCTATGTTATATTTTTGTTTTAACTATGTAACATATTGTATTAGAATAATTTATTAATTACTTTTACTTTTTGTTAATTACAAATAATGGTTTATAGTATATGTTTTTCTTCAATTTAATATAAAAATTTGAAAATATGTAATCAAATTTTTTGTAAAAAAATAAAATAGTAAAAATAGTTTTGGAATGAAATTAGCTAGGGAATTTTCCCTCGCTAATTTAGCTAAGGAATTATCTGTATATATTCAATTGAAAAATATTATTTATTTTTCTTAATTACGATCAAAATTAGCAAGGAAAAAAAATTAGCTATGAAATTTCCGTCGTTAAAAAATTTGCTAAAGAAATTTTTTTTTCGTTAATATTTTTGCCACGAGTACTTTAGCTTGAATTATTTTTTTCGTTAATCCATTGTTATTATATTTTAGCAACAAAAAAGACCCATATAGCTAGGGAAATTTTTCTAGCTATTTGAGTTTTTTCTTGTAGTGTAGATAATTATTCGCTATGCACCACTTCAATAAAAGTTTTATTTTTGATTCTAATGTATTTGAGGTTTGAATTTTAAACTTTATTTGTTAAACTATTGAAATTCAATTATTTTATTTTATATTTTGAAAAATTATGATTCAAAAATATTGATGATATTTGATTTTTATGTTTGATATTATTTATTTGATTGTATCTCATTAATAGATAAAAATTATAGATAATTATTTAGTAGAATATATAATTTTTGCATATTTTTAAGCAAAATGTGATTCATGAAAAAAGTCAGCGCCTTAATTATGCCTTGCACATCAAGGCTCCAAAAAGTTTTTTTGCCTAGGTATGTTTTGCACCTCAGATAACTATGATCGATGTATAATTATTAATTTATAATTAATAATATTAATCTAAGTATACACAATATATCTGATTACTATCAAATATGCAAGAAAGCTTTGGATTTAGCTATATTGATATATTCTTTTATGATATTTTACTTATACAATAATATTACTCAATTTTTAAAATATAGACTGGATAATCATTATGAGGCTACTCACTATGCAACCTAAACATGCTTTTGTGATATGTGTACAAAAATAAGTCAATGTCATTAAAAATATATAAAGAACCTCTATAAAACTTGTTTAAAATGATCCATATCAGCAAATTTGAGTACTCTTTCCCTTTTAAATTAACTTTTGAGGATGAATTTAACTCAAGCTTGATTTTTAATATGGTATTAGAGGGTTTATTTTTCACATGCATATGTCCAATCCTATCAACTTCCCACTCAAGAAGTATTTCTTTGAGCATTAGTTGTTATTGTGTTAATATATAACTTGGGTACCCTCTTCCTTTGAGCCAACTTTTGAGGATGAGTTTGGCCCTAGTCAAATTTCTAATAAAATTAAATACTCAAATAAGTTCAACTCACTGGTTGGGTACTCCCATCCATGATGTAACAAAAAATAGGGTGAGCATATAAGCCTACTAACTACTACATTTCCATTCAAGATAGTGTTTAAAGATATATAACACCAAGTCTGGTTAACAATAATTTGCATATAAGGCTATTAACAACAATTTTTAATTCACCTAAATAGTTGTATCCTAAATCTTTTCCTTGATAAAAAAGTAATTCACCTGTATGTGCTTCGACCACTCGTAAAATACTACATTGAAGGTGATGTGCCTCAGTGTCTTACTGCCATAGTAGAGGATGGTGGGACAAAAAAGTGAATATCTGATCTTCTCGAATATGTGTCAGATCCAAAATATCTCATTGGTTACTATCATCAACCTTGAACTAAGCATATGCATTGAATCTTAGTATGTGAAGCGTTATTTTTTAGTGAACCTATGAAGAAGAATCTAAGAAATAACTAATTATACCAATTACATAACCTAGATATAGTCTGATAATAATTATATAATTAATTTTTTACTATTCTTCTATCTAAAATAGATATAACTAGAGAAGTTGCACCGAATAATAATTTAATATCTGGATCAATAATAGCATATGTTGGAGCACAACCCAAAAGTTCAACTATTGAAAGAGTATCAAGTGCATACTTCCTTTATGAAAAAATAATATCGCTCCTAGAACAAGTCACTTTTATCATTAAAAAAAATTCTCCATCTCTAAAATCCTTTGTCTAAAACTATGACTGAAAGTGTTTTTTGAGTTGTGTGATTCTCAATTTGTATTCTCACATAATTAGAATATCATTCACATATAAATTTTACATAATTATACTAACATCAAGACTTCTATGAAATAACAAAGAAAACTCCATGATACACGTGTGTAAACTTGAATATCCTAAAACTATCAATAAAAATAATATAAAAAAAAATCAAAAGTATGACAACAATTATAAAAAAGAGTATTGAGTACAATTATATGAGGATAATCAAAAGCTCAATATATGAAGGACTATTACATGATCAATTAATCCTTGATAGAATCGTCTCTAGTTTAAAGAAGCTACATAGGTTCACTTCTCCTAGTATAGATTTTAAATCCTTTGTGGTCATGTCCCCTAATATTTAGTTCATCACGAACTTAAACTAGAGTAGCCTTTTGGACTATTATGTCATGTGGAACTATGAGAGATTTCTCCTCTTGAAAATATCCTTCTCTATAAAAATCAACTTGATATGTAATTATCAATAAATATAATAGTACTATAAGAATATCATCATAGAGTGACCAACAAGTCTAAATTTAGCTAATAGATAATTATATACTCAAAATCAGCTTGATATGTAAACAAGCTAATAGATAACTCTTTTTACTAATTGAAGGTCTATGTGGGACTACAAGAGAGAGAGAAAATAATGAGTTTACATGTAACTTCTAGACTCACATAGTCATTAGGTTTGCTAAAAAATAAACCATATTCAAAATAACACTAGTTCTCACTAACATTCTAACAAGCTCAAGTAAAAATAATTTGTACTATTTTTGGATAATGAAGTATCCAATAGGGACACACTTCTAGGCTTTAAATATAATTTTATCCTATTTTGGGAAGAGATTGTAAATAAAGCAAGTATGCTCAGAAACTCAGAAATGTATGCTAAATAATCTCTCTTAAGAATATAATATTTGAAAGAACACATATTGAGAAATGATAAAAGAATATATTTGATTGATAACATAACTTTCTATTAATACTATATCTATCCAAAAATATGTCAGTCTATTTTTACCAAATAGGAATGTCCAAATTATAATAACCATATATCTACTATTCCCTTCTACAACCTTATTATGTAGGGTGTGTCAATACAAGAAATCTATTATATGACCTTTTGATTCATAAGGTAAATATTAAAATAATCTGATATATACATACATATATATATATATATATTAAACAAATAAAATTTTGAGATCGTGCTTTGATGTGATGGAAAATGACATTTCATATCAAGAAGTGCGATGGAATTCCATTTCGTTGCTAAATTCTAAAATGGATATGTAATATATTTCTAAACTAATTGAAACAAAATTCATTTCCATCATAATTTGTAGATAAGTTATTATTTCTATAACAAATAAATATAAAAAATGAAATTTTCTATCATTAAATATCACAAAAGGTAATTCGCTAATGACCATGGCTTGATAATTATGATGAAAGGTTAAACCATTTCAATTTATATCTCTAATTCCTTTTTTAACTCCATTTCCATTTAATATGAAATAATTTCCACCTTCGAATGACATATATTTAATTTCATTTCTAAATTGTATAGCAATATTTTTTTTCCATTACTAATCAATTTCAATTTCGTTTCTTACTTTAGAAATGGAAATGAGCATCTCTATTTTCCAAATTTATTTCATTGTTTTCTTGTAGTGTATAACTATAAGTATCTAATTATATATTTAATATACACATTTGTATGCAAAAAAATATGTGTATAGATACATATGTTTATAACTACTATATATAACACACACGCATATTATTATGTGTATATAACCATATGTTTTATATATTATACATGTCTATATATAACTATGTATATAATTATCTATAACTATGTGTATATAATTATATATGCATATGCAAGTATATATATGTGTGTGTATACACCTATATGTATGTAACTTTTTATATACATATGTTAATGTATCTATATAATTGCATACATACACACATAAATACATACATACATTCGTACATTTATACACACACACACTCACTCACTCACTCACACACACACATGGAATATATAACATATATACATATGTATGAATTTAGTATGCTTATATCTATATCATGGTATATAACTTTATATTAAGTTATAAGAGAATATTAAGTATACTCAATACAAATGCATATGCAAAAATCAAATATGTCCCCCATATTATTATGAATGACTAGATGTTATCAAAATTTGCAGGCTACAAAATTTACACCCATATTGCGGGAAGAAATTATAGGGTCAAATGACTTGCTTTTCATTGATGCTAATTGTTTATTATGAAACTCCATGTGATAGCTTGATAATGTTGTCTGCTTTCCTTACTCTAATTTGACAACATAAATGGAATATTGCATTATTCATAAGACATTTTATGCTCTTGGATAAGATTTTAGCATCCAAGACTTAAGCAATCAGCTTTCAAAAAATATCCAGGAGAAAATTTGGTGCAAACATTTTGATAGCCTGAAGGTGACACAAGCATATGGTAGGATGTGCATGAACTGAATTCCAAATTTTGCATACTAAAACATGGTCAACTAGATTTGGTATAAGTTCAAATATAAGGTTTTTGGAACTAAAATTGTAACAAATGAGCATGTACAAAAGATCTATGGAGAAAATTATAAAAAAAAGATTACCCATACAATTTTATCCATCTTGTCAATAGATAAGATTAACTTGTTGAAGTTATCGTGTCAAGTGACAATTTTAAATATTTTAACAAGTAGAATATCATTGACGAGTTGCTAGATAAGGTCCTATGTTGGAAAAGAAAATGTTTTATTAACTCACTGGATCTGGACAATGCTCTTGTTGAATAGATCAACTCTTTATATGAAAATCATGTGGTTCTCTTTTGGCTTGACAATTGATTCAGAACTAAGCTAAGTGATTTTCAAACATGCTCGATATCACTTTTTCATAGAAGGATTTCTTTTCGAAAAGCTAGATAAAAAAGTTTTCCACAAGACATGAACTTCACAATGTGAAGCTACACGATGAGAGAGAGGCTCTATCAACTTACAAGTCATCGAAGAAACAAAACACGAGTTACTCAAAACCATGTTAAATTATGAACCATACAACATGTTCAACATGGATGAAACAAGTCTTTTCTATTATATGATATCTGACTAGATAACTTCTTCCTGCTAACTTGAGAGAATGAAGAAGAAAACCAAGATTATTGCACTTCGTGCTAATGTCAATGGGATTGAGTAAAAAGAGTTGTTCTTAATTAGAAATTACCTAATTTTAAAATATTTTTAAAATTATGTAAAGCAATTAGGTCTTTATTACTAAGCCAATGATAATGTTTAAATGATTGCTTTGTTGTTTCAAGGATGATAGCCATATTTGATCAAAAAAAAAAAATAGTAGACAAATATATTCACATGCTACTAGATAATGCCCCATCACATTCCAACATAAATTTAGAATTTAGCAATATCAATGCATTTTTCTTCCTCTAAATATGACATTTTGATTATATACAATGAATCAAGTAACTATTATTGCTTTCAAAAAAATATCACATTCTTATCATATAAACTTTTCTTGGAAAAGGATGTAATAGTTGAAAATGTTATCGACAAATTTGATATTCTTAAAAGAATGAGGCTGTGAAAAGCCGCTCGACATATGATTTCACCTAAATTAATAAAAAAATAGTGGTGACATTTGAGCATTCTTTTCAATTGGAACACTTCATGTGATGTTAATAGTGATTATATTGACTTTTAAGGCATGGATGCAATGATCAATGACAAAATCTCTTGGCATTGATATTTTACTATTTGAAAAAGCAATATTAAATGAAATAATACAACATGGTGACAACCAAAGAATTCAAACCCAAGGATATTTTTGAGGATAACTCATTATCAGAATCTATGGAATACATAATTGAGAGCAAGATTGAAGAATTGAAAATCAATCTTTTTAATGAGTACCCAATTACAAAATTTCTAAGCAATTAAGGTACTTTGACACTACCTAAATGATATTAGTCAATAAGAGAACAAGATACACAAGCCATACTTTATTATCTCATTAAAAAAAAAATAGTTTTTAGGAAGTCTCACAATTAATTATGTGAAAAAATACTATTAATTACAAGAATTGCGAGATTTATTAGTCATGCTCATGCAAATTGCTCGTGAGTTATATTTTTTGTGAAATACTAATAATTATAAGATTTGAGAAATTTATTAATTATACTCATGCAAATTGCTTGCTAGTTAAATACATGAGATAATTATTTTTGAAGAGGATTTAATATGAGATATTCTATGGTATATATATATCGATACATACATTTTATTTTTTTTAAAAATATTTTATAGTGCCATGATATGCTATATGCTGACATGTCACATGGAAGGGTATTTTGTGGAAATGGTATTTTATGGCACCAAAATTCAGTAAATTATGACTTTGGTGCAAAATTCAATAAACTAAAAAAAAATTCGTTTATTAACATTCAAATATTTTATTTTGAATAGTGAAACATAAATTTATGAATCTTGGGGAGGTAAATGCCGATCATTTTCATCACACTTTTAGTTGCACGGTGAACAAGGAGGCCAATATTGGGTGCCACCGAAGGGGTGTCTCACATTCATGGTGCTTGGCTTCTCTTGAGAAATAGAATTCCAATGTCCAGCTTTCCTTCTCCAGTACGTTTTGTTTAACCCGTTCTTATTGTGTAGGTTGGATTTCCAGCACCAATCGGTGTTTTTTTGAAATTGAATGTTCTCAAGTCAGTATATCCTGAATAACTTATCATGCATGATTGTTACTTGCTCAAATTAATTATTAAATTTAATTATTATTAACACTGCGGTTGCCCTGTTCTTTGTTGAATGTGGATTTTGTTGTTAACATTAGCCTAAGGTGAGCAATCAAATTACTGACTTAAGGATTATTTCACCATTAGATAGGAAATTTCGATTGCAAAAATTTTTTAGGATTCAATAGGCTCATCTGATAATTCAGGAGTAAGAAATAACTTGAAAAAACCCAACAAAGATTAATAAAAAACAAAAGAAGGAAGTTATTATTTTAGTCTGTACGTTTTCTATCCAGCTTTTTAGATTTATACTGAAGAGAACGAGAAGATAGACAATGACTTAGTGGATTGAGAATAAGTTCTTAAAACTAAGTCAAAATACTAGAAAAACATAGGAGGAAAAATAAGGATTTTTTGAAATATGCTATTCCACATACAACAATCCTCAACATATTTTATAGAGATTCATGAAATAAAATAATTTTTTGTTGGGTTAAGACATCAGCGTAAAAAAAATATTAAATTTAGTGTATCTTGGAATATGAACCAGACTTAGAATGATAAAAAATAACATATAGAGAAATTAGTGAAGGACGTAACTTCTACCAACCAAAAATTTTATTGTGTAGGTTAAAATCCTATCAATGACACTGCATCCCTACATTCTTTGTTGTTCAATGCAATTTTGTGATAATAGGCTATGTATGTGTCTATTAATTCATGAATGCTTTAGAAATTATGTCACTGCATGTTCTTATAAGTGATTTTATCAAGTGTATACTATAATTAAATACACCGTCAAAGTGGGATAAGAAATTAATTAAGAGCTTTTGGCTCATCCTCTCATCATTGTAGTGTAGCACTTATCACAATGTAATAATGGGCAAATTAGATAGTGCCAATGTGATTATCAAATAACTTGTTATTACTCACATAATCTTATTTATTAGATCACAAATCTCAAAGGGTGAGTTATTATTATTGTTAATCTTCAAATAAGCTCAAGTCTTAATTTTCTTGACTAAATTCACTTATGACTTCACTTAATCAATGGAAATAACTTCATATTTTAGCAGTTGCTTTATCACATCAAGTCCTTGATTAACAATAGATTTTGATCAAAAAAATATTAATTTTTGTCATTACAATATTGTTAGATTAAAATGACACTTAGATCTCAGTCTTGCTTAATAGAGTTGTATGAATTAAATTTGCTCTAATATTAGGTACATTTAGCTCATCATGCGAAGGCAAATTCTACTTTGATGTAACTTTGAAAAGAACTTTTTTTTTACCAAAAATATATGTTGTTTGAGAATAACCAAGATAAATATGTTATTCTTCTTTTCCTACAAGAGTTTAGGAAGTGAAGCATTTGTTTGCATAAATATGGTTGGTAGCACTTGAGTCTACCAAACTTGAGACCACCCATTCTTTCATATAGAGAGGATTGTTATTTTTCTTTCTTTTCTAGCATCAAGGGCTTCATAAGCAAATAAGGGATATAATATTTAATACTAACTTATAGAGTTGAGAGACATGACTCTCAAACTTTTCTCTCTATGATAGATTTGAGAATTTTTATGAAAATATAATATTTTCTAGGGTTTATTTAATTTATTTTATATGATGTGATATTAGTTTTATATTATTGGATATGTTTGATCTATATCGTGTTATGAATATTAAAATAGATGATTAAATAGAATTTGAACTAGGATTTTAATTATTAATATATTTGTATAAAAATGTCTTGGTAGTTGGTGATAAATAAAACACAAGGCTCACTCACATATATAGTAGGAATAAAGTGATAATCCTCTTGATTATGATATATTAGATAAATCTATATGTTAAAACATAAAATTATGATATGTTAATTATTATGAGTATGATACTTATGAAATTAAAAATATGAATACTTTTATATTAAACTTATTGTACACATCATAATAGAACAAATTCTTAATCAGGATGTATATTATATAGAATATATTAATAATAGTTTCATATTTAGTATTGATATCACATTATCACCAAGGAAGATAGTGTTATGCAATCTTAGAGGCATACATGAGTATATTGTGAATCACAATATAGTGATAGTCATTATGAGTTACTTTTACTTGTATTATTTTGTTAGATAAAATTTTAGGAAGCATGCAATAATTTCATGAGTGTGATGCTTATAAATCTAAAAGTATAAATACTTATAAATTATCTTTATGATGCTTTAGGCTACAAAATAAGGTTGTGCATATGAAGTAACAATTAATGATAATTGATGCAGTTATCAAAAAGATATAAGATTATGAAATTTTTTGAGTATAGATAAATTTATTTTCTCAGTGATGATGTACCAAGAAAATAACTATGAGGAGATAATCATTAGGAAGGGCTTACTGATAATAACCACATTGCATGTTATTAGGGCAAAGAACTATTGCATAATATCTAAATCTTTATTTTGTATTTAAACATAATATAATGAGCTAATTTGAAAAAAATATCATGTGATTTAAATGAATAAGCTCATTTATCTAAAATTGATTTATAATCCAAATATTTATTTTACTAGGAATGAGTTATTTTATTATTGAATAATTAAACTATTAATATAATTCTTATAAGATTGATATCTAGAAAAAAATTATATTTACTACCTTTATGACCTAAGTATTTATGAATCTCTATTAATAAGATACTCTAATAAATAAGTTTTTCGGATATTACCTAACTAAAAAAATTTGGTGGCATAACAAAGTTGTAATAAGTTTTGATATTATTATCAAGGATTATTTAATTTAGTTCGCAATATGAGTTGATATAATTATCTTTGTAAAAAAATAATATCTTTTTAGTAGTCAAGATAGCATTGTGTTTGATAATTATTTCTTAATCTAAATGTTAAGTATCATTAACTTATTTGAAAAATGGATAGTTATAATTTAGTTTTTGCTTGTCCTTTTCATTTTTTTAAGCACCTCTTAATCAGTTGAAATTCTAGGATTGAGTTGATAACTAGGGACTCATAATAAAATCATTAAAAAAATAATACGAATGATAATCATCTGAGGAGAATAAGTGAGGTGGATTAAGAGAAATTTCTAGTAAAAATAATTTAGAAGCAAAGGTTGAGATCTAGAGATCTAAACATTTTTAGAGTAAAGACATTTTGATGAATTGTAGAATAGAGTTGAGCTAAAGAAATGAAAGCCATAGTAAACTTGAATATCATGGTAGTCAATAGAGATAATATAATAGATAGTGACATGACTAATGAAGCTATGACTTTGAGAGGACAACTACCGACAGAAATAAAAAAACCTAGATGAGTTGATTTTGAAGGTATTACCCAATCACCTTAATTATGCTTTTCTTGGTAAGAAAAAGACAAAATTAGCTATCATTTTAGTATTGCTAAAAAATTATATGTAGACCATGTAGTAAATCTTATAAGAAATTATGATGTCATTCTTGCATTGTTATTAGATGATATTAAGAGATTAGTCAGCTAATGTGCATGCATAAGATCATTGTGGAGAAAGATATCAAGCCGATGATTAAAACAATATAAATATTAAATCCAATTATGAAAGGTAGTGTAAAAAAGAAATTATGAAATAGTTAAACACATGTAATATCTATGTGATATCTTGTATTGAAGAAATGAGAATTGTTGGTGGTGAAAACAACAAATAATATAGAGATTTCCATGCACACAAGAACTTGATGGAGACTATGCACTGATTTTCAAAGTTGAACAAAGTAATAAGAAAATCAACTTCTATTCATGGATCAAATATTGGATAGGAACTCCTCCCATTCTTATTATTATGTTTTAGAAGGGTATTTTTGTTATATTTAAATTCTATTTGATCTTATAGATCAAAAAAAATAATGGTAGCTTGTATGTATGGGTTATTTTATTTAGAAGAATGTTGTTTAGATTTTAAAATGAATTGGCTAATTTTCAAAGATCCATGAATGTAATTTTTGTTGATTATGGAAATATTCATTGATAATTTATAATTTATGGAGGTTCTTTCAAAGAATACTTGCATAATTTAGAAGTTATATTGAATAGATTTAAGGAGAGGAATTTCATATTAAACATAAAAAAATGTTACTTCATTGTTAACAAGGGGATAGTATTTGGATATTTAGCATCAGCTAGAAGATTGGAAGACGATAATATAAATGTTAATATTATCAAAACTTTACCATGCCATACTACTCTAAAAGGAATAAGGAGTTTTCTCGAATAGATGAGCTTTTACAGAGAATTCATCCATAATTTTTTAAAAAATAGCTAAACCATCACGTAACTTTGATCAAAAATGCATATATATTTTTGAAAAGCTGAAAAGAAAATTGATTAAAAGTCCAATCTTAATCATGCCATGATGGGAAAAATTATTTTTCATTATGTTTGATACAAGTGTATATGCCCTGGGAGTCATATTAAGGTAGAAGTGATAAAAATATCTAGAAAAATCTTCTATGATAGTCATATGTTAAATGAATCTCAAGTGAATTATACAATAATGGAAAAGGAATTGGCCGTGACCTTTTAAAAATTTTGACCATGTATTCATAGAGCAAAGGTGCATATCTATATGTATCACATAGTAGTTTGTTACTTGATGCTAAAAAAGAGTTTAAACCTAGATTGATAAGATGATACTACTTTTCAAAGAATTTGATCTTGAATTAAAGATAAGAAGAGGGGTAACAACATAGTAGTAGATCATTTATCATAATTGTAACTTGGTGATGATAATATTAAATTTGAAATATTAGAAAACTCATTGGATGAGCAAATTCTAATAGTAGAGACTCGACTTCTATGGTATAATAGTTTTACTAATTATTTAGCATGTGGTGTCTTACCTCATTTTTTAATTTTCATTAATTTTTTTTTTATAACGTGGGATATTATCTTTGGGATAATCCATTTTTACTTAAAATATAAATTTATCAGATTATAAGAAGATGTATCCCCAAAAATGAGTAAGAAATAGTTATCCTCAAATGATATTCATCCTCATACGAAGGACATTTTGGGGAAAATAAAACTATAAAAAAAAGAAGTGCAGTCCAATTTATATTGGATAACATTATTACATGATTATCAAAATATGGTACAATTATGTGATAAATACCAATGATGGGGGAATATTCCTAGATGATATGAAATATCATTAAAAAATATTTTAGAAGTGAAAATTTTTGATATATAAAGAATTAGTTTTATGAGTTATTTTTTGGTATTTTATGGTAAAGAATATAGTATATTGGCTCGGGTGGTTTCTCGGCTCATGCCAAGATATCATGCCCACCATCCTCGGTACCAGGCCATGCCTGGCTTTGCACGAGTCCCGGTTGGCCTTGGGTAGGCACTGGCACAGGTCATTCAGGTGCTGTGTCAGGCTGGGCCAGCTCGACCTGTTCGACACCTCTAGTATATTGGTAGTTAATTATGTATTGAAATAGGTAGTATTGGAGTTTTTACACAAAAAGAGTGTAAGAACTCCAACATATTGAAATGACTACCAATATATTATATTGGAAGCCATTGAATAATATTTCTATTGTGGCAACAATATAGAAAAATGATGTGAAGATGGTATTGGAGTTCTTATATTTAAATATTTTTTATCCAATTTGAAGTACCATGATGTATCTTAAGTGATAGTGAAAGTTATTTACACAATAGAAGTTCTGTAGCATACTTGGCAAAACATGGACCACAAAATTAAAAAAATATTCACATATCATTTGTAAATTAATGGACAAGCAAAAATTTCAAATTAGGAGATAAATTTGTTTTTGGAAAAGATAGTCAATCTGTCTAGGAAAGATTAATCTGAATGTTTAGAGGAGACACTAGGGGACTATGTAATTGCTTTCAAGATTTTGCTGGGAATATATACCTTTCAACTTATCTTTGGAAATTCTTATCATTTGCTTGTTGAAATTTAATATAAAGTATAATATGTTATTAAAATGTTGAATTATGATTTGAAGAATACAAAGGAAGTAAGGGTTCTATAGATAAGGGAATTGGAAGAGTTGAGAAATGAAACATGCAACAATGCACACATTTATAAAGATGTGACAAACCAATGACACGAAAATTATTTGTATAGGAGAGAATTCAAAATCAAAGAAAAAGTATAAGTTTTTAGTTATTAGTTCAAGTTGTTTTTAGAAAAATTGAAATCTAAATGAAATGATCCATTTGAAATAATATCCATCATACCATACAGGAGCCAATAAAATATTGTGCCCAGCACCATGAATTTGGTGTAAGAGAATGAAGATGATTAAGGAAAACTAGAAGATTAAGTCATGATTATGTCTACTACTATGACTTTGGTGATATATAATATACTAGTTTATTAGAAGCTTAAATACAAAGTTATGATTTTGCATTGCACTATGACTTTAAAGTTACAAAAAGCAAGGATAAAGAAAAGCATCAAGACAAATCTATAACTTTACACAGTGTTACAACTATGAAAATCCAACAAAAAAATAAAAAGGAAAAACTTAAAGGCAAAATTGTATATGTACTTAGTGCCATGATTTTGGAGATATAACAAGAAAAGTGACAAGATAATATCGAAAAAGAAGCTATACTATTTACTAAAGTCACTATATCTAATGAAGAAAAGCCCCAAGAAACAAGTGTAGCTGAAGCAAGATCAAAGGAAAAAACAAATAAGCAGAAGGTAAAATAATATATTTAAAAGCTAGCATGAAAATTAGAGATCTCTAATGAAGGAAAAAAGATTCTGATGGGCTAGCTATGAATGTTAAATATAGTAATGTTTAGGAGACAAGGTGACCCAAAACTTTTTTCTTGCATGTGTGATATAATAAACACTTATATCTACTACAAAACTGAAAGTTTAAATTCAATGACCCATGAGTATAGTCATGAAACTTAAACCTCATGATGACTTTTAATATGTTTGCTTCAAGTTGCTCAATCATACCAAGATTATTGTCCTTCCTCAAGCATAATATGACTGGCAAAATCTCCGACTACAAGATTTTAAATTAGTGTCTGATTATAATTTCGCTTTATTTGATATTATTTCTTGACATGAGTTATGTGGTATCAAATTAACTGATATGAAATTATTAGAAAAAATTTTCTTTACCTTCCATGCTTTGAATATTGTATTACAATAGTAATACTGACACCATCAATTTGTCACATACTTTGTTTTAATTTTTATGCTCCTCATTGTTGAGCAAATTAATGAATTCCTACTCAAAAATAATGATCATATCTGTTGGCTCAAAAACACTGCCTGAAGCACATGTAAACTTTGAGAAAATTATTGATCATTTTAAGGGCTACAAGCATAAACAAGAATATAATTCTCAAAGGGATGGTAGAAAATGTAACTGTCCTAGGAAATTTAACTTTGGCTCGAATCATGACAAAGAAAAGAAGTCAAATAAGGTGACAAATAAAAGTATTTTTCATTGTTGTGGCATGATCGGGCACTAGTTGCTTATTTGTCGTATACCAAAATACTTTGTTGATCTATTCTAGACATCTTTAAAAAATATGGACAAATATGGTGAATCTCACGCTATTGAAATTAATTTTGCTGCCATAACCACTATTGAACCAAACAATATCTCTGTTGGTGGAACTCTCATTGCTCCTAAAGTAGCAAATACATCCCTAGATGTCTCTTATTTTTTTTTGAGGACTTTTGATTATTTTGATGAAGCATTAGATTGGTGGTTGATATCTTAGATTTTGAATATATTATCTTTTATTATTTTTTAATATTGTTATGTAATGAAATACTTATGAATTTGATATAATATTTATTATTTTAAAATTTTAATTGACCCTATAGCTAATATTAAAAATTTTATAATACTCGACATTTGAAGTTGTCTACATAAATGCAAATGGAAAATATCAAGAAAAATAAATATGTTTGTTTACTAGATAGAGTATCAATGCATACTATATTTTGTAGTAGATATTTTTTCTCGAGTATAACATTACGTAAGACACATATCCATATAATATCTGATCTTATTTTAATTATTGATGGTTTCAGGAATGCCATAATTTTTTTACCAAAAGGTATCATCCTGCATATTGAGAATGTATTTCTAAGCATTAGATTAAAAAGGAATCTGTCTCACTTCAAAGATATACGTCGTAATAAGTATCATGTTGAGACTATTTATGAGTAAAATAAAGAATATATTGACATTATCTTATATAAGATGGGCTTGAAAATTATCCATGAGAAGCTAGAAACTTTTTCTTTAAGTTTGTATTGTGATATTATTATGATCATTATAATTTACTCTACCATATCTTGGAGATTGGTAAATTCTGATCAATTTGGATTATGATATGATTGTATTGGTCATCCTATCATTTCAATGATGCATAGAATAATCTAGAATATAAAAGGGCATCCTTTAAATAATACAAAAATATTATTATCTAAAGATTATAATTGTGAAGCTTGTTTACAAGGAAAACTCATTATTAAATCTTTTATAATAAAAGTTAATTTTGAATCTCCTTTATTCCAACAAATAATTCATGATGATATTTATGGATTAATATAACTACCAATATATTCAAATAGCCATGTATAGATGCATCCTAAAGTAGCCAATAAAGGAAAACTCATTATTAATTGTGAAGCTTGTTTTAACTGGTACTAGTAGATGCATCCTATAGATGATCTCAATTTTGTCTATTATTTACGTGTAATATCATCTTTGTATTTTTACTTGTGCAGATTATAAAACTCTTGGTACAATCCCTAATTTTTTAATTAAAGACATAAGGATGGATAATGCTGATGAAATTACATCAAAGAATTTTGATACGTATTATGTTTCACCTAGCATTGAGTTTAAGCACTCGATCATATATGTTCATACACAAAATGGATTGATAGAAATAATTATCAAATATATTCAAATTATTATTCGCACTCTATTATTAAGAATGAATCTCAATGATACAGCATGAGATTATGCAGTTTTGCATGTGGCAGCCTTACTAAAATTGTGTCTCACTGCTAGTCTCTTATAATCTCTCATTCAAATAGTTCTTGGTTATGAACATGATATTTTATATTCGTGCATATTTGGTTGAGTAGTACAGGTACCTATAACACCAAAAAGAATGAAAATGGGTCCCCAACACCATTTATGCACATATGTTGGGTTTAATTCACCATCCATTATTAGGTTTTTAGAACTAATTTTTGGTGATCTTTTTATTGCCAGATTCACAGTCATTTTAATGAGATTATGTTTTTATTGATTGAGACACTAAAAATTGAAATGACTGCTATGCAAAAACAATTTAAGGTTTTTTCTTGAAATGATAAAAATTTATCACAATTAGACCCAAGAACTCCTGAGTGTGAAAATGAGGTGTAACACATAATCCATTTACATGCTGTAGCCATTAGATTTTATAACGTATTTAATGATGTTACTAAGGTAACGAAATCTCATATTCCAGTGATAAATGTTTTAGTTAGGATAATTGTTCCTGAAAGATAAGCTAAAATGGATCAAAATTCTTTGCATTTGAAGTACGATAGACTGATGAGATCAAAAGATATTATTCTTCAAAAATGAAGAAAAAAAATCAAGAATCTATTCTAGAAAAGCATAGTGCTGTGCTTATTTCTAAAGAGCTTAATAGCCCTAAAGAGGCATAAATCCATGAAAAGATCACCAGCCACATGAATATTGAGAATTTCATTATATTATTTAATGTCATCAAAGGTAAGATTGGTCTAAGCATGAGGAAACAATTAAGGTTGCATTAGATTCTCTAGTTAAATGAGAGGTTTTTGGACTCATAACTCGCATCCCCAATTATATAAAGCACATTAGATATAAATGAGTATTTGTCCGGAAATTAAATTAAAAAAACAAAGTTGTCAGGTATAAAACATGACTTATTTCCTAAGGATCCACTCAGAGACCTGTGATTGATTATGATGTATTTTATTTACCTATGATTGATATGATTATATTTTGTTTTTTCATTAGTCTGACACTCCTTGAAAGATTGGAACTACGTCTTATGAGACATTGTGACAACATGTTTATATGGTTTATTAGACTCAGATATTTATATAAAAATTTCTGAGGGATTCAAAATGATTGATGCATGCACTCTTTGCAATTTGTTCTCAATAAAATTACAAAGATCTTTGTACGAGTTAAAATAATTTGGTCATATGTGTTATCAACTTCTAAGTGAACACCTAATTAAAAAAAGATATAAGAATGATTCTATTTGCTCACGTGTGTTTATTTTGAAATTAGAAATTGAATTTGCTATTGTAGTAGTTTATGTTGACGATATAAATTTAATTGAAATTCCAGAAGAGTTAGCTAAAATTGTTGAGTATTTGAAAAATGAATTTAAAGTTAAAGATTTAGGTAAAATAAGACTTTTTCTTGGTCTAGAGCTTGAGCATAAAATAAATAGAATAATTGTCCATCAATCAGCATATATTGACCGATTACTTAAATACTTCAACATGGACAAGACTCATTCATTGAGTACCCTATGATTTTAAGGTCTCTAGATTCCTAAAAGAATTAGTTTTGTCCCAGAGAATCTAATGAAGAGAAACTTGGACCTGAAGTATCATATCTTGATGCAATATGGGCTTTGAAATACTTAGCATAACGTAGGAGACCAGACATTACATTTGCAATAAATTTATTGTCACAATTTAGTTCTGAGCCAACTTGAAGATGCTGAAATGAAACCTAACATATTTTTTGTTATCTTTAAAGAACTATAGATTTGAGATTATATTATTCCAAGAATTCCACAATCTTTGGTTTAGTTAGATATTATGATGCTAGATATAAATTTGATCTACATAAAACTCGTTCTTAAATTGGTTGTTTATTTTGTTATAATGACACCATCATTTCTTGGCATTCTATGATATAATCGCTAGTAGCTATATCTTCTAACAACTATGTGATTATTGTTTTGTATGTAGTTGGAAGAGGGTGTGTTTGGTTAAGATTAATTATAACACATTCATAATGCTTGTTGAAAAACACTAATTATAAATTTTATCATTATAATTTATGAAGATAATGTTGCTCGTGTTGGATAAGTTAGGAGAGAATATATCAAAGGTGATATGACCAAACATATATTGCTGAAATTTTTTTACACTCACGAACTCCAAGAAAGTCTACAAATTGATGTTAAACAGATTCGATATATAAATAATCTGGTAAATATTTTTACTATATTATTGTTAATGTTAATATTTGAGGAATTAGTATATGACTATGATATGGGGCGAGTTCATAAGATTCAAGATTAACTAGCCTCAATAATGACCATATAACTCAAATTGAGAGGAAGATATTGGGAATTATGTATTATACTATTTTTTTATTTTGTCTGGTTTTTGTCCTACTAGGTTTTTTCGGCACAAGGTTTCTAATAAAGTTGTATCATTCAATGCTCATTTATGAATACAATGAAAATTCTAGGGGGAGTGTTATGAAATACAGAATGAATATTTATTATATTCAATGTACCTATTATGTCACATTTGTAACCTACATTCTATGTATAAATACCTATTTTCTTATTCAATGTATATATTTAATATTGACATTAATGATATTCGTATTTTTGTTTTCTTATAAATAGAAGCTTAGTTTTGGATATTATGTAAATGAATGAGATGCTTGTAATACAATTTTTCCTTTAATTTTCATACAATCTTTAATATTTATCTACTTTCTTTTCTTAATCTTTCTTTATTCTCCTTATTATATTCTTGCAATACAATATTTTATAACTAGTAAAAATTTTTTTAAAATATGTTTTAATTAAAAAAATTTATTTAAATGATTTTAGAGATTTGAGTTTTTATTCTTCAAGCTCAATTCTTATTCTCTCTCTCTCTCTCTCTCTCTCTTCCTCTCCCTTTCTCTCCCCTCTTAACCTTGGTTCTCTTTTTCTCTCTTCTCAGTCTTGGTTCTTTTTTTCTCTCTTCTCAGTCTTGGTTCTCTTTTTCTCTCTTCTCAGTCTTGGTTCTCTTTTTCTCTCTTCTCAGTCTTGGTTCTCTCTCTAAAGCTAAAGTTTTTCGGCTTAAATTTTTTTTTAAGCTTAATGAACATAGAGTGGAGATTTGTCGTTGCTATTTTAATTTCATTATCTAACCTATCGAGTGTGGGTTATGACTTTTTTTTCTCTCCTCTTCATAAAGTAGGTATTATTTTTTATTTAATTTTTTTAATATAATTTATTTGTTAATTTAAAACATAAAAAATATAAATGGCTAATAATGATTTTAATGATAATGAAATTAATATTGATGTAGACGTAGATAATATATTTCTTTCTTGTCTTCGACCCAAACTCAAATATCTGAAAAATAAAAAATAAGAATATATGTAATTTGGACTCACTTTAATATAATACAAAATAAAATGCTAGTAATGTCAATGAAAAATTGGCACAATGTAAGTTTTGTAAAAAAATATATACATGTAGGAATGTGTGAGATTGAGCACCTAAAAACAAATACCAATCATTAAATAAAAAAATATGTTGCATTATATCATAGACAAATTTAACTGAGCGGTGAAGGCTTTAAGTGGATCTAGTATAACTTTTTTGTTGATTTTCTTCATATATCACAATGAGTTAGAGAGTGAAGATATGACCAAACAGATCATTATGATTAATTTTTTGATTATATTTTGAGGATCCTAGCTTAGTTAATATCATATATATTTATTTTTAGCTTGCATATCATAGGATTTCTATGTTCACATATTAGAACAAGATACTAAAATATTATAAATTAAAAAAATAAATAATAATTGTGTCTAACGGGTCGGGTGGCTCGAGCTTGGCCCAAAGCCCAGTTTGTTTCAGGCATACCCGCCTCGGCACAGCACGCTACAGTAGCATGCTCGGGCTTGTGTCGAGTGCACCCTCGGTACGAGTCATGTCGTGCCGTTCCGTGTTGAAGGTTTTTGGCCCGTGTGCTGTGCTAAGCATGTCATAGTTGCCTGGCATGTGGGCACGACATGGGTGACTACTCACCGAGCAATGCTTGACTATAGGTGTCAAATGGGCACCATGTAGGGCATTGCCGTGTCATTTCCTCATCAGGTGTCTTCGTGTCGTACCCCCCGTCGAGCGTTGCCGCATTGTTTCCCCTTTGGGTGTCGCTCAATGTATGGTCACCTGTGCTGTGCCCACATGCCAGACAATCGTGTTGTGCTTGGCATGACATGCAGGTTGAAAACCCTCGGCATGGTGTGACACATCTTGTGCTGAGGGAGTGCCTGGCATGGGCCCGGGCACGCTACTGTAGTATGTCGTGCCGAGCTAGTCATGCCTGAAATGAGTTGGGCTGGCCTGCCCCATTAACACCTATAGGCACGCTCAACTGGCGACGGTGGCGTGATGACTTTTTTTGCCTAAACTTGGGTGGATTTTGAGTTGTGGGCCCGTGTCGGGCCTGTTCACCAAGGAATTGTGTCATGCGAGGCAGAACATGTCTACTTGGTTGGGCCCGAAAAAAATGGGCCGGATTTGTCTGATTTGGCTTTTTTGATATCTCTAATAATAATTAATGAATTTAGGAAATTAGTGGCGTGATGTCCATGATGTCTGATATTTAGACTAGTCATAATGTATTTTTTGTATGTCTCATTATCAATTATGTAGATTCTAAATGAATACTTAAAAAAATTTTAGGATTTTTAGAAATTCTTTAATTTCATGATGATAATGTCATATATGAGTGTATGATGTGAATCTTTATAGATTATTATATTAAAAACAAAATATTTAATATTATATTTGATAACACATCTAATAATGATGTAATCATTAACACATTTGTTAGGATTATTAGAGATGAGTCATTAAAAGAGATTTGTTTTGTTAGATATATATATCACACTATTAACTATATAGTACAAGCGGGGATGAAAATTATTTTTCACACATTATAAGAAATATTAAACTCATTAAAATATCTTTTAACATCTAGTAGACATTATGAATTTGATAGTAATTATTTGTTTGTGGGTTAAAAAAAAAATTCCAAATAGATATGAGATATTGTTAGAATTATATTTACTTGATGTTGTAGTAATATGTTAGATACAAACATATGATACCTGACTACGTCAATAATAATAATAATAGTTAATTTATTATTAATAATAGAGACTGATCTGCATGAGTTTCATTTATAAAATTCTTGAAGATTTTTTATGACACGATGAATATATGTTCATCTGTTTATACTCTTGTCACTTGCATTGCACTCAAGTATATATGCAAAATTAATAATTTGTTTAGCTAGATTAGAGATGACTCAATATTTAATGATATAACTATTGAGATGAAAATCAAGTACTTAAAGTACTAGTTTACTTTTTTATATCTTTATTGTCTGGTTGCCTGCATAGATTCTAGGATTAAGGTGGAGGGGTTGGAGAATAATTTGACATATGTATCTACTTGTATGAATCATGAACACCAACCTGAAAGGTTCATTTATAAAAAATTAACTAAATTATTTATATACTAATATATTAAGTATGATAGTAATTATAGTCAGACTCTGAGTACAGACATGAATACTATATTCAGAAACAATGATTTATCCATTCAGTTAGTATGAGAAAAATAACAGGGTAGTCCATTGAATAGGAGTTAGCTGTCTCAGTATTTATATACTGATTATTATTCAATCCTATTGCATAATGATAACAAGAATCTTAGTATTTTATAATTATAAAAATCATATGATTCATCTTTTCCATGCAATTTAAGATGATATATGATTTACTGACTCTTCCGGTGTCAAACATAATATAATAGTCTATTTTTTTTTATTGCAGTCGATGTTAATGTTATTTTAGATATAAGATCAAGATTATAGATAAATATTATTGATGTACTAGTATGTATAAAAGATTGAAAAGATTTGAGATTGAGAATCTAGGATTGGTCTGGAGCAAGAGCGGATGAGTTTATGGCAGATGAATGCTTGTGGGATTGGAATTTTGAGGATGTTGAGCTTATCGCTAGTGATATCACCAGATGCTTATGTGATGATGATCATTTGTATATTGACATAGGGATTGAGTTTGAATGATGATTGTTATGTTGTGTTATTATATTTTTGATTGGATTGGATGATAAAATTTTTTTGTTTTTTTATTATTAATTTTTTGTTAATAATTTTATTTTATTGTGATTTATATGAAATTATGTCGAAACTCATAATTGATAATCTAAAATTTTAAATTTGCAAAATATATATTTAAAATCATAAATCTGTAATCGGTCAACCATGATGATCAGACAGGTCATGCCGGGCTGACATTAATCAAGTCATTCCATGACCAACATGACATGACTGGCTTACCTGGCCGTGCCCGACACAACATGATTGTCTTACCGGGTCACACTCGGCATGATACGACTGCCTTACTGGGCCGAGCTCTGCATGACATGATTGTCTTACTGGGTAGTGTCAGCACGGCACAACCTATTTGATAGCTCTAGATGCATCTAATAATAGATTAACTATTAGTATATTTGTCACAACTATTAGAGATGAGTTATTTGATGTGATATTTCATATTAGTTGTATGTATCATGTAATTAATTTCTGATAGTAAAGGTGAAAATAAAAATTATTTTTCTCACATTGAAAAAAATAAGAAATTCACCAAAATATCTTAGGACGTTTAATATTAGTAGATAATAAGAGTTTAACAGTCTTTGTTTGTTAGTATATCAAAAAATTATAAATAAATATGAGATATTATTGGAATTATACTTTCTTTATGTTTAGTCATGTGTTTGATTTACATGTGATATTCGAATACATCAATTCTAAGAGTAATACACTTATTATTAATGATATAGACTATGATATATAAATTTATTTTATAAAATTTTTAAAGATTTTTTATTACATAATGGGTATGTATTCGTCTATGTATGCTACTATAATTTGTATTGCATTCAGTTGCACTTGCAATCTTAGTAGTATGTTTAATGGGTGTAGAGGTCATCTTATAGTTAGTGTCATGACTGTTGAAATAAAAACTAAATATTTGAAATAATGGTCTTCTATTTCAACTCTATATTGATTGACTGCTTATATGGATCTTAAGTGTTAGATAATTGCGCTTTCACGGTAGTGAGATTAAGATACAGAAACACAGAAAACAAGCAATATATATCCTAAATTCTCAAGCATCAACGACAGAATCAAAAAAAACGAGAAATCAATACCGAAAAATAACATGGTTTGTTAGTCGCTCAGTACGACTAGCTACATCCACCAGAAAACACTTATGCGTTACAGATTAAACCAAATAGAAACGTCTTACAGTATGCAGCACACAGAGCAGTCGTGATAAATCACACAGAAAGAAGAGAGAGACGATGACCAGTTCCACGGGTCAAAAACAGCCACCTAAAAATAAAATTACAAATCATTTTATATTAAAAAAAAACATCTCAGTTCATTTAATCGCAGTGGGTTGGATCATGGAACGGGTCAGGCTTTGCTCCAAAAATTTTGGCCTGTTGACCAGATAGCGGGACCTCCGTTATTGTGCTACTGCTGCATTCCCAGCCTTTTAATATTTTCTTTTCTGCATATAAATGAAAATATTAAAATAGAAAAATATTTTGTTATACAAATAAATTATTAAATAAAAACAAATTACATATACAACATTAAGATTTATTAATTTTGCATAATAAGGCAATAGCATTGCTGTCACTGAGCCCCCCCCCCACTACCAGGTCTTGGTTTTTAAATTTAATTTTATAAGTTAATTATTATAATATAGTAATAATATATAATATAAATAAAAAAAATTAATTAAAAATTATATTTAAACTATACTAACATAAAAAAAATACATTAAAACACATCAATATCTATAAATGTAAACTAAATAAAAAAAATTTTGAATAATAAAATTAATTTATATGATTTAGATCATCAAAGCTCATAGTCTCTTCAATGATATCCTCACTTTTGTGTGTATTTGCATTATTAACTAAATTAACCTTTTCATTTTATCTTAAAGACTTATTAAATCTTTTGTTTCTTTAGTAAAAAATTACTTTAATGATATTTGGTTGTAATATGCTTCTTCTATTGAAATTACATTTATAATCATCAAAAAAAAAAGATTTCGATGCTACACTAAATACCTAAGGGGGATTAGTACATCACATGCTATTTTAGATTGTAGTAGAAATATAGATTCATATGTTTTTCATCAATTCATTATGTCAAAATTCTTAATGTCATTATGTGACATGATAGAATAGTTATTGGTAACTATGTTTCTCAATAATTCATTCATATTCGATGAGTCCCTTGTCATTTGTCTATAGTTAATTAAATCAAAAAGTTATTATCTTTGAATGCATTGTTGATATTCATATTTAAAGATTTGCTAAAACTATCATATTTATTATCATAATATTAAAATAAATTATTTAATTGTTCATAAATCTTACCCTTAGATTATTATAATTAATTGATATAGGTGGATATATATTTTATAGTAGTTTTCATTTTGTTTTCATCTTAATTCGGGGTGCATACCCACAACATATTGTTATATTACACTATAATATTTATTTATAAATCACTACATTTAGAGGTTGAAAATGGGTCAGGTAGCCTGACATGATTTTCCCCCTGGAAAAGGCATGGGACATGCTAGCCCAGAAGGGGTAGTATGCTTGTCAGATTATGTATAAAATATTTAAAATATTTACATATTTTAGAGAAAAAGCTATGAAAATAGAAATAAAATATTTAAAATACTTGTTAATTATTTCATCATTTTATTGCTTAAAATATTTATATGAATCCTAAAATAAAGGTGAAAATAATAAAAAATATTTTAAAAAATATTTGTTATTACATGAATAGACCACATAAAATAGGCTGGTAAATGTGATACCTCATCCCCCGGGAGGTTTCATTCATCCTATCACACAATATAATATGCAATAAAATAAAATATTCTCAAATATGTTATATATATTTTTTTATTTTATTTGCTCAGCAGAATAAAAAAACACAATATATTATTTAAGCCACAACCGACTTTCTTTTACATGTGTGATATCATATGTGGATCTGTCATATGCCCTGGACCTGTACCTAAATGGGTCTCACAACGGAGTGAGCAAAGCTCTGTAGAGATAAACCCATACAGAGTTACTCTCTACCTAAGTGCACGTAAAATATTATGCATTATATCAATACCAATTCAAGCATAATATTTATATAAATATAATTATAGATAAAATATTTATATGCCCATATTCATGAGTCTCATCGACTCTCTCACACATGACGAAGTCAAATATGCTATATTATATATATATATATATATATCTATAAAAATATTTATTTTTTTGTAATTATTCTAAATAATATAAATCTCATCCAAAAAATATATTAGACATTTCTCTGAACAAAATATGTTTTTCTTGGATTTATTTCGAGAAATATGGATCTTTTCTAAAAAATATATTGGATATTTCTCCGATAAAATATTTTTTTCCTTGTATTTTTTTTAAAATCACTGCATAATTTAGTCTGGACGTTGTCCCAATTCGAGTTCGCCAAATATAATCTATATATCTTTATATGTATATATGTGTCTGTATACACATATATTATGCACCCATCCATATATATGAAATATTTTCGTATGCATGAAATACAATAATGTCATTTATGATTAAATGATGTATTTTAACTATTACAATGATATTTTTAACAATTCGAATTGAAATATATAACATGATCATTTATGAATTTTAAATAGAAAGAAATTTCGATAGGAAAAAACTATTACTTTTTGAAAAAATTCACGAAAATTTTATAAATTTGATATCAAACTGAAGATTTCATTGCGTAGAATAACATTAATTTTTAGACTATTCTATTCCGACTCCAGAATTATCTGTTACTATTAAAAGACAATCATTAGTTTATTTATATTTTTTTTTTCATCTGCATAGTGACTTTCTCACACTCTTTCCTGAAGTTTATTTTTTCTTTCCCCATCAGGCGTCATCTCAATTTTCGGATTCTCGACATATTTTTTAATTTTATTTTATTAAAAAAAAGTATTATTATTATAATTAAATTTTTTTTTACACATGACCACGCATGGCGCAGCCACATGCTGATATCGTTGTGCAGTCTTCTGCATCCGTTTTATATTTATTTATTTTAATAATTATTTAAAATTAAAAAAAATAACAAAATTCTGACTTCCTCGGAATTTGAGAATATTTGTCACCATAATTAAATTTTTCAAGACGAATTCAATAACTAAATTTATTTTATTATCAGGATTCTAAAATTTTCAGTTTATTTTTTTTATTATAAAATTTTTATTTTACCTATTTTTTTTAAAATAAATTATGTTATTTATTTCTTCAATTTTTAAGGATTTCATAGTAAATTATATAATAAATAATAAATTTAATATAAATAAATTAAAATAAAATAATATCACTTAAAATTTATATATTAAATGCCAATATATAATATAAAAAAGTGATTTTGACAATCTATAGGTCAGATGCTTCAATCAAAAATATAAAAAATAAATTAAATAGTAAGAAAATCATAATACCTACCATCAAGATAATGCATATAAATTCACAAACAAAGCTTGGAACAAAAAAAAATAAGTTGATGCCTCTTCAAGTCCATGAAGATCTTTGTTGATTGTTATGTTGTTTGAATGTATATTATAGTAATGATCTTATTAATAATTTTTTCTTTAAAAAAATACTAAATACTAAATTGGATGCTATATGCTTTGCTACTTAATTATCATAGTAATAGTAGTTAGGGAAGAGAATGCACACCTAATTCCTTGAGCAGATGTTAAATTCAAAATATTTTATTAGTAACTATTATCATCATCACTTTGAAAAATGTTTTACACGATCTCAAAATAAATGCATCTTTTATTTCTCTAAGAAACACAGTTGTCTCTTAAGAATTATTTAAAATTCTATCGTAAACATTTTTATCTATACATTTTAGTATCTAACTTAAATTTGAATATTCGTCTGACTTTAAGTATTCATGATTCTTACAAGAGATCCAAAATTTTAAATTTTGTCTCAACATGCCAAGAGATGTGTCATTGTAAAATTTTTGAGGAGAATTTAGAAAATAATTATTTGTACTAATCGTATATATTATATCTTGTTTGACCATTGTGAGGTTAATAATCATTCCCATGATTCTTTTATAAGTAGTAAAATTAATTAAAATGGTCATATTAGAAGTGAAATTAATACCTGAATTAATATAATTATCTCTTGAAATATAACTTATAAGGCTAGTCTTTGTAAGAATATCAAGTACATATTTTATTTTTATAAAATAATATTTCTCATAAAATAAAGTACCTCTATGCTTAAAAAATATGAGTTTCTCAAGATCTTTCATTTTAAAATATGTTTGAAAGTAATCTTTGAGTTGATTGATTTCTAATTCTTTATCTTTCATAATTAGAATATCATTCAAGTATATCATGAAAATCATCGTACTATTAGGACTCCTCTAGAAGGATAATATACGTCTAATTCAAATGAAGTGACTGCCTCTTAAAATCTCACTAAGTATAGCCTCAGTGACTTTCAAGCTGTACAATATATTTCGTAATCTATAAATTGCATATGATTGTATTGCTCAAATTTAAGTGATGCCTCATATTCCTCCTCTTTAATATTATCGTGAAAAAATATATTATTTATTTTTAATTAATGTATTCTCCAACTATGATATACTATAAGAGAAATAAGAATTTATACTGAGTTTATCTTGACCACTAAATAGTTAGTGTCATGGTAGTTGACACCAAATATTTGAGTGAATTCTTTTAATATAAGTCATGTCTTAAGGTGATCTTTCTCAATGGTCGTGATACTACATATTTGAGTGAATTCTTCCAAATATTTCAGTGAATTCTTCTTATCTTGATTTATTTTTTATTAAACACTTAACTTGCACCTACTGACATATCTTCTCAATGGTCGTGATACTAAATTCTAAGTCCCAATTAGAATGAAGTTTGTATCTTTTCCAACATAGCCTAATGTAATCTTAGATGAGATGATATCTCATAAGAAAACTTGAAATATTCTAGTATCATCTTTATAAGTAATAAAAGAAAGAATAAAATGTCTGTACGACAAAATCAATAAAATTAGATATCAAGTATAATTTCTGTCCTTTTTAAAGAGTGATCAGAATGTCTAGATTAGAGGGATTGATTACAAGATCATCTAGTTCTTCAATACGTTTGTCTCCAGTTTGAGATGACTAAGTACGTCGTTCTTCTTGTATAAACTCCAAATCCAAGGTAATAAAATCTTATAATTATTGACTCAATATGAGTTTATATTGGAGAAGAATCATAGATTATTGTGCCATACAAGTCCGAAGGTGATATTTTCATCCTAGAATTTTCATTCAATCTAGACTAAATATAATTTGAATTTACTAATAAATATGATGATTATAAGAGAGGAATATCATACAAAGTATCAATATACTCAGATATTGTTAATTGGTGTTTCTCTCGTCTAAGTAATTGTTTATACATGATTATATGTAAGAGAGGAAGAGTAATAAATCTAGTTGCATCTTCTAGATTCATACTTTTTCTAGGCTCGTTAAAAAATGAGTCTTGATAAAAAAAATAATATTTTTACTCACTAAAATACTTTATTCTAAATGAAAAATATTTGTACTTAAGTATCTAACTAAAATATATCATGACACATTATATGTCAACTTGTCCTATCCTAGAGACAAAATAATTGTATCTAAAAATTTTGGGAAATAAGATAAATAATTTTTTTTAGAATGTAAGATTTGAATTGGTAGAAAGTATATCTTATTGATGAAGTAGAATATGATTAAAATTGAATATTCTTAATAATATTTTAGAATATTATTTCCATGAATCTCTTTTTGTTGGGATGCATTGGTAGAGAAAGTTTGTATAATTTTATGATCTATACAATAAGTGCTTAATTAGTTTAATATATATTCTAATGAAATGCCATTTCTTAATTTTTTGAATATTTTTTATTGAATTAAATTTTTATTTTTCTTTAAAAAGTCTAAAAAATTGAAATAACTTATGATATAATTTATCATGAAAGATAAATATCTATGTATATCTCAAGTAGTAATCAATAAAAATGATCAGATACTTAAATTTCTTTCTAATTGCATATATACTAGTTTCTTATATATTTGAGTATATTAGATCGGATAAGTTCCTACTCAAGCTAGACTGACATACAAGATAAAAAGTTTTGATAAACTTTCCTAACTAATATGTCTCATGCTCTATGATCGAAATATTTTAAGATTAGAATAAAATATTTTGAACATATCTAGTGATGGGTAATTAAGTTCAGTATGCACAAGTAACATATTCAAAATCATGAAATTCCTAGGAGATATTGCCGTTATAGAGAGAACATATAATCTATCATATCTTAAATAAATTTTTTCTTATAGTCTCATGATCTTGTAAATAAATATTTGTGAAAATAAATATAAAGTCAGAGTTAAGTTGTCTGGAAAGACAACTAATAGAAAGTAAATTAACATGACAATCTAAAATAAGTATAACATAGAAAAATACTAAAAATTTAAATTGAATATTATCATATCTAATATATTTTGAACATTTGACATTGACTATAATAGTATTTTCAGAATAAGAAAAGATAATAGAAAATAAAATATGATAAATAGTGATGTGAATGTTCTTTCATGTATTAATTTTAGGGGTCCGAAGTAGGAGTATAAGTGAAACAACTAGTAATTTTTGAAAGAAAGGAATACTTTTCTTAGTGGTGTGTAATGGGCTATGCTATGTCGGCACCACATGAATTGTTTAAACTTAGCCAGACCTATTTGCCATGTTGGGAAATGCATGGTCTTTTTCCCTATGCCATGGTGCCGACATGATGGCCAATAAGTGGGACTCGACATGACTCATTTGCTCAACTATGAGAACAAGTTATGTGGGTTGTGCCTGACCTGATCCATGACTAACCTAGAGTAGCTTTTGTTTAACTGCTTTGTGCCAGTGGCATAGCCAGTAGGCACTAGGAAGTGCTGTAGGCTGGTAGGCATGACTAACCTGATCTATGACTATCTTAATTAATTAATTATTTATTTATTTGTGTGTGTGTGTATATATATTATAATTACAATATTTTAAAAATATTTTAAAAATTCAAAACTAAAAATGTAATTAATAATGTGTATTAGTGTATGAATATCATTGTAAACAAAACTAAAAAAATACATTACACTTAAGTTTAAATAAAAAATATGAATCTTATATCTTAATTAGAAAAAAAAAAATAAAAATAAAATATATTGGAATGTATTCTAATGTAAAGGTTTCAAATGGGTAGTACCGGGCTGGCATATATCATTTTTTGGTGGCACAGTCGGGCCATCGTGCTGTGCCAGACACAACATGAGTTAGGTACTCGAGCCACCTCGTGACGTCACAACCACATGGTAGGACAGTTTGGTCGGATCATGCTGGATCGTGCTGTGTTGGATTGGGTTTTGCGGATCTGATTGGCAATGACACAACACTGTCACTGCTATACAAGCCACCTGCTGCGCTATTGACCCAGTCACCAGGACTCCACCCCACGCCCCATGGGTTACAACTCATATACCCACCCAATGGTATGGTCAGTGGCCATTGCCCAATGGCCAGTGCTCAGCCCATTGTTCACTGCACACTGGCCAGTAGTCTGGCACTGGCAGACATGGGCAGTGCAGTGGCTGACATGGGCAATGGCATTGTGGGATGTGGTAGTGGCCCCACCATTGTCAAGTGTTAAACTGCTACTATTGCACCGTTGCAGTGGGCATGGGCACAGGATTGGTTCTGTGGAGTGCAGTGTTGGTCTCGGTGCCACTGCAACATTGACTTTTATTTTAAAATTTAAAATTTAAAGTAAAATTTTAATTTTTAAAAATATAAATATTAAAATTAAATTGCACTGTATTGTAACTTAAAATGAATAAAATTAACCAAATAAAAAAAATATGTTTCATTTCCGACTGATACACTATGATATTATGTGAAAAATAACTATAAAATAAAAAATTTTATAAGTAAACAAGAATATTAGTACATCAACAAAAAAATGTGTATTGTATATTATGTCAATCCTTTAATATTCGTGATCAAATTATGTCTATAATATATTTTCTATCATTATGTATGATTTTGAAGTTAGAACTAATGATAATCTTTTTTATTTTATTTTGAATATTTATTATTGAATTTTTTTACTTTATGTATACTTTTATAATATCTGATTGAAATTTAAATTTTTTTATCTGAAATAATATTTATTATTATAGAAAAAATAGATTATGATATTTTGTTAATTATTAGATGATTTAGTAGATCACATGCTATCCTAAATAATTAATAATAAGTGAATTCGTATGATTTTCATAGACTTAATATATTTAAATTTTTATTATCATATGATAGGATAAAGTAATAATTAGTATCTAAGTACTGAGATAACTTATTCATTTTTGATGAATTACTTCATCATCTGTCCTTAGCTAATCGAATGGAAAGTCATAATTACTAAATATGGTGTTGGGTATCCGTGTTCATACTTTGGAGCATCGCAACAACTAACATATCTAATATTCTTATATATATATATATATAATCTAATTTTTCTTGAATTCATTCATTTGGTTCTTTATATTGGTTCTTGTAGATATATATGTATTTTAATATATTTTCAAGCTTTCTTTTTAATCATAAGATATCTACAAGAAGGCAAGTAATAAATAACTAAAATAAATCATTAATATTTTAAATATTTAATTTTTATTTTAGCGGTCATGATACTAAAATATTATTCTTTTATTAATCTATTTATCATTTTGTTGCATGTATATATCCTATGATTAAAATGGAAAAAAATAAAAAATATATTATTAATCTCGTATATGTACCCAAGTACAATGCACATGATGAGAGTGTACATAGACGAACATATATTTATTGATTTATAAAAATTATCAATAATAAGTTTGTCACTATTGTTATTTATGTAGTTGAATATTACATATTAATAGCTAATACATAACTCCAACATCAGATATTTATAAATTCATTAGTATATGAAATCTGTTTGAGATTAGTTTTTTTATGATAATCAAAAAATATAGTGTGAAACTTTTATTACTTGTTAAATATCATAAAGTATTTTAATGAATTTCTTATATTTTCTAATGTGAGTGTAATAATTTTTATTTTTGCTTATACTATTAGATTAATTATTTGACACACATATTTAATATAAATAATATTTTAAGGATAATTTCTAATAGTTTTGACAAACATGTTAATAATGATATTATTATTTGAAGCATTATCAAATATGATACTAAAAGTTTTATTTTGAATATCATATTTTCTAAAGATCTTTATCAGACACTCGTATATGTGGGGCTATTATGTTAATGAAAAATTTTAGAAAATTCAAAAATTTTTTTATTAATTTTTTACTTAGAATTAGCATTGTAAGTAGTGAGATATTCAAATGAAATATTAGCTTGACTAATTCAAATGTCAGATGTGATGGTCTATTATGTTTCATAAGTTAATTAATTATTAGTTATTTTTTTAGTATAAAATATTTTATTATATTATTTATACTAGTAGACCTAAGAATTATATGATAACTAATTTGGAAGTAGGTTTTCAATACATTAACTACCCTAGGATTTTCATTACTTTACAAATTCATTGTGATAAATAAAAAGGGTGAATAAACTTAATTTTGATTTATTTTTTGATATATTGATTAATATGCCTCTTAAGGTAGCTATTGCTACCAATATTTTAATATTTATATAATTTTTTATAATATATGTACTATGTCAAATCTATTTTGACATCCCTATTATTTTTATCTATAATAATATTAAAATATATTCATACAATTTAAGTTTGTTTAATTTTAGATTTTTAGGCAAATAGGTTAAGATAATAAGAGAGAATTTAATTTTGGTCTCAAATTTTTGATTGAGTTATTATTTATCTTTAGGCTTTATTTATTTTCATTAAATTTATTATTTATCTTTTTTTTTTAATTTGACATTGGACTAGAAATAAAAAAAATAGAGAAATATTTTTTTAATATTTATTTTAATTTATTTATTAATTTAACAATTACTAATAAAAATATATTCTAACATAATTGTTGTGTACCTTAACTTTATGTGTAAAAAGTATTTTGGATGTTGCACATTATTTTCTTATCCCTTATAGTTTATGCTTATCACCAAATTAATACTAGTGCTCCACAATATATAAGTTACAAATTATTAAAAAATTGGCACAAAATAGTACACACTCAATTTTATACCAAGAAGATGAGATGAGAGCACTTGAGTTGACAAATTAACTATTAAAAATAAATTAAATCAATATGTTATTTATAGATTTTTTTAAAATATATTTGTTTGATTTTTTATATTAATTAGGTAGAATTTCGGCATCTATCAGATTTATGCAATTGAGTCTTTGGATCCAAATTCTAACTCGATGGCTCAAATATTTTTTGATTTTTTCTATTGTAATTTGTATCTTAACTTTATGTATATAATAGATACTTTGGATGCTCTACATTATTTTCTATTGCTTTGTAGTCAATGCTTGGCACCAAATTAACACGGGTGTTCCACAATATTTAAATTTAAAATTATTAAAAAATATTCACCAAATATTATACTCTCAATTTTATAGCGAGAAGATGAGATGAGAAAAATAGAGTTGACAAATTAAGAATGAAAAGCAAAATATATTAATATTTTATTTATAGAAATCTTTTTTTTTTAAATATATTTGTTTGATTTTTTAATATTAAATTAGGGCATTAATCTGACTTTCATTGATTTTTTTGCAATTGAGTTGTTGGATCAAAATTCTAATTTGACGGCTCAAATATTTTTTTAATTTTTTTTTTGTAATATGTATCTTAACTTTATATGTGTAGCAGATACTTTGAATGCTCCACATCTTTTTGTCACACCTTATAGTCGATGCTTGTTACCAAACAAACACTAGTGCTACACAATATTAAAATTATAGATTATTAAAAATTGGCATAAAATACTATAAATTTCATTTTATAGAGAGAAGATGAGATGAGAGCAATTGAGTTGACAAATTAAATATAAAAAATAAAATATATCAATATATTATTTATAGAAATATTTTTCTTTTTAAAAATATATTTGTTTGATTTTTAATATTAAATAGTGCAGAAATCTAACATTAATTGGATTTCTATAATTTAGTCATTGGATCCAAATTCCAATTCGATGTCTCAAATATTTTTTTATTTTTTTATTTTTTTATTTTTTATTATACCTATAAGGACTATGATAGACCAGTGCCTGTCATTATCTTGTTGAGGTTGTCGAAGCTCCGAATGATCAAATGCAAATGAGCAAAAAAAATAGCATTGCATTTTTTAAAATTTTTTCATGCCACTGGTCATGTTAGACATGACATGAGGCTTATGTAGCCATGACCTAGTACGACATGACTCATGTTACATGCTAGCATATCTATGATCTAGGCACAGTTCTGGACCGTGTTGTACTATGCCAAACATAGATGAAATGTGTTATGCCTCTTTTCATGCTTGGGTTATCTGACCTATTCAATACATCTACTCTTATGCATTGTTAGTAGTAAAATATATACAATAACATGCAAATAGCATGTTAAATCAAAGGACCTATAAAAGTAATCTATTTTACTATGTTTTATCTTTCATGCTCATGATAAATGAAAGATGTGAATAAATTTAAAGTTGATCTAATATTAAAGATCACACGGCTAAGTTAAATTTTTTTGAAATCCAATATACTATGTTTTTTAATGTATTAATTGACATGTCTCTTAAGATAATTCATACTATTAGTATTTCAATATGTCTATATTTTTTTAAAATATATATATTATACTGAATTTTCTTTGATATCTTAATTATTCTTATTTATACCAATGTTAAAATATGTTTAAATTATTAAAATTAATATAGTTTTAGGTTTCATAGGCAAATAAATTGAGACTATGAAAGATAGCCTAATTTTGATTTTAGATTTTTTGGTTGGATTGTCAATATTTATGTGTAACCTAATTTATTTTAATTAAATTTATTATATTATTTCTTTAATTTATAACACTAGACTAATAATAAGAGAAATAGAGAATGAAAATAAATCTATGTATAAATATCAAAAAAAAAAAATAAAGTCACAATAATAGTAAAATATAATACTTTCTCCTAAGATATTGTGTAAATATCTAGAATACCTAATTTGTTGGAGAAAATGAAAAGTGTAGATTATTTTAAACTTTTTGTGAAGATATCAACTAACTAATATGTGGTAGGAATGCAAACTATATCATTCGTTCTACAATGATTTTTTTAAAGAAAGAAAAAATATATCTATGTGTTTTACCAACTTGTGAAACATTGGAATGAAAGATATATGTCTTGCTACAAAACTGATACTGTATAGAGTAGTACGAGAAGTAATAAGATACTCAATATTCTTAAGAAGGTAAATGATATAATATATCTTATAAATGTCTATTATCATTGTCATCAATTTTTTTTGTTAGATCTTAAAATAATTATTTATTTTATTTTTTTAGGAGACATAATTGCTTCAAAGAAAAACTTAAAAATTTGTTGTCGATCTCATCTTGGCACAAGTTGGTGCCTAGTTTGAATTTGAATATCCGAATGATTGCAAGTGCTTATGGTCGTTGTAAAAAATTCAAAGGCATGTAAATTTCTTCACATACATCAAAATGTCAAGAATTGTGTCTAGGTTAAGCTATCACGAAAATTTTATTAAATGATTAATGATACTAGTTATATTAATTATATTTAGTCTAATGATTATCAAATAGTTAATATTTTTTATGATTTTTTTATATGTGATATAGTCAAAACTTTACATATAACAAGAAATCTATATTTGACTTAATTGGAGTATTCGTAGGAGCAAAATCCAAAAGATCAATCTTTGTAAGAGTCTCAACTGTATCCTTTGTAATAATATAATGTATTTTTTTTGTAGTAGGTCATCAATCATCTCTATGTTAAGAAAAAAATCTGGCAAACTAAGTCCCCAATGACTTCTTTATACTAAATGTGGATATTTTTTTTTTGCAAATTACATTTAATTGTATTGTTCAAAATTCACGTGGATATTCTATATGCATGTGCTTCTTAATATTATCATAAAGAATTTCATTATAATGTCTAATTGATATATTATTTATATGTGAGACACTATTAATAATATAATAATTAATATTGAGATAATCTTGACTACCATGAAAAAAATATATTAGTAATTCATTTTAAATATTTTAGTAAACTCTTTTACACCAAATTTTGGTTCGTAGCTTCTATTAAAGTGTAGAATATTTATTTCTTCCAGTATAGTATGATATCATCATTGGTAAAATAATATCTCAGAAAGAAAATACATGAGTATGATAATATGTGTGAAATAAAATATATAACATATATTTTTTATTTCTTTCAAAGTGTTTGGAAGATAAATTTCAGAAGATTCGGCTCTATGATTATTTGATTTCTCACTAGACTCTTCTCTACTATGAAGAAGCAATATATGGCTCAATCTTTTATTATTAACTATAAGTTTTAAGTGATCCAGTCATTCATTTCTTAGCTCACTTTGAGTTGGAACTGGGGTATATTTGTGGTCATTTATTTTTATAATTGTTAGTATACTTGAAGATTTCATAGAAATATCTTCATAATTTGATTTTTTTTTCTCCTAACTATATGCACAAGTGGGAGTGGAGATGAGTAAGAAAAAGTAATAAATTTAAATATATTTTTTGGATCCTTATTTCTCTTAGACTTGTTAAAAGACATTTTCTCAAAAGAAGTAGAATCAGTAATTATTAATATTTTACTAGAATATGTGAGTAATACTTGTATATTTTTTGTGTACAGAAAATACAATTTGTTGTTCTATGGGCTATCTTATCTCATTTTGAGGAGAAATTCAGTATAAAGTAAGTATTCTCAAAGACTCTAGAGGTCAATTATATTCTCTTTTTCTAGTATGTAAGATTTGATAAGATACATGATGAGAAATAATAGAAAAAGATTTGAAAGGATACATGATGAGAAATAAGAGAAAAAGATATTTAGCTAATAAGATAATTGTTAGTTAAATTGTCTCTACAAAAATTGTCGAACATTTCTACCAAAAAAAGAGTTCAAGATATTTTAAGTAAATGTTTATTCTTTTTTTGCAATCATGTTATACGAGGGTGTGTTAATATATGAAATTTAATATACAATATCATGATCAATATAATAAATATTAAAGTTATAAAATATGTATTTTAATAAATTGTTACTTTAAATATTTTATATTTTTATTAAATTAATCTTGTATTTTTTATAAGATAATTTAAAAATAGAGAAACTTTGTTATATAAAATATAGAAGTATTAGTCAAATAAATTATGTATAATAATTAATAAATATGACTATTTAAATTTATCATGAGTCATATTTCTATTAAATCCTTATCCATCATGAGCCATATTTATATTAAATCATTGTATGGTCTAATATATCAAATTGATTAAGATTTTATTCACATAAGTTGGTAGATATAAAAAAAAACTATGATATATTTTTGTTAATTGATATCTCACATTGTATGGTAGATACATTTGTAATATTAGGATTTAATATTTTCAGTTTGATCAATAACAAGTGACAAAGTTGAGGATGAACTAATAATGGATTAATAGTACTCAGTTATCAAGTGAAATATTGTATCATAGAAGTAAAAATATATCGGCCATCCTGCTTACTTTGAAAATAAGTTTTTTTAAATATATTCTATTAAAATATGATAAACATCGAAAAGTTTTCACATTGTTATAATATTAATATATGGTTTGAGTTCCTAATCTTTTGAACTAGCTTTTGGGAACGAGCTTAGTCTAAGTTCAATTGTAATATATTTTAATCCAACAAATAAATATTAATGAAAGAAAAAAATAAGTTAGAATTGAGTTATCCTGAAAAATAACTTGTAGAAATAAGATTAGTTGGACAATTGAGAATAAATAGAATACTTGAAAGAAATAAAGAATCAAATTGAAAATTGTCATAAATTAATAATTTTTAATAATTTATTATTGATTGTTATAATATTTTGTGAACAATAAAAAAAAGTAAAAAGAGAATGATTATTTGTAATATAATAGTTGACTCGTAAGTTGATAATCAAGAGTCTGAATAGGAAGAAAAGTCACAAAGGCTCTAGTACCTAAAAATCATTAAGTATTTGTTGTTGCCTTATATGTGAGGAATTCTGCATATTCTTTTTATGTAAGGGTCATATAGGTATAAATATATAAAGACCCTTGGATTATTTTGATAATCGGGTTATGATTCTCAATATTCTGTAGTTCTCTTGGTCTATTCTTTTATAGTGTGTGTATTATTCCCGAGACCTTCTTGCCTTTGCTTCTACAATAAATGGTACTCCATTAGCTATCAGTATATATTTAATAAAATATCTCTTTAGTCACTCTTAGTCTATTTTATATGTATTGAATTGATTGGTAATGTAATTTTGAAATTGTAGAAAATAATCAGAGAGTGAGTAATGAGTATAAAAATTTTATGTTAAAAAGGGTTTTCATTTATCTCACTCTCTCACATACATTGGTATTTGTTGGTAACATCTCTAAGAGCTACATAACTAGTTGAGTGAAATGTGTTAAGTTAGTGGTGACTTACTTTAGATATATACTCTTTTAATCTAAATCTTATAAGCTGTGAAATAACATCATATATATATATATGTTGTATGGGATGAGTAAAATTATATTATTAATTCACATAAGATCTTATATGTCGTGCAAAATACAAAAATAGAAATCAATTCTAATTTGATAGATTATCACATGATAATCAAAAGATGAGAGTCAATATGTAGGCATGTCTTATTCATCTCACGACAACTAGGTTTATTTAGCAGGTAGTCCAATCTTCTCTAATCAAAAAATGAGGTTTATTTAGCAGGTTCACTGTAAATAATTTTTGTGTCCAAGCCTTAATATTTTAATTAATGAAATTTTGATATCCTGGAACAAATGTGGACACACCATGGAACAAACTAAATAATCACACCGAGTTATTCCGGACACACTGCATCCATTTTGCACACTTCTAGTTCTCTGCAGCACTGTACACACTGCACTATTCTCTCGCACCTCCATTTCACACATGCTTGCACTGTTTCACACACGTGTGAAATACACGTCTTCTCCGTGCAGAGTCGTCACGGTGGGCATTAATGTTGTGCCCTTTGTAGCATCGTGCTTTGTACCTTTTGGACAATGCATATCTTCTCTTTTCCATGTTGACATAGTAAGCATCTACATTGTCCACATAGTTTTTCCAATAGGGCACACGTGTGAACTACTACAATTTTCCACCCCTAGGATTTGTACAGTTACACATGTGCCGTAGGGTTTGACTATGATACCATGTAGAGAATTAAACCAAATAATTCATTATAATCTCAATAGAAAAGTGTAAACAATATGTTCAATGAAATCTTAAATATATAATGTCAGTATTGGATTGGGGCAGCTCACATGTGCACTTTCATTCATAAATATAAAAATAGACAAATATGAAGTATACTTGTATTTTTTTAATATTTTAGTTATTTATTTGACGGGAACTCTGTGATTTCAAAATGCAATTTTCTTGGTTAATATCTTTGGTTGTAACCAAGTTCCATCATGCAGGTGACTCTTTGTATATTTTTTTCTTCATTTAAGCTTGATAGTGACATATTCAAAAGAATAAAGTTTACATATTCTGTAATTTGATAATTCTGCTGCACACATTTTGAGTTCAACTCAAATGTTACTTTAGGGGGTTCCAATTGTGCTTTTGAATTCACTGAATTCGTAACGTAGGGGTAATATTTACGTTTACACACTCAATAAATCAATGGAGTCACAAATGTGTCTGGACTCCGGGACACAAGTTGATCCTGCAATGTGTTCATTTCTGGATAGAGATCCTGGGTGTACCTCATCGGTCCCTGATCATATTGAACAAGACCAGCCTGGTATATTATTCTGCTCTTAGTTTTATTTTTTTGACATTTATATCAAGCCTAGGTGCTTCCTTGAATGATTAAATCATCAGCAGAAAAAAAGGCAACTCGGCAATGGGCTGCTTGGACACATCATGAAGAAGAAAGCTTTTTCACTGCATTACGACAAGTTGGCAAGGCAGGTCATCAATTGAATTTTTGAAATAGTTATTCAGTATATTCCACGTCAGCTTATTGTCGTTTGATTTCAGAACTTTGAGAAAATCACTCATCGGGTCCAGAGCAAAAATAAGGAACAGGTAAATGGTAAACAATTTCTTTCTGGATCTTTTCATCCATCATTGGCATGTACTTTTTTGCATTTCATTGTAGTCATGTTCTTTTTTTTTTAATTTGTTTTTCCAGGTTCGGCATTATTACTATCGAGTTGTCAAGCGCATGAACAAATTGCTCGACCCAGGATTGTGTTTAGATGCCAAAAATTCAAAAGACACTAATGCAGCAATGCTTCGATGGTATATGAATTTTATGATTTTTTCATTTTGTTTAAACACTTATCATTGCAAATTAGATTTAAAAAGAGTAAAATTGGTTAAAATAGTTGGACCAATTGAGATTTTAATTAATGTGTACATCTATGAGATATTGAGATCTAATAGGTAATATGTTATTAAAAAATTCTAGATGTTAGAAAACTTGAAAATTTGGAGTGATATAATTTTGTGATGTTAATTTAATTTTTTTTTATTTTATTTTTTTAAGTTTTTGTTGTTTTTTTTAATTTTTTTGTTGTTTTTTATTGTTTTATTGTTTTTGTTTTATTTTTTTTATTTTTGTTTTATTTTTTTATTGTTTTATTGTTTTATTGTTTTATTGTTTTTGTTTAGTTTTTTTGTTTATTAGCTTTTGTTTTTAATTTTTAATTTTTTGTTTTTTTGTTTTTTTTGTGATCTTAATGTATAAAAATAAAGGTAATATTCTGTACTCTTTAATTATATGGTAATAAAATTAATGAGTCATATAATGAAGTTTTGAAAGTGAATAATAGAAAATGAGATTAAAAAGTGTTGTTTTTTCTTTTATGATTTTATTTAATTTTTGTTATTTTATTTTTCTTATGAGAGCACTCAACATGTGAGCTGTCCTAATAGGTTTTTCTTTGTTTGTATGGATTAAGGCTTCACTTTATTTGTTTTGTGAAAATATTATTGTTATTGTAATGAAATTTTTATTTCATTTTATCAGAGTTGGGATTTAAACACCCTAGCGAGATATGGTGAGTGCAGTATGTTTGCATGGTGTAGGATAAAATGGCTGGCATTTTCACTGTGGTGAATACTAGAAGTGACTGTTGTGTGACGTTCATCAACTGTGGCTAACTACGAGGTGAAATTATATCAGGAAGGGTAATTATGTCAGTGCTGTGGCAACTAATGGTAAAGTTACATCAGTTCAGATGTAAATGTGGGTGTAGTTTTAACCAATTAATGTGACGTGCAATACCATGGTTTGCATAAATGTGTTTGGAGGTGATTGCTGGAAACAAAGATGGGTGCTGAAATTTCAATAGGAGAGTCCATTGCCTGGAGCCTGGAGGCAATCCATGAAGTCGTTTTGGATGCAACTGATGGAAAACATAATAAACAAGTACACAATGCTGGAAATGACTGATGTGGTGCAGTGTTGAAATGACCAAGTCCACAGTGCTGTGTAATTACTAATTACACAGTTCTGGAAGCACATTGGTACAGATTCTAAGTTCTAACCACACTGTGTTGTGGTGGTGCATGAGTCATTATACATGTAAAGTATGGTGCACGTGTGGTGCATGTGCGGTACTCATATGGTGTAATCATTGTGCTTGTGTGATGCCCATATGGTGCACGTATGTAGTGGCGATGTGTGATTCCCATACCGTGTTTGGTTGTGATGCTACATGTACCCATGAAAGAATAAAATTTTTCTTGGATCATTTAGTATTTATTTGAATGAGATATATATTGACACAAGAAATTCCTTGTACCATGCAAACATTATAGAAAGAGTGGATATACTATGAAGGGATATAGACAATTATTTCTAGAGTTGAGATCGATGGTATTACAGATGATTTAACAACAAACAAATTACTGGATTCATTCTGAGGTTATCAAAGGGTAAGAAAAATTCCATGTTAACAAAATATAAGCAAATACTTTTCTTTGTTCAAGTATTATAGTTCTTTGTGTTTGTTATCTTGCTTCTGAGTTCTGATTCACATGTAATCGATTTAGGAGCAAACAGTTTCATCATTTACCACCTTATTTTTTTTATTGCTCTTTTATTGTTATCATAATTAATGACAAAATAGATACAGCTTTTAATTATTGTAATATTATTCTTGATATTTTATTTTTGTTTGTTAATTAATTTTCTCTAGAGTATCCAAATAACTTATTTTATGTCAATAGTATTTCTAAGCAATTCAATTTTAATATTAATTTTTTTTATTATTGTTGTTTTGTAAGATTTGAAGACTTAAAGGAAGATTTTCTCGAAGTTGAGTAATATAATTTATATGTTTTATTTTATATGATTATGTTTCTAATAAGTATATGAGTATCATTAGATATTGCTTGTCTATCCTTGACTTGATTATTCATCTCTAGTAAACTTTAAAATTTTCAATTACAATATTAGAGAAGTTATACCAAATTTTTTATCTTATCTGCTATTTCTATGTGATTAACAACTCTTTCAATTTAATTAATTTAGATATTTGATGACCTAATATACTTGAGACTTGAGATAATTTATGATATTTTATTTTATTCATTGTTGATTTTTTTTTTATTTTATTTGGTTTTTTTTTTTGTATTCTATCATAATTTTTTATTCATAATATATCAAAAAATTTATTTATTTTTCAACTTTTTCATAAAATAATTAAAAATTAATCTAATAAAAATATTAAAGTTATAAAGAGTGATAATATTTTAGAATATATATTTGATAATTTTAGTATTTACTATATTGATCATGTGATTATTCGTCAAATTTATTATGATAGAACACTCTTATTAAATATAATTATAAAAATAAAGAATAAATATGATTGATACAACTAAAATATTTTGTTTGGTAGTAGTATTCTAAGATATTTTTAGGGAGATAATTTAACTATCAATTATCTGATCATTAAATATCATTCTTAATTTTATTTTAGTATATGTCTTTTCAGATTTTATATCATGGAAAGATTATTTAATTAATCTACTTAAAAGTTTTGTAAGTACTTAATTTGTAAGATTAATTTCTCAATAAGATGTGATAAATTGGCATATATGATAATAAAATATGTTTTGTTTAGTTACTATAGTAGTCTTATTTGTTTGAAACTTAAAGAGTAATAGGTAGTTTTTTTTTTTTGAGAATAACTTATTATTTAATGAATCTATATTAGGTAAAGATTTAAAAGTAATATCTAAATTTTTTACTTTTCTTTGCTCATATAGCTTCCATTTTCAGCCTCTAATTAGGAAATAGTATTATTTCTCTTCTAAACTTGTTGTATCATATATTGATTCTTTTTTTAGCTAGTATAGGAGTGTCAACTCTTCTATTCTAGATGAGATAGTAGCCCTTGGGACTATTCTGATCTCAACTTCAAATGAGTTGCAAGATGATTGACATAATCACCCAAGTCTCTTTTGAACAAAAGAATATACCATGATAAGTTAGATCTTCTAATTAATTTTTTTATCTTAATCTTTTAATTGTTCTTTACAAGAAATATAAGAATTCTCAAAATTCTATTTTATAAGTTTTATTATACTTATGTCTTTATTTCTCTTATATTTATTTTATTATTTGTTTTGATGATATTAGGATATTAAAGTTTGATTCTAAGATATTATTTTATTCATAATGATGCTAAATTATGGTGGAAGTGATCAATACTTTTTATTTTATTGAGACTTAAACTAATAACTCAATCTTTAAGAATATATGTTGTTGATAGGCAAGTAAGTATTCATGGTGAATACTAATTTTGTTGATAAGATGGATCACTTGAAGACGATACTTATTACAAAGGGATTAACTCAAACTATTTGATTATTAGAATATTTTTTTCTCTAGTAGTCAAGATGATCGTAATATGAATATTTATTTCTTTTATAGCTTCTCATAAATGGTTGATATATTAATTCGACATGAATAATGTGTTTCTTTTCGATGACCTTGAAGAGAAGTTATATATAATGTAACTACTTAGTTTTTGAGCACTGACTAGAGGTGACAAATGGGTTATGCATAACTGGTAAGATTACCTTATGTTGCCTAAAATGATCACTCATAACCTGATTTATTAGAATTTCAATCATAATTTTCTCCTTTAATTTGTACACATTTATTATAAATTATTTCTTACTCTACAATAGTATTTCATATAATAAATTTATTTTGTTGATTATATATGTAAAAAATAATTTTGATTATTAGAAATATGGAATTGAGAATTATTCAACAAAGAATATCTCTAATTATAGCTTCCGCTGAAGGATTTTAGGAGATGCATATTATTCTTCAAATGTATGACGAATAAGTTTATTTATTTATCTTCTCGATGTCTAAAAAGAAATCTAAAAAGACTCATAAATAATAAATTTATTTTTCAAATATTATTCAACACAAATTAATTTATTTATCATATGTGCTCATCTCTCTTTGTCTCTCTCTCTCACCCCTTTCTTCCCATTTGGTGCAAAAGGCAAAATCCTAACATTTCAATAGGGAGTTTACATGGTATAAGTGGGTCTTATTTAGCAAAGGGGCATTGATGCTAGGGTGTGCAGATGATGGTGCACTATCTGAGAGCTCTAGGTTTTTTTTTTCTATAGTATTTTTTACTTTTAATATTAAGATATATGTATCATATTATTATTATCGATGTGAATCAGATGGATAATTGAATATATCACGACTAAAATTATTCTTGCTCATTGAGTTTCAAACAAAAGATTTGAAGTATTTTTGGTATTTTATTAGTATGAAAATTATTTATTTGGGATATGTGATTTTTCTTTGTCAATGAATGTATATTTTAGATATTTTATTCGAGTTTGATGTGATGAGATATGTACTAATTTATTTATCACTTAATCCTAATATCGACTTATGCATAGATATCAATTATTAGTATAATTAATTATTTCCTAGATTCTCACAAATATATTTGTAGATTCATGAAGAGAGCTCTAGGATGTTAGATTTATATTAGAAATTATAAGCTTAGCTGATTATAAGATTACTCAAATTTAAATTGGTCTTGTATGATCACAATTAAAATATTTCTTAATAGATTTTATATTTTCTTGATATAATTTTATCACATAAAAGATTAAGTTGCATATTATTGTTTCCAGATCGAGTATAAAAGTAAAATATATAAATATGATATCAATTATTTATAAGTTTTAATAAATCAAATATTTTTAGAAAAGTTAGCTTATTAGTTTATTAACTGTTGATATTTTACTATGATAATTAGATTGTTCTAACACACTGCTATCAATCTAGAATTTTATTAATGTATGAAATATATCAAGATGGAGATTAATTACTGTTTCACATGGGATAAAATTTAGTATGATTCTATTATGATAACTTATATGCTTACCAATGATTAGATTATATATATATATATCTTCATAAAAGTGCTTAAAAGATTACAAATGTATTTTTTTCTTTAAAAGTTGAGTGTTTATGATATGTAATACTAGTTTAAGGGAATATGAGATGATATATATCATCTCATATTTTATTTTTATTTATTATATTATGTTTTTTTCTATTTAAAAAAATAATGTATACATAATTTTTATTTTTTTTAAATGTTAAATTTTGATGTTTTAATTCTTAGTTTATTTTTTATGTGATGAGTGCACTAATTCATGTGGGTTGTCCTAATAATTCTATCCTTACACAAGGGGCTTTTATGCATGCTTTTATCATTGAAATTGTTTAATTAAGAGTTGTTTTATTTAATGTTATGTTAAATTAATTTTACTTGTTATTTTATTTTTTCTCTTTCAATTTGTAATATTGTATTAGTGCCATTCATAGGAAATCTTAAACCCTAGGAGATTGTATGGATGTTTGGGTTGTGAATTCTAAAGAAAAGGGCGTTTCCATTATGTGCCACCCTACTGTTGTACACCCATTGTGTGCATTAAAAAAGCAGAAAGGAACAAAAAAAAAAAAGAAATCGAAAACAAAGTAAAAAAATGTTTCTATTTTTTTTTGAAATTCCATTGCACAAACAGTTTGTCTGCATGTGATTTGTTCCTTAGTTGGTGTGTCAAAACCCTAGGTGTGCTTGTCGACAATAAGGGTTCAGTGACAATTTTGGAAAAATATATGAAGAATCCCCAATTCATACTATTTATTCAATTTGACATTTTCAAAAAACTCTAATCATAGGTAATATAGGAAACCCTAAAAAAATTGTAAGCAATAAATTGTGCATTCAAAATCTCAATTTGGAAATATTGGAATTCAATAGGATAGTTTTTATTTGGTGTTTCAGTAATATTCAAAATACCCTTAAAACTAGGGTTTCGAGTTTGATATATTTAAAATCCTAATTCTTGAATTGAGGCAAAAATCAATTAGGCCAAGGAAGTGTTATTTTTTTGGTTCTATATTCACAAATTAAGTTTGAATTACTAGTTGCTGGAAGAAATACTCAATTTGACATGAATGTAGAACTTAAACAATAATTTATTCAAGCTATTAGTTATCTGGATAATATAATTTTTATTATGAAAACTATTCATTGTTCTCTGATATATTAAACATAATTTGAGAAGAATTGATTAGTTTTATTCATTATCATTAACTTTAAATAAATTATTGTAACATATCAATGTTGATATCAAATTATATGCTGTTGCATGTATCTGTGAAATAATAAGGATAATAGTGTTTAATCTACCATCTGATAATTAAGTAATGAATAAAATATTCAAATTAATAGTATCATCATATTAAAACTTAACTGATAAATTTAGAAGATCTCTGAAAATTTTAGTAAAAATAAGATGTATTTTGATGCTAGATCTAGAATGTAACTCACTAATTATTATAATATTCTAATATTTTTTAAATGATATAAGTGAGTGTCATTCGATGCAAGTTTTTTTTCTCCATATAATTTATTGTGTTACTTATTTTAGAAGTAAATAATGATATATATCTTGCTCTCTTAGTGAATATATTAAAAATATATTGTAGATGTGAGTTACCTACTATTCAGAAGTTATCATTACGAGTTCTTAAATCTTTGGGCTATTCTAATTTTGCTCCTTCCTTATGAAAGAAGTTATTAATCTCTGTTACATTGGATGACAAACTCACATCTTTCATATATGAAATTTCTCCCAAACATGAATTGAGATCCATCACCAACTCATATGGGGATGAGGTACACTCTAGTTGAAACGCTATAAAGATATTCAATTGGTAGTTTCTACAATTGTGGAACATCTCAACTCCATTAAAGAGGGAAATAAAATTGGTAATGACATCTAAAATTATATTTAATATAACAAAATTAGTAATACTTGTAATGAGAATTCTACATTGTCATTTGAACTTGGTGTGAATTTGGAATCTACTTTTAATGTGAATAGAGATAATTCTTTTTTTTTTTTTTTGAGCTTCTTTGGGTGATCAAATGAATATGATTAATGGTTTTTGTTATCTTCTTTAATATCATTGTGGATTCCATGAATATAGAAAGGTCTCAAGGAAAGCCTCAAAGCATGTATGGATTGATCTACTATACCTTGATTCTTCTATTTTTTGTGGACTCGTGAGCTCATATTTTAGTATCTCTCTTGAGAAGGCTCTTTAATGTTCATTAGATGGGCTCCAACGAAGGCAAACAATATATTAACTAGATAATATGCAAATTGATCAAAAGTCATTCATATTTGGGCTGCCTATGGAATTCTGTTGTTCATCCAAAATTTTTAAAAGAACATAATAGGCCGCCCCTTATTGTTTCTCTAATAGTTTCATTATGTAACACAAGTTTTTTTTTTTGGTTCTAGTCCAAATACGATTGTTGTCAAATTTTCATTTAATATTAGTGTTTTGGACTTTCACGCACTAGTTTGAGAAGGATATTGAAGTTTGATAGTTTAGTTTTTGTTTTTTTTTTTCTGTTTGATAAGAACATTCAACTCATGTTAGTTATCCCAATCAATTTACCTTTATATATAGGGTTTTTTATGTGTATTTTTATCTTTGATGTTGTTTAATCGTGAGTTGTTTTATTTAATGTTATGTTAAAATAAAATTTTACTTATTATTTTATTCTTGTCATTCAATATATAATATTAAACTCTTATCATTTTGGATATATGAAAATAAATCATACATTTCTAATTAACATATAATTAGATTGATTTGTTAATAAAGTATGTAGAAAAGTCATATACAATTAAAAACTTAAATGGAGATGATTATAGAAGAGATACTTATGTTGATTTTATGTGAGGAATTGGGCGATGATTTCATTAATGAAAGAATTAAACTTTGATACATATGTTAGAATATTCATGGTCAATTGGGATAAAAATCTCTGAAGAATGATTTCTGCACATGCACATATATGAGTTTGCATGCTGACATATTTGTTAATCAGGTACATGTTTACATGTTTTTTTGGGGATATGTATATACATAAGTATATCCGTTAAAAGATTTAGTAAAACATGTGCCTGGTGGTTATTCTCTTCTTGCCTGCTCAAGAAAGTTTGATTTATAAATATGATAATAAGTAAACAAAATGCACGAAAAAACAACTACTTAACAGGTGAGAAAGATATCTGGGTAAATGTTTTCATTCAATCTGTTTTACAGGTGGTCTCTATTGGAAAAATATAGCTGCAAGGCCTCCAATCTTCACCGAAGACCTAGAAGGTTTAAACTATTCGTGGAGGCTTTGGTTAGTCAATATTGTCTGTCTGAAAAATGAAGATTACGTGGTTACACATACTTGGTTCAACTGCAAATTTTGCATGCAGGAGAGCCAACTTTTGAAAGATAGGAAGAAGATCAGAAAGCGACCTACACAGGGGGAAAGTTGCCCTACTGCCCAAAGCACCAACACAAGCCAAAACAAAACATCTGGACCAGATACTCGTGTGGTCAATTCCAAAGTGGATGTTTCCGATAGTCATAATATAGAAAGGTTATCTGGAAAAGGTTCACTAAAGCGCCCAGTTAATGCAGACCATTGTAACAAAGGAGACTCAACTACTATCAAGGCAGCAAGGAAACGACAAAAACAAGGTTCAGTTTTTGTAGTTTATTAAAATTTTTATGTACTAATTTTTTGAAGAGAAAATAATATTAAATTATAGCTAATTAGTTACTTCGGTTTTGTTGTGCATTTTGCTTGGTTATTTTATTTTATATTTTTGGTTAGTTTTTGAGAATGATGATGGTAAATTGATGTACTGCATCATAAGAAAATTATAATAGTACTTTGGGGATATATTTTTTGTATTGGTTTATAGCTATATTTAGTATGTTGTGGAAGTTATTTTTCATAAGCTGCAAGTTTGTTAGACTAGATAAAGCCAAATCATGAGATAAATAATCAAAAAACTCACAATAATTATTTCACAAGAGTTCCTAATCTTACATATAGATAATAGTGAGAAATATTTGGGGTAGCTTACTAGTTCAATGTTCTTATTATTATTATAAAAATAAATAAAATAACTTAATAAACATTATAAATTTTGTCGTCAAATCGATGAGTAAATGTCAAGAACATCAAATTTATAAGGAATAAAAGTAAGCTTGGGACTTTTTAATACTTTGGTAAATATATTAGATTATTGGCATTCCATATGAATGTAAGTTGTAGTGATAGTCTTATTTTGAATTTTTTTTGAGAAAGATTTAAATTATGTTTATGTGTTTCGTTAACTCATAAAATATTAGATTAGGTATTATATGTATATTTGTTTGATTATCATAATAAATAATAGTGAGAAAAACAACTAAAAATTTGACCTCAAATAAATGCATAATTCAAAGAATCTCATATATAGTTGTGATTATAATTTTGTACTCTTTTGTACTAGATGTAGAGGCTACCATTTTGTTTTGTATTGGATTTAGAGATTTTATCTATTCTTATTTTTTCATGAATAAAGATTATTACATGAAAAATATAATATCCTATAGTAAATTTCTTGCCTGCATATATTAGTTCCAACTAGAGTTTAGATATACAATTAATTGAATATGTTAATATAATTGAATTAGATTTTATATATTTGATCATTGAGTTTTTTTTTTAATATTTTTTAAGTATACGAAAAATTATATCAAAGTGAGCCTATTATGAAGAATTAATGAAATGATTATCTTTTTTATTTATATAAATTATATCTGTAATGATAATAATTAGATATTTATGTTTTTAATAAAATAATAATATCAATCTCAATAAGAGTCTTTGCTCGAGTGCAACCAAAAAGATATCTAAATATGTCATTTCAATCTTATAAAAATATCTAAGATTCCAAATTACTAAATGAGATATTCAATTATTGAGTTTTTTTTTATATATCTAAATATACAAATAATAACATTAAAGTGAGCAAGTCATGAAAAATATATGAAATTATTAATTATATTAACTTCATAAATTATATTTAGTTTAATAATAAACAAATAATTTTTTTGTATATAGTCAAGTTAACTGAAAAATTCATATTAGATAAAATATCTGTTGAATTACAACTTAAAAGATTAATCAATAAAAAATTATCTAAGACATGTTTTCATTGTGAGAATATAATGACATGTTATCACAATCTTACAAAAACATTTGAGACTTAGAAAATTACTCAATAAGATATCTAATTGTTGAGATTTTTCATATATCTAAGTATATAAAGAGAAACTTCAAAAAAATATATCATAAAAAATTTTGAAAATAATTAACTTTATCGACTACATATTTTATATTTAGTTTGATATAATTTATTTATCACATATCTAAGTATGTGCATGCTCAACATAACTTGTGTTAGTTCTAAGCCTAGTTTTGATCGGATTGTGCCTAAGGTTAGGTTGGGCTATGGGTTTCCCGACTCATTTCCACTTCTAGGTGATGATAATGATGTCTGCATCAATAACATAGTTACAATGAGCAATAGATAAATATGAATTTTTAGTTATTACCTTTTATTAACAATATACAATGATATATACATTGAAATATGGAGAGTAATTAGGTTATGAATAGAGATGTCAAGTGGGTTGGATGGCCTGACCCACCTTTATGGGCCATGCCGGGCTTGATGGGGTGGTCCACGTGTTGCATGTGCCTGCCTGGCACATCTCGGCATAGGCATGGGCTTGTGCCTCGGCGTGGATCCCAACATGGGTGATGACTTGTTTTTGATACGGACTCATGCTTGATATGGGATCACACTTGTGCTCGACATAACATCTTGTTTGGGCCATGCCCGACACAACATGAGAACCCATTTAGGCTAAAAAAGTACGTCATGCTTGTCTGACATAACTTATTTGACATATAGTGTCTCTAAAAATGTGTTATCCTAAATAGCTCATGTTTAGTTTGTTGTCATAATCTTATAATTTATTATGTATTGAATTTGGAAGTGACTCTTTCTATTATTTTCCCAAGAGATAATATTCTCTCTTCTTAAATCATACTATCTTGTCATAGATATCCAAAATGTTTTACCTGAATCACAAATTGAGTCAAAAAAATTAACAAGTGAATGATGAATTCTTCACATAACTAATATATTCTGAGAATGATATCCATATTAATTTATTGTGAATAATTTAAAAGAATTAATTATACTGATAACTTGAAAAAGAAAGATCTTATTAAAAGATTTAACAAAACTTGATGCTTGTCAGTCAAAATGCAGCTAGAATGAATAATCTCATCACGAATGCTAGAGATAGTAGTTGAAGAACCAAGAAGACCCTTATAGTATGAACCAAACTCATTAATAATATCTTGTTGAAAGGAAGTGTGGTCTTCATTATCTTTGATGATAGAAATGATTTCGCTCTTTTGACTGATTGACCTCATTAGAGAATGGAAGAATCTAATGAACTTATCACTATCTTCTAAGTATCCAATCTTTAATTTTTCAACCAGATTTCACTATTGAGGAGAAACAAAAAGATTAGTCAGAACAGATATAAGCTCCTCCTATAAAATGAAGCACTCATGATGAGATATGAGTATAGTGAAGCTGGTTAAGAGCTTGGTGGGGCTCCTTAAGAAGCTTAATCTTGGTGACTAATTGAAACATCTTTGATCCTGGGATATGGGAATTACAAATATTGCCAAGGGTGAAAATAAAATCAGGATAATTAATCCACATATTGCAGAATTGGAGGCCACTTTTGTAATCATAGACTGAGGGGAAATCAAAACCAGCACTAACAAATGATCCGATAGATGTCAGAGGGAAGAAAATGTGTGTAAGTGTGTAACTATCTGCAACCATGGAAATCTAGGAATGATTTAAGGGTATAATCAATCTTACTGAAAACTTTCCTATTAGATCAGGTAAAATAACTTCAAATAAGTAAAATTCTAATGTCTGAGGATCAGCCATGGCAAGGAGATATTCGCACCCAATGAAGATAATGAGCTATAACCTGAGAATCAATGTTTAACATGTACATGGTACTCCGTCACACATTCCACTGACCACATACAGCATCCACAGTGCAGTAGAAGAGCAAAACGAAGAGAACACCTAGCAGGGATGGTATTCTATCCATGAAATTCAGATGATATGCTTATTCTTGACATAGAGAGTTGATGTACTTCATGTTTTGGCTGGGATTGAATGTTATTGGATTATATTTAATGTGGTTTGATTGTGCTTGATGATGACAAGTGTCTTGATGTAATGGAAAGTACTTTTGTCCAAGTGTGATGAATCTAGGGTTCGAAACTCATCAGACAGTTTTTATGATTTTTGAGGGTATGCTTGTCAAGAAAATAAACTTTTCCCATATCTCACAATGTGAGAGCCTAGTGTATTGGATACAACCATTTGTATCATGCCTTATTGTGTTTGATGGTTTATTGTTGTTTCTTTACATAGTGGAGCGCTCATAGGGTTAGTTGAGGGGTTCAAACAAATATGGATTAATGATTTTGCATCCATACACCCTAAGAAGAGATGAATGAAAAAACAAGGTCTATTAAGTTGACATCAACATGGTTGGCCAGCTGGGTAGGAATGTAGTTGTTGCACACTTGCACTTGGAAATTTGATGACTTCAAGATTCACTTTACACAAGTTTCACTTTGATATGTGATAGGATTTCTCTCTCCAGCTGCATATAGAAAATGGGAAAAGGCTGCAATTGCTGGTGTTTCTTTGGTTGCTGATGCTGCAGAGCATTTGGAACGAGCTGCCATGGATAGATGTGTTGAATCTGGTCGAGTTATGAAAGGTGCTATTGATTTTTTAAATTCTGCTTTTCTGTGTTTGAAAGACTCATCATTTGATTTTAATACAGACCTGCTCATTTTTTCTTTTTTTTCTTTTTTTCTCAGATGCTGTTGATCCCATCCAAAAAGTTGTGCCTCATTTGCCTATTACTCCCCAAAATCATTGCATGGACAGTGATGCACACAGTAGTGTGAAAATTAAGCTCCAACTTTTTCCTTTTGATGATGGTACGAGAACAACATTAGAATCGGTGAGACCAACGGATCATTTTTGTTGTTGAAACATCATAATTGACATACGGATTGGAATTCAAATTTCATGTCAAAAATTCTAGATTGGATACTAGTTCGGGAAGGGGGGAGAGAGAAGAGAAGGAGAGCCAGAAAAATTTATTATTGAAAAATCATAAAATAAAAATATATTACTCATTATATATATTGTTTGAGGCAGCCTAAATATGAGTTCTTACAAAATATGGAATAGGAAAAAAAATTAAAATTTAATTAAACCATAACACTCTCTTTCATGTTGGTGCGTATATCTTACAAACATATTCAAACTAGAAAAAGAAAAAAAACTTGTGATCATTTGATAGTCTTCGTAAAGATGTATGTAATTTGCTTGCTGGCAGGTATATAAATATTGATTATTATACTATCTTTGAACTTTTGCCACATGAATTAATAATCAATCTTAATATATTTTATTTGCAAGTGCAATATTGAATTAACAATATTGTGCCGAGCTACATAATTGATATAGTAAAACATCATTGATATTTGAATCAGTAAGCAAAGCTTCTCTAAGAAGTAACTGATCAATTAGAGCTCAGAAGTAATCGATATTATTGTTTTATACTTTCTCTTTCTATCAAACTTAGAAATAATAACAAATCTTATATTTTTTCAGAAAATAAGATTGTTTCTAGAATAATATAAAATTTATAGCATATATTTTCTCTATAAAATATTGAGATCATTTAAAATCTAAATATACTTCTACTCAGTTATGTCCTTCATCTTTGAATAAAATCTTATGTTTTAATTATATATTTGAGAATCTTGAAAATTGTAGGCATATGTGTTTTTCAGAGAGAATTTGTTTTTTTATAATCCTCATATATTCAGAGAAATTAAATTGAGAACTGATATTTGTAGATATGTTTATACTTGGATCAAGTGGTGAGTCAATATGTATACATTTTGTTTTATTGAGATTGAACATAAGTTTGAAATTTTATAAAATTATATCTATTCTGAGAAAGAAAAATTCTACTTCATAAATATTTAATTTTAATACCAAGAAAATATCTAAAATATTATAATTTTTTTATTTGAAATTTAATTTGTAGAAATAATTTTAGTTGAGATATACTCAACTAATAATTTTATAGAATCAGAATATCATTGATGTACACAATTAACATCACAAATTAATCTCATAATACACGTCAAAAAAAATAAGAATAATTTGAATCATATCTAGTAAAAGCAAAGGAGAACCTGCTAAACCATGTCCTAAGAGATTGTTTCATCCTATAAAGTTTCTTCTACAATTTTCACGCCATACATATGCTTAGAGGTGTTAAATGGGCTATACTGGTTCAATACGACTAGAATCTAAGCTAAGACTGATTTGCTAGGTCCGATCCTGTTAAATGTATCATGCCTGAGATAGCTTTCGCGGGTCATGCAACGAATTGTCCAAAACCCACCTGCCGTCTTTACTTATGCTTAAAGAAATAGTAAAATTTGGTGATTAATGTATAAATATCTCTTCATTGAGATTACAACGAGGGAATTCGAGACTTATAGCAATGCTAATGCACAAAAAGAGATCCCCTCTCACTACATCCCCACTTCCAAAGGTTACATATAAGCAGACTTGATTGTCCGGATTAATTATCTTTCATTCTCAAGATTCCAACTACACATTTCCTTTCATAAGTTTAAAAAGATGCACAAGGGTGATGACTAAAGTTTCTTTTTTCTTTTTGTCCACAAACACTCCATGCTGACTACGCAATGTTTCCTTGACTGAAGCTAGAAGCATTCACAACACCTCCAAAAGAGAGACGCAATTGTCAAAAATCCTTAGTCGTCTCACAGTGCAATATGAGATGAAATAATATCTCCTCTTATGCCAGACATAAGTGGCATTTGCTGGTCAAAGACCAACCTCTCCTCTGAAGTTGATCAATGATTAAGATTGTTCAGTGCAATCTAAAATTTTTCCCTAGGTTAATTTGGGAAGGGGGAGAGAGAAGAGGAATGCGAACTATAAAAATTTATTATTGAAACATCTCAAAATGAAAAATATAATACTATTATATATATGGTTTGAGGCAGTCCAAATGTGGATACTCCAAATTAATGAAATAGAAAAAAAGTAAGCATACAAATTAATCAAATCTCAATATTATTTTTCAAGTTGTTATTTATTATAAATGAGTATTTGTTGTGAAAATATGTCTTGATAAAAAGATAGATTATCTTATAAAGTAACTTATATTGGATATATTTACTCAAATATTTAATGTTGATTATCATGATATTTTATCTCTATTGGCTAAAATGATTACCATATGAATTTTTATTTCATGACAATATCTTATAGATAGAGCATACATAAGTTATATGTGAAGAATATATTTTGTCACGAAGACCTTGAGGAGTAGTTATGTATGAAGTAGTCACTTGTTGGTCAAATAACTCATGTCATCTCACAATGCAATATGAGATGATATAATGTCTTATGTGTAAGATGTAAGTGGCACCCATTGGTAAAAAACAAACACCTCCTCTGAAGCTGAACAATGATTAAGATAGTTCGGTGCAATCTAGAGGTTTTTCCTAGGTCAATGCAAAAGCTCCCTAATAATGAAATAGATAAAAACGAAGATAAATATAAAAACTAAAATAAACCTCAATACACTCATTTAAGTTGTTTGTTGTAATTAAGTATTTGTTATGAAGACATGTTCTGATAAAAAATAGATCACCTTAGAAAAATAGATCACCTTAGAAAAATAGATCACCTTAAAAAAATAGATCACTCAGACATTTGGTATTGAGTATCATGATGCTTTATTTTTAGTGGTTAAGATTATCTTTGTACGAATTTTATTTTACCATTAATATCTCATAGATGGAGCATTTATCAGTTATATGTGAAAAATATATTTTTTCACAAAAACATTAAGGAAAAGGTATATATTAAGTAGTCACCTGAATTTTGAGCAGTACAAATAATTATAATTTATAAATTATAGGAGATATAATATGATCTCAAAGACAAAAAAGGTGGATTATATATCTTATCTCCTATGATAGGATTTTGTAATAAGTATTTGAGTGTGATGGATTATTTTTTTGTTAATTCTTAACTTGATCACTTATAACTTATTATGTTAAGAATATTTTATCTTACTCTCAAAGGTATTTGTGTATGAAGTGTTAGGTGTGCCACTTATGATTTATAACTTATCATTTACTTGTTAATTCTGATATATTCAAATATATAGGGTCTTAGTAAAGATGAGACCCAAGAAGGTTTGATATATTTGATTAGATTTATTGATGATTATTTCTAATTCACATGAGTATTTATTTTTCATGTTCAATCATAATTTTTTTTTTAAAATATTTTATAAAATAATAAAAAGATAATTTAATAAACATATTTAAAAAAATAAAGTATTAGAATATATGTCTGACATATTCATTACTTATTGTATTAATCATAAAATTATATACTAGATGCTAGTACACTTCCATATAATGATATTTATAAAAAGATAAATATTTGGTTGACATGATATATATATTTTTATTTGATATGAATATTTTAAAATATTTTTAGAAAGTTATACTTTTAAAAGTAAATTATCTTATTAATTGGATGTTCTATTCTTTTATTTCTTAGTATTTATCCTTTCAAATTATATATTTTATAGAGATTGTTTAGCATGCTTCTTAGATTCTTTGGGAGAACTTGAATTGTTTAAGATCTCTCTAAAATGAGGTAAGTTGGTATCTAGAATGTTAATATATATATATTTTGATTACTTAAATATCCAAAGAGTGTATATGTATTTTTTATTAGAGAGTGGTATAAGTTTAGTGATGAGTGACTTCTTTTTTATGTTACTCATTTTTAGCAATTATAAGAAGAGTTTATGTCCAAATTTTTTTTCTGTATTTATTATTGTTCATTTCTTTCATTTAGTCATACTTCGACATCCAATTATTAGATAGAGTTATTTTTTAGTTATACTTGAACTTGTTGGTCTATATTATGATGATGCTCTTATAGAATTATAATATATACTAATAAGTATAGATCTGGTTAAGCCTAGAGAGAGCGATGTTTTACTAGAGAGGAAATTTCACTTGAGTTCGAAGGTCACAATAGTCATCGAGTCTACTCTAGTTCTGACTCATGATGAGCTAGTGACTTGAATATTTGATTATCCAACACGTATATTCTATACTAGGGGAAGTGGGCATACATAGTCTGCTTGGACTAGACATGAGTCTACTCAGGAGCCAAATAATTTTGTAGCTGGCTCTTTTGATCATGACCTTTCAATTGCTATTTAGAAAATATAGAAGAGTTGCACTCAATACTAAATTTTATGTATTTTGTTATACTTTTGTATTTTATTTTTTTTTTGTTATTTCTCTTGTTGATACTAGAATGCTAAGATCTTTTTTTGAGATATTATTGTATCTATAATAATATCAGACTATGATGAAAGAGATATATATATATATCCTTTGCTCTAATAAAAGATGAGAATTAGTTCTATGATATTTGAGAAAACTCATTATTGATTGTAGTTGAGTGGTCATTATGAAGATATGTCAAAATAATAAGATAAATTGCCTAGAGATGAGGCTTATAAATAGTACATCCACCAAGAAGTTTGATATGATTTTTTATGATATTTTCTTTCAAGTAGTTAATTTGATATTCATACGAATTTTTATTTCACTAATATCTTATTGTTGAAGGATAAAATAGCTAGATGTGAAGGATATATATCTTCTTGGAAACCTTGAATATGAGGTATGTATGGAGCAAACACCTGAATTCTAAACAATATAATTAAACATAATTTATAGATTATAAAAGATATTGTATGACACGAAGTAGTTATCGAGAGTCTATTTTGTGTAGTTTTCATCATCATGATGATTTACATAGTTGTGTTATAAATTTTTTATTATTTTTGGAAGAGCCTTGGTGATATGATTTTGTTCATTGTGTATGTATATTGTATTCTAATTATAAGAAATGATGAGTTGATGGTTACATAACTTAAGAAGTGCATTCAGACATAATTCTAGACAAATAATTTTAAGAGTTAGATATTTTATTGGGATAGAATTAGAGGTGTCAAGTGGGTGAGGTGTCCCGGGTATGACACGAGACATGACTTGACCGAGTTGTGTCTTGTCTGGCATGGTACAATCCAGAATTGTGTCTGGACCTGGGTTATGCCGGCCTGAGACATGACTCATGTAGTGCTGGGCTAGAGGATACCAAGCCTCATATCAGACCAAGCATGACTTGCATGCCTAGCCTGTTAGCACAATCTACCTGGCACAGTGACCGTGACTCAGGATTGGATTTTTTTATATTTTTTATTTATAATTATTATTTTTATGCCATGTCCACGTGATAGGTTTTTTTAATGAAACCCATCACGTTGACATTGTGGATGCCGTTGGAATAGAAATCCCATCAGCAATGTGTTGTGATGATGATAGTGGTTGGTGGATGGTGCTTGTAGTGGTGCTGTCCTAGAGGTGTCAAACATGTCATGCTGGATTGACACGACTCGACTAGCCCGAGTCTATTGGATTTGGGCCGCTTTGTGCCGAGCCTTGAGGATTTCTTGTTGGGTTGTATCGAATCATGCCAGGATGTGCTAGGACATGTTGTTTTGGGCAGTTCGGGTCATCTCTAAATATTATAATTTCAATACAAAATTAATTAATTAAATAAATAAAATACAACAAAAAAATAAAATCACAATCACAAGTCATAACTCAACTTACAAAAATAATATAAAATAAATATTATAAATTTAAATCATCTCGTAGCATAATATAAATATAAAATAATAATGCAAGCTCAAAAATTAATACACCTATAATCAATCCCATAAGCATTAATTGTATCATTAGTGGTAGGCTCAATTATAGTTCTTATCAAAGTTTCATGAATCATCATCTGCCACTAATTTTTTCGCACTTGTTGTAGTTGTAGTACGATTATGGATGACTAAGCTCGAATCCTCTCAATCCTTCATACATGCTAGTGTCTCAATAATATCTAGTCACAATCTTGATATCCTATCTGAAATCATATTCACTATATCATAAAAAGTCGACTTCAATGTTTGGCTTGATACTGGAGGAGTCAGTAGATCTCGTGCAATTTTATACAACATGGGATAGGTAGATTCATATGATTTTTATCGTAATAAAATATCAAAGTTATTATTATCAGTATGTGATAGGATTGAGTAGTAATTAATATTTAAGTACCGAGAAAATTTGTTCCTATTCGATGGTTTACCATATTATTTTTTCATTGCTAACTGGATAGAGAAGTTATTATTTCCAAATAAAGTATCCATGTCCATACTCAAAGTCTGATTACTACTATCATATTATTTTTTGAATGAATCTTTTAGGTCGATATTTTTGGTTCATACATGAAGATATGTATATCAAAATATTATCTATCCATTTTACTTTAATCTTAGGATCTATGTACACAGTCAGATAATAAAGAGATGAAATAGTAGATTAATATTGTAAATAATTTATTTATATCTCAACAGCTATGCCACTAAATATCGAGTTATCTATAAATTTCATAAACATGCTACTAATATTGCATATGTACTTGAGTATATTGTAAGTCATGAGAGTATACATTGATGAATACATATTTGTCGTGTCATAAAAATTTTTATATCACAGTTAGTGTCATCAATATTAAGTTTGTCACTCTTATTATTGATATAGTTGAATACCATGTGCTCGTATTCAACACATGACTCTAATATAATGTATGTGTTATTATAATAGGGTCTCACATCTGATTAAAATTTTTTTTTCTTTAAAATTGCAGATAAATAGAAATTATCAAACTCTTATTATTTATGAGATATTTGAAGTAGTGAATTATGTATTTGTTCTAAAGTGAGCAAAATAATCTTTATTCCTATGTGTACTATCATGTTAATGATGTGATATATGTATTTAACGTGAAAAATCTTTCATATGGTCTGTCTCTAATAGTCTTAACGAAGATGGTAATGACTATTTTATTATTAGATACGTGATTGAATGTTATATTATATATTTTATTCTGAATATTATATTCTCAACTTCTCGTCATACACTCATATATGATCAGGTTATCATATAGATAAAAAATCTTTTAAAAATCCTAATATTATTTTATTTAGTATCCATTTAAATTTTATATAGTGGCTGATGAGATATGCATAAGATATATTATCGTGACCAGTCCAGATATCAGATGTTATGGACACAATGTCACTATATTTCTTAAATTTATTAATTATTATTTTTTTTTCTAACTTGTATTATTTTAATATGTCGTTCCTAGATGTGAATCTAGGAATCCTACGATATGCAAGTTAAAAATAGGTTTCCATGATATTGACTACTCTTGAATCTTTTGAAAATCTAATCAGAAGATTTATTGTAGTGATTAGTTAGACTATCCATTCTCTCCCTAACTCATTGTGATATACTATGTTGCAGTGTTGCACGGACACGGATACGGACACGGAGATACGACACGACAAGATATAGGGACACAACAAATTCTAAAAAACTAGGATACGGGTACGACTAGGATACGTCATGATAAAAAAAATAAAAATAAAAATAAAAATAAAAATTATTAATTATAAATATTATGTATTTTAAAATAATTTAAAATTCTGTATTTTAAAATAATTTAAAATTCTGTATTTTAAAATAATTTAAAATTATGTATTTTAAAATAATGTAAAAAAAATTTAAACCCTCTAACACCCCTCACCACTCTCCCTTTACAGTTTCAATTTTCGAATTCTCCCCCCTCTCGATACAGATTCCAAAATCCCCCATTCCCTTTATAGAATTAGGTTATCTTAGGTATTGTCGGCACCTCGGCGGTGTGCTCCTCTCCTCCCCGTTTGACGCAATGACAATTAATAACTATTTCTCGCAATCGGCTTGTCGGCAACTCACTATCGGCGGTGTGCTCCTCAATTTGTTGGAGATGTAGGAGTAATAATTAATATATAGTATATTTTCGACGCGTTAGAATCGTAAAAACGAGTCAGTTGGTAAACGACGCGTCTGTAGGTAAACGACGCGTCTGTTGTTAACGATGACTGTTTCCGAACAACGCATTGGATATGTCTCTGACGCGTATCCGATATGCCACGTGGCGTATCGGACACGTATCCGACCCGTGTCCGATCCGCGTAGCCATGTCCACGTGTCCGACACGTGGACACGGCGACACGGGTCGGACACGGTGACGCGGCAGTTCCTAGGCGTATCCGTGCAACATAGGTGATATATAAATCATATCAATATAGAAGCTGAACTTGATCAAATCTTAAAGATAGCATGCTCTATTGGATTTTTCTAAGAATTAATATATCATATTTCTTGTTGTATTTATTTATCATATCTTTCAAGGTGTTAACTTTTACATATACTTCTATAATTTAATATTTTTTTATAATATTTGTATTATGTCGATTCTTTTTTGATATTCCTAATATCTTTATTTTGTATAATATTAAAGCGAGTTTAAACTATTGATTTTTTATTAATTTTTTAATTTTTAGATGTATGGGTCGATACTATGAGAAAAAACAAGAGTTTGGCAGTATCGAACTTTTTCATAGGATTATCATTATTCATATTAAAATTATTTATATTTACATTAATGTTAATTTTATTATTGTCATTAAAATTAATATTTTTTTTAATTTTTATTAGTTTATTAATTATATTCTAAATTATATTTTTGATTAAATATTATTGTATATTAAATTAATTATTAAAATAGAAATTTAAAAAGTAAATATTATTTATTAAAAATAATATCTATAAAGCATAAATTCATTTGCTTGATCCAGCCGTTTATGGAATATTAATTGCCGATATGTAATATTCGATATTCGATGTCCGTACTGTAGTCTTTACTCGAATCCCAAGAGGGAGAGAGATTGAGAGACAAGACAAGAGAGAAAGAGAAGAGAATGTGAAATTGTAGATAGAGATTATGAATGAGAGAGAAGGATATATATAGATTTTAAAATTTTAAAAACCCCAATTTTTTCAATATTTTTTCAATATTTTTTTAATTTTTTTTTTTAAAAAATTGGGCTGAAACTTGGCAGCCATCGGGTTTCTGTCGCTAGCTTTTGGGAGCGCATCCAATGGCTGGTAGGCACGAGACCATTTTTTTTTTACCTTTGTTGGTAGTTATATAAGGTTCGACTTCTAGTTATGGGCTTTGGGTCGAGCCATTGAGGCATCAGGCAGAGGCCCAATGGGTGTCACGGGTCACACTCCGACTCATGGGCATTGGATGGTCGGGTTTCAACCATGCCCAAACTTATCATGAGTTTCGGGGCATGGTTCGGGTCACGTTAAAGAACCATGCCTTTGGACCAGATAGCCGGGTCATGCCTAGCCTGACATGAGGCCCAAAATATTTTGGTATGACACGACATGAACCATGCCTTAAAGCAGCCCAACATGGGCCCATGCATTATTATGGACTATGTCGTGTCATGCTAAGCATGACTCAATCGGGCCATGTCTTCTGCTAGGCTTGAGCTTCTCGATCTACTTGATATCTTTATGCTGCCCACAAAATCTGCACAATCTAACACTACTCAAGATGACTTGACACATCATGTATGTGTTTGCCCAGAATCGTGCTGGTCGTGTCGTGCCATACCAAGATGCCAAGTAGACTATCAGTAGTGCCGTGCTGGGCATGACACGATTTTCACGTCGAACAATGCTCGACACGACATGATTTTCATGTCTGGTCATGTTTGTTATGACACAGTGGCTTAATTGTGCCACTCAAAAATGGGCTGTGTCGGCACGACATATCCCATATGACACCTAGATAGAATTAACTTATTTCATGATGTATGTGCTTGATATTTTTATAATGGTTGAACTTTTGTGTTATGTTTCAACAAATATGTCCAGTGATTTAGATAATGATTTCTTATATGATGTGACTATTATCTGATTATTATTAGATATTCTACTATTTATATGAGAATTATATGAAAATTAATTATTTGATTATTATCAGATAAAATATTACAATGTAATCATTATAAATGATTATTTTTTAGATTCTTTTTGACTTATTTTCCTTGATACAACTCTTCACATACTAAGAAAATAGAAAAAATATTCATAACTTGAAAACTTCTTCAACGATCACTGATACTTATAGTTATTTTGAGATCTAGTCTAATCAATATTGTTAATTATTTTTTAAATTTGAATTAATCAACATGAATTGAAATGAGATATATGAATTTATTAGAGATAATCATGTAAAACAGGCTTACTGTGCTGGCATGACCTATTTTTTCTCAGCCCAATTGGGTCACCATGTTGTGCCATGCGCGACACAGTTAAAATCCCGTGTTGTGCCAGGCATGGCACGGTGCATGTTCCATTAGCCCAGCACGGCATGGTGGGCATGGTTGTACTGACCATGCCGTGAATAAAAAAATGGCACGTGGCCGATCAATTATAATCGGCACATATGATTGCTCGATGGGGATTTTATATGCCGATAACCTGGGCTGGTTTACTGTGCCATCGGGCTGGGCACTCGAGTCGTGCCCGGCCCAACATGAGGCATGGTTCATGCCAGCCCAACATAGAATGAATAGTGCCAAGGAGTAGTTTTGTCCGACTTGAGATATAGTTCCAAACTGTGCCATGATGGGTCAAGCACTGTTGAACCTGGTCGGGCCGTGGTCGGGCAGTGAACGGGTCACTTGGCCCAATTGACACCTCTATGTCTCATAGAAAAATAAGTGGCGAGCAATTTTTGAGATCTAATGTAAAGAGAGAGTTAAAGGCAATTGTAATTGTTATCTACGATATTTTATGAACCCATCATCAACTAGATGAAATCATATATTTATTTTTTTCTTTTATAACTTTTTATTGTGATAGTCACACAATGCAATAAAATATATAATTTTTAATCTTGTGTTTCACAATTAGATAAAGAACATGAATGTGAAATATTTATTTCTTAGCAAAAAAAATTTAGGATGAAATCATTATTATCATATATACATATCCAAATAATAGAGTAGTTAGTGAATATCTTTATGAAGATCTTAAAAAGTAATTTATTTTTTCTTTCTTTCAAGTTTGGTTTTCTAAACTTTTATGCACAAGATTGAGCGGGATATATTAGTTTATACTTTCTTTATTTTATATTTCTTTTATGTTTATATTATGAACGAGAGCACCCAAACTATAGATTGCCCCATTTTGATTGGCCTAATTTATAAAGGTCTCTCCTTCTACATATTTTCATTGAATGGTATTGAGCTTATGATTTATTTTTGGTTTAGAATTTTATAATTATATTAAAATATATTATTTTAAATTTGGTCTTTCAATTTAAAATAAAATAATTTGTGGTAAATTATTATTTGCTTTGAAAATAAATCAAATGATTTAATTTTCATACCATATATTTGTCAATGATCAACAATCAACAAGTAGATCATTTATGAGGAGAACTCAACTTTTATTTTTATTGTAGGAGATATTTATGTATTATCTTGGCGGGGAGTATTGAGGCATATAATTTATTATATATATATTTTTTTATTATATACATTGTATAATGTCTATATTGAAACAATATAATAATAAGAATATAAATGCAATAATATTCTAAGAAATTCATATATCAAATATTTTTATATAATAGATAAATAATTAGGATAGCCCACAAGCTAGTTGTTCTTATCAAAAATGTAAAAAATTAAAACAATGTAAAGAAAACTATAACACCCCTATCAAAGTGGTACCTACAAGTTCAAAATATTAATCTTAGAAGAAAAGAATGTAACTTGAGGTCTCTTCAAAGCTTTCGTACATATATTTATTGGCTACTCTATTATTTGAATATATGTTTAGTCTAAGAAGCACAGACACGGATACAGACACGGATACGGACACAGGGATATGACACGACAGGATACGGGGACACGGTAAATTTCAAAAAACTAGGATACGGATACGGCTAGGATACGACATGATAAAAAAAATAAATACAAATATTATCCATAAACAGAATTTGATGTATTTAAAATTAAAATAAATTAGTTTATATACATCAAAATTATTTGTTTATTATATTTTGCATATATATTGAACAAATAATTGTAATTAAAATATAAAAAAAATAGATTTAAGCCTTCTAACCCATGCCCTCTCACGTTACTGCTTCTAAGTTCTAACCCCCCCTCCCTATAATAATTATTTGTTTATTATATTTTGCATATATATTAAACAAATAATAATAATTAAAAAATTAAAAAAAATAGATTTAAACCCTCTAACCTCGGCCCCCTCCCCCCTCCCCCCTCCCGTTACAGCTTCCAGCCTCCCCCCCTCCTCGTTACTACTTATCAAATTAGGTTACCTTAGGTACTATTTCGAAACTTAAAAAATTTTGCAATTGGCTTTGTCGGCCACTCAAAGTTGTCAGTGGTGTATTTTCTCCACGTCAGAATCGTAAAAATACATCAGATTCGTAACCGACGTGTCGGATACGTCTCCGACGCGTCTGTCCGATACGCCACGTGGCGTATCGGATACATATCCAACGCGTGTCCGTACCGTGTCCACGTGTCGGGCACGGTTGTACATTGCCGTATCCGTGCTTCCTAGTAATCATTTTATCTTGAATTTTATCTCTTAGGAAGAATTAATTAATCTCTATATGTTTTGTCTGCTAATAAAATATTGGATTGAAAATTATATGTTTTACTGTTTGATTATCATAATAAAAGGTTGTGGGAGAAGAGAGTGCATATTTGATCTCCTCGAGAAGATGCATTCAAAATATTTTATAAGTAATTATCATTATTATATTAAATTTTATTTTTTTATTAAATTTTGAAATAACTATCATTTTTTTAAAAGATAAAATTACCTCTAATAAAAGTGTAAAATTATATATAGATCTTGTCTTAGTGCATGTTGATATCCAACTTAAATTTAAATACTTGACTAATTGAAAGTGTCATCCCTAAAAGAGATCCCAATGTCTTAGAGATTTTTTATATATCTCAGTATGTAAATAATTCTGTCAATGTGAACATGTTGAGAAGAATCTATAAAATAACTAATTATATTAATTGTTTTATATTATACCTGATTTGATTATTGTCTGATAAATTAATCATTCGTATGATTTTCGTGTAAGTAGTAGCATTAACTAGAGGGGTCATATTAGAAATAAAGTTGATACCTGTATTAATTGGAGTATATGTTGAAGCACAACTTAAAAGGTCAATTTCTCTAAGGGTATCTAATATATATCTCCCCTGTGATAAGATAATATCTTTTATAAAATGAATTACTTATTTGTCAAGAAAATATCGGTGCTTTTCAAGATCTCTCATTTAAAATTATTTGAAGGTATTTCTTAAGTTGGATGATTCCCAACACATTATCTCTTATATTTAGAATATTATATATATAAATAATTGACAAAATTATTATCTTATCATGACTTCTTTGAAAAAATAAAAAAAAATTAGTAATACACATGTGTAATCCAAATAAGGTGATTTTTTATGAAAAACTTACAAATTAAGCTCTTAGTAATTGTTTCAAGCTAATATAATATCTTCTCTAATCTATAAATTGTATTTGATTATCTTGCTTAAAAAACAAGTGAATGCTCTATTTACACCTCTTCCTAAAAGTTCTTATGAAGAATTACATTCATGTTTAGCTGATATATCTTTTAATTGTGAGAAGTTGTAAGAAACATAAAATCTTGTACTGAGGTAATTTTGTATTAAGATAATTTTGGTCACTAGAGAGTCAGTGTCCTGGTAGATCACATCAAATATTTGGATGAATCTTTTTGTTACAGGTTTAGTTTTAAAAAAATTACTTTCACATATAGGACTTATTTTCACTTCGAACATCCACTCACAACTAATAACAGACTTTTCTAAAAGTTGTGATATTAGTTTTCAAGTCACATTAGAGTAGAGATCATGCATCTTTTTTATCATTATTTGATGTCATCGTATATGACATAATTTCTTAAAAGGAAACATGAGTTTTCTAGTATCATTAAAAAAATAATAAAAGAAAAAAAAAGAATGTGAATAAAAATATCTGAGAAATTGGGTGATGAGTAGAGCTTATGTGTCTTTTTTAGAGAGTAATTAAAAGTTCAAAATTATATGGACTAAATTGCATAATTATATAACTTCTTGGTAGGCTTATTTTTGGTTTGAGCATGATGGGCGTATATATATATATATCTCTCTCTCCCTCACTTTCTTTTTTTCTTTATCTCTCTTATTTTCTTACTTTCTTTTTCTCTATTTTTTTCTCTTTTTATATATCTCTCTCTCTATTTTTTTCTCTTTCTATTTATCTATCTATCTCTCTCTCTCTCTTCCTCTCTCTTTCTCTCTCCTAATATAAACTCTAAATCCTAGGTAGTCGATTTTTTTAGTTCCTGGCTCAGTATGAGGTTATATTGGTGAAGACACATGGACTGCTACTTCATTTGGGCTTGAAAGAGATCTTCATGCTTGGGATACCTCGATTTTTTAGAATCTACATGATTTGAATTTATTATTAGATATGATAATTCTATAAGAGTAAATATGATACTGAGTACCAATATACTTAGATGTAGTTGACATGTATCTCTCTATATTAACTAGTAGTCCAAGTAAGATTATATGCAAGGGATAAAAAGTAATGAATTTAGATATAATATTTAGATTTATATTCTTTCTAGGCTTATTAAAAAATAAGTCATGTTCAAAAAAAAAATGTTAGGACTTATTAAAATTTTATTAGTAATTGGTGAAAAATACTTGTATCCTTGTTGGATATTTGAGTATCTAAGGAAGACACATCTTAAGAACTTAGATGTCAACTTATTCTGTTTTAGAAATCGATCAAAAATAAAATAAGTACATTAAAAAAATTCTGAGAGATAAGTTTTTTTTTATGATTTAAGATTTGAAAGAGTTAATTTTAAGAAAGAGAACATCATTGATGATGTGAATTATTGTTAAAATCATCTCTCAAAAAATATTTTAGAAAATTCCTCTCATGTAGGAGTTTCAGAGATTTTTTAATCATATTTATTTTTCTATTTAGAATTATATTTTGTTAGTGTATGTCGATATAAGAAGTCTAATATATAATTCAATGATATGTATAATAAATATTGAATTGGTATAATATATATTTCAATATATTGTTATTTTTTAATTTTTTAATATATTTATCAAATTTATTTTTATTATTTTATGAAAAATTTTAAAAATAAAAAAAATATGATTTATTTCAAAAGAGATTTATTCATATATAACTCAAGTAATTATATATAAAAGTGATTAGATACATAATTCATTCTATTATTATATTTCTATTAGATTCTTATTTGTCTAATTATATTAGATTTAATAAGTTTTTACTTAAGTCAAATTGACATGTGAGCTTTTTTAACTATCACGTCTCATGCTCTAGAGTTAAAATACTTTAAGATTAAGCTAAAATATTCTTAACTTGACTAGTGATGAGTGATTGAATTGAAAATATATAAGCAAAAAGTCAAATATACTCAAATATTTAAAAGGATATCTATTTGTCAAAGAAAGAACATAGTATTTATTCTACTCAATCTCAAATGAAGTCTTTATTTTTCTAATTATATTAATAAACATTAGTAGAAATTAAAATAAAGTAGAGTTGAGTTGCCATGAATGACAACTCACAAAAAAAAATCAACAGAAAAATTGAGAATAATTAAGATACGAGAAAGTTAGAGGTGTCAAACGGGCCGGCCCAGCACGGCACGGCACGACACGGCATGGTTTTTTAAATTCGGGCACGGCAAGGCCTTGCCGTGCCGTGCCGGCCCGCTCGGGCACGGGCGCACGGCAAGGCAGGGCAGGCGGGGCGGGTCGGGTCTGTTTGGACCCGACCCGCGGTCTTTTTACCGGGGGCGGGGCTCGGTTGGGTCACGAGTCACGACTCAGTGAGTCGTGACCGTGAGTCGTGACTCGTGAGTCGCGACTCACGACGCAGGCACGCGTGCCGGCGTGCCGTGCCAAGGCACGGCTCGTGCCAGGCACGGCACGACACGTGATTTGTTCGCCCGGGCACGGCACGGACCCGGGCACGTTTTTTTATCGTGCCGGGCCGGCCCAGGCACGGCCGAGCCGGGCCGGCCCAGGCACGGCCGAGCCGGGCCGGCCCAGGCACGGCCGAACCGTGCCGTGCCTCGTGCTGGGCCTGGCCGGCCCAGCCCGTTTGACACCTCTAGAGAAAGTAACTAAGTTTTAAGTTGAATATCTCATATCTAATGACTTTTAAATATTTATAATTGACTATCATGATATTTTCTAAGCAGAAATATAATATAATGGAAAAAAAATAATCATTGTTAATATGAGTATTAATTTTATGTGTTGATAATTTAAGAATTTACAATGAGTATACGAGTGGTATATCAAATAATATTTGAAAGAAAAGAATAATTTACTATTACCTTTAAAAAATTTATTTATACTCTTCTATAGTAAGTTTTAAGTGTAATGATAATTGAACTTTGTGAGAAATCTTTGATTGTTGTTGTAGTCAGTTTGTTTTTTTGAATATAATATAAAATTACTGGTATCTTTTATGAATTTGATATCCAACAGTTATTTTTGGTATGACCCATCGTTCTTCAGTGGGTATATTGAATTGTTGTTTTATTTTGTACAGCACTGTTGTGATAATTTCTCTTCATTCTATACTACAAATTTGAGATTCCTTCAAAATAAAAAATAATTGCACTTAATTTTGTTTTTTTTAATAATATTATTTTTTTATAAATTTGCAAGAATCCTAATTAGGGATCATGCCCAAAATGCTGCCATGCATTAATGTGCGACACTTAGGATTTGCTGATCAAAAGCACTGTCATTCACTATACACCACCATCATGTACCTATTGTTATGTGTGCTTGTTGCAGCAAATTAGGGATTATGCTCAAAATGCTACCATGCACTGATGTGTGACACCAAGGGTTTACTGATCAAAAGTGCCACTGTGCACTACACACCACCATTGCATACCTACTGTTACGTGTGCTTGTTGCTGCCAACCACGCACCTACTGCCAGCAACCATGATCACTTTTTCTGCTGCCAACCCTAGACTGACTGTTGTCACCATTGTGTGCCACTTTTGTGGAAAAATAAGAAATTTTATTTTATTTGTTTAAACTCAGCTCTGATACAATGTTGAAACAATATAATAATACAAATATGAATATAACAATATTCTGAGAAATTTATATATCAAATATATTTATATAATGAGTAAAAATGATTGTGGTAGACAACATGTTGGGTGCCCTCATCAAAAATACAAATAAATAAAGAGAAAATTGCAAGACTTGCAGTGATATAGTGAAATTTTCATGTTTATTCATATTAATTTATGTTGTATTTGAGTTTTTTTTTAATTATGTAAAATCATATATGTAGGTTTGCATGACACTTTTTTAATGGCTTGTTTGTCTATTTGATGAATTTTTTTATGTTTGTTGTATGCAATTTATTGTTGAACAGTAACATGTTGGACTGCAAGTGTTTCACATTCCTGAAAATTTCTTTCTGTTTCCAGGATAAACACAACCCCTTTTTGGAGCTTACTCTTGCTGCTCGGAAAAAAATATCTTCTGTACTAGAACATATTAATCGAAAATGGGGTAATTCAAATATGGCATCTGGAGAGTTGACTCTTTTTCCATATGCTTGTCAAGAAAAGCAGGACAGTTTTAGATGGACTCAGAAATCCACTGCCAGCGCTGTAGATGTGTACAATTTGATTGGGTGTCCACCAGTATTTCGCTTAAGGTTTCTTTTAATTCACTTCAACTTGACTAAAAGTTTGAACTTAGATCCAGACATATATATATAATTTCTGCATTCTCTTTGAAGGTATGGTTGGTTTGCCAATCCTGTTTCTATATCTGAGCGCTCTCAGAATCATGATGATGCTTGTAATTGCCTGCCAAAAATAATGAACGAACAACATTCTGTGGTACCCATCTCTACAGATATCATCAATGACATAAGTGAGTATGCTGATGGATACCCTGAAGATTGTTTCGTCAAGGCAGATGATCATGTGGCACATATATCAACTAACAAGAAACTGCTGAAAGAAAAGGTATATATAGTTTGTTTGTTTACTGTCTATTTTATGCCATTGGAATTGGCCTTTTTGCATGGTTTCTCACTTGACAGCAAGGTTTGTTTGAGTACTTGGTGCTTATGAAACTAAATGTGAATTAGTGCTTATTTAGTTTTTGGTTGCAAATGAGTCAAGCAATGACTAGTGTTTTGGGTTTGGTTTTTAACAGAATTAATTGGAAAAAATGATCTACATCAATATATATGTGTGTGTGTGTGTGTGTGTGTCATGGTAGAATTTCATTAATCTTGAAATTGAATTTTTTTAATCTTTTTAAATAACTGTAATTATATTAAAACTCATTATTTAGGAATGATTATGACTTAATGCTCTATTTCTATATTGGATCTAGACATTATTGAATGCCTTTTAATATTTTAGAAAACTAAATTATCTCTTCGAGAAGGACCAAAATCTATGGTAGTTTTTTTGTTAGCACAAGTTGATGTTTTACTAGAAATTAAATATTATTTTCATAGTATTCATGAGACAACTTAATGACATGTATTAAAAGGAAACTTTCACAAAACACTTCGAAGTGTTAAAAAATGCAAATCATAAAAAAATTATGCCTTTTGAATAATAGATTGTATTTCTGGCATATATCTCCTGCACATATTATAAAGCATCAAGGCATATGTCTCAATCATTATGATTCTTGTTTGTTCCTACTTAAGAAAATAAATAGTTTGAAAATACTGATTTTTTTAAATATGTTTTTTAGTGAAGATGTAGTGAGAAAATAAGAAAATCAAAATACTTTGTATTGCAATGACTTTGTTTTGTGTAGTACATGAAGTATATTTGTTTGTTATTCGATCTAAAATGCAAATCACTTCCTTTCTATTCTTTAATTTCTAGACTTAATTTTTCTAGCCTATAGTCTGTAGATATATAAGTTTTGCACAATTAAAAAGAAATTATTCTAGTTAATTGAATTTTTGGTTATTAAACATGAAAAATTAATATATCATATATTATAAGAATTCTAAAACTAGAAGTATTTGGACGAGAATAATTTTGAGATGACTGATCACTTGAGAAATTTTTATATTATCTGCATATATTGAAGGTTATTTTTTAATTTAATGATAAGTATCTTCGTTCTATAATGGTAAATCTTTATTCTGAGATTAATTAAAATAATCTTTTTGATTTTTAGAAATAAGCTATTGAGATAATAATATCTCACAGATCACATGTTAAAATGACAGTCTTGTGTATTGGGTACAACTTCCTCTATATATGAAAAACTAATATATCTTTTTTTATTGCATTACTTCTTATAATATCAAATTTTTATATAAATATTGTGGTGAAATATAGTATTAATGTTTTTATGGAGAATATGTGATTTGTAAGTTTTGTAATAAAATATTTCTTAAATAAACTTAAACATGACCAAAATACATCATGGTGTACAACTAAAATTAGTGAAGATGTTAGTGTTAACGCGAGAACTCTTTGGGTTTCAATGATAGTCGGCTAGCAAGAGGATAAAGGACAAAGAATAAAATATAATTCTATTTTTAATTAATTAAAAAACTAGAAATCACAACATATATTCAAGTTGTGTTAGCTCACATGTTAAGTGACATTAACACCATATCTCAACATTTGTGGGAAATCATGACATATAACCCTTAAGAAATGACATGTTTACTAACCAAAATAAAAAAGAACAAAGTAAATCAACAAAAAAATTAAACTTTAATATCTCTCTTTGAGTTGCTACTTGTATACTACAAATACCCAATTTGTAATATGCAAGTTGCTGCTTGTATATCAATAAAAAAATTAAATTTAAATATCTCCCTTCAAGTTGTTGCATGTATATTACAAATACCCAATTTGTAATATACCTCTATCAATAACTATAATTATGGATAGAGGTATTAAACATGGTAATTATCACAAATGGTGTTGTTCTGGCAAAATTCAAAAAATGGGTAGCCTAACATTACTTATTGGCATGTGTTTTGCAATGTCATGCTTGGTCGTGTCAATTCATGCTGAGTCGTGCTAAGTAGGGTTAGGCCTAGCCAGGCTAGCTTGGGTTCAGTCTAGGCTAGTCTGGTTCATTCCAGGTTAGATTGGATCAGATGAGGCTAGCCTAGTTTGGTCCATGCTAGCTTTAGTCAGGTCAAAACTAGCTTATTTGACCAGCAAAGTTGAAACCAACTCGCACGAGCCGTCATGGAGGGTTGTTTTGTGCCACTCCTTTCATGCCAATTGCGGCCCAACATGACCCGAGCTATACTAGGGGCCAGCACGAGGCTGCTCTAGGCATGATTCTAAATTGGGTTATGTCGTGCTAGACATGACTGAATTGTGTTGTGCCTCATGCCTTACCCGTGTCACCCAACCCAATTGACACTTAGTTATGGAATTATTTTGGATATTCTCACTTATGAAATAATAGTTAATCGCAATATATTTTGTTTGTTTGTGAAATATGAAATACTTGATTGACAACAATGTGTTGAATTATCTAAGCATCTTGTTTTCATAGTAAAATGTCTTTGGTAATTAAATTGACAGGCCTAGTTCATTCAATACGTGATTGATCTACTAAAAAAGAAAATTATTTGATTTATTGAAATTTACTAATAATTGATGTCATAGTTATAAATTTACTAAAAAAGAAAATGATTGATCTACTAAAATGTCTTTGTGAAATATTGAAATTTACATTTAATCTATAAATGATTATAAAGTGTTATTTTTTAAAAGATAAGATTATTTTCAAAAAAATTATAAAATATACTATTGAATCTTTTCTTTTTATCGCTAGAGTCTAACTAAAATTTGAGTAAGCCTCATCTATCTATGTCCTTGATTCATAAATAAAATTTCACATCCTATAGTCTTTTTCATATATATGAAAATTTGAATAATTATGTCTATATGAGTCTTTTTGGAAGAATATATGAAATAACTAATTATACTAATAACATAAATAATATCTAATTTAATTATTATTAGATGGTTTATCTTTCATAAAATTTTTCTGTATCGGGAATAATCAACGAAAGAGTTGATATCAGTGGGTCGGTCTATACATGGATCAAGTGGTGAGCCAACTGATGCGTATCTCATTATACAAAAATCAAATAATATTTTTTATTTTTATGAGAAATAAAAATTGTAACTCATATGTATGTAATCTATAAGAAATACTCAATATGTCTTAAATCTTTAGTTTGAAATTGAGTATGCAAGAATAATTTTAGTTGAGATATATTTAATTGATTATTTCTTATAATCAAAATATTATACACACACACACTACTAACATAACATAATGTATCCTTGGTTTACTTTGGTAGAAAAAAGAATAATCTAACAAATCTCTTAAAATCAAAGTAATAAGTATTGAAAATAATCTATCAAATTATGTCATAAGAGATTATTTCTGGCCATAAAATATTTTTTATAGTCAGCATGCCATACATGTACTCCATGTTATAGTAAAACTTAGTAGTTACATCATAAATATCTTTTTCTCAGTATCACTAAGGATAAATACTTTCTCATGTTCAATTGATGTATGATTCACTCATGAGATGCAATCACAAAAAGAAGCATTCGGATAATGATTACCTTGATCATGAAAGAAAAAAATAACCTAATAATTATATCATAATTCTGTGTAAATCTTTCAGCTATTAATTTGAGTTGAAGTCGGTCAGTAATTCTTCTAGGTTTAGTATTTATCATGTACACTCACTTGCTTCCCATAGTTAATTTATTTAAAAATTTTAGAATAAAATATTATGTATAATTAGAATTGATTATACTTGGTTCATTCAATATAATTGGTTATTATTTTAGATGAATAAATATCGTAAGAAGAATATCATGGATTTTGTCGTAAAAAAACAATAAAAAAACAATAAAAAAAAACAATAAAAAAACAATAAAAAAACAATAAAAAAACAATTAAAAAACATTAAACAAACAATAAAAAAACAAAAAAAAAACAATATAAAATAAACAAAAAAAATAAAATATGTAGTATTAAAATAAGAGTGGGAGAGTATATGTGATAATGTGTGTTTAGTGGAACATATTTTTGGTTTCTTCAATAGAGCAATTGAAAGGTCCAAGTCTGCATTGTAAATAGGATCAATTGTCGTGAATGATGATTTGCTCGGGGAAAACTGTGGACATATTTGTATAATATATATTATTAAATTGTCATAATTAAGTCTTGTAATTTTATCTCATCTTTTTAGGAACTCATTTTTTGTGTCATATGAGACATCCACTTAGTTCTTTCTTTTGATTCTCATCACCACATGATGTCTCACTACTTTATCATGCTAATTGTGCTAGTAGTATCAAGTGAAAGAATATTGTCACTTATCATCTGTGAGGTGTAATAATTGGATAAGGAAAAGTCATTATCACTATGATGGTTTAATGTGTGTCTTATTGGATTGAATCCTTAAAAAAAGACTTAATCTCAAAGAATATTAGATTCGTACTCATAATGATTCTCCTAGCATTTAGTTAGTAACACATGTATTGAATTTCAGTTTATTTTTTTGTTATTTTATTTTATTTTTCATTATTAGTAAGTATTTGATTTGTAGGATATCATAAATTATATATAGGGTATATGTTGTATTATTTTTTTTGCTTGCTCCTCTCCTTCCCTCTCTCTATTCTAGAGGTGTCAACCGGCCCGGCCCGGCACGGTTCAGCCGTACTTGGGCCGGCCGGGCACGGAAAAATTCCGTGCCCGGCACTATTCGGCCCACGGCACGGCACACCGGCACGGGTTTATCCCGTGCCGGGTGTCCCGTGAGCCCGACCCCACGATGCCCGATAATTCAAAAAAAGACAGCGGGTCGGGTTTGATTCGACCCGACCCGCGGTCCCCCGTATCTCGAACCGCTCAGACATGCAAGCCCAAGCGGGCCAGTCAAGGCACGGCCCGTCGTGCCTGCGGGCCGTGCCGGGCCCAATTTTTTTAAACCGTGCCAGGCCGGACACGGAAGCACGATCGTGCCCTAAAAAAATGGGCCTGCCCGTCCCGGCCCATTTGACACATCTATCTCATTCTTCTTGTTTGTTGTAAAAAGGTCAAACCCTAACTTTTTGATAAGGAATTTACATGGTATGAGAGGGTATTCTCCAGTGAAGGGGTGCTAACACTGGGGTGTTCAAGTGATGGCATACTCTTTGGGAGCTTTGATGACAATTATTGTCTGAAGATTTTGATGATGGCCGTAGTGTTGTTGTACTATTCCACAAAATATCCAATTTAGAAGGACATTCATTGATATTTATTGCTGTTTTGACGTCATCGGACATCTGATGATGTGATTTCATAGAATCAAATTTTTTTGGTGATGGTTGTGGAACCTATGGTGGTGACGATATATGATTTTAGTATTTAGAATTATTTTGGAGTTCAACATCTTAAGTTTTTGTTTGTCTTTAGAGTTATAAAAAAATTGAAGTGTTTTGGATCTATGTTTTTAATTTGATTTTTTATTTCTTTTATGTGTAGATATGTATATTATAGTAAGATAAAGATATGATTGGAATTTATATGTGACCAATAGGCATAACCTTAACCTAGTGAAAATTGATCTTTTCTTTTTGAGTTATAATAGTGAGAATATGATTTGTGATCTAAGGATATGTGGATCACTTTTTGAAAAATCCATCTCAAATTGAGTTTGAGACTAATAAATGAATGCAAATCAACATACAAATGTTATTACATTAGTGATAGTTAATTGATCTCATTATATCGAGTGTAATTGACTCTTGTGATACTTGCAAGAGGGTTTGAAATATTGCCGCTTTGATTTATTTTTTAGGAAGATTTTAATTATATGATATTATTACTCAATTGTAGTTGTGTAGATTGATTGACTTAGATAAGATAATTTATTGTGCAACTTGGTTACAATACAATTGTGAGAGAGGATTACCATCATGTTATCGAAATTGACAGATCAGACAACATTGAAAAGTTTTGGCTAGCAAGTTTCTAGCATTCTTTACATGTTATCATTGTGATGGAATTATATTTGTTTGCGGGCACATTCTAGGAGAAATACACTTTGTTTTTTATGAAAATTTATTAGAGAGTGACTCAAATAGATATACCTATATCTAAATTGAATGAAATTGGTATGATTATTTGTGAAAGACACATTAGGCATCAACATATCTTCGTCCAAGTGCACAAAGGCTTCCCACTCACCCACTACACTTAAAAAAATGGCTCTCAAAGTGTATTATGCCTCAAATAACTATGATGATGAGAGAGTTGAGAGACTTGGTAGAGGTGTAACGAGAGGTAGGAAGACAATAGTGATTTGTTTTTTCATGTCTTAACATGTTTTGTGTCTCAAATAATTATGATCAAGACATACTCAGGAAAAGTGATAGGCATTGTACGTTGAGTTATGACAGAATTTCTATGATTACAATTTACATTCACTGGAGATGGGACAATGATACTTTTTTAGGAGTACTCTAGACTTTATTTTTTGGGTGTCACCAAATTAGGTATATCTGCATCTATTATACTTTTTGTTTATTATCTTACTCCAAATTATTGAATGGTGAATTCAGGGGCGCATGTTCATGCTACAGGTAACTATTCTATTTTTACTTCTTTTATATTATATAAAGTATCTGATATTGTTATAATCAATGATATTATTGTCTATTTTAGGAAACTTGCTAATGTCATTATTAGTCATTTTCTTTTAACACGTGCTTTATATATATCTGAGTTTGTTATAGTTATTATCTGTCAATTGTTTTGAAAAATAATAATGTTATGATATTATTTTCTCTTATTCTAATATTTTTTATATATTTTTTGATCAGATTAATTTTTTTAGTGATAAAGCAAGACTAATTGTACATATTCTTTTTGACCCACATGAATCCTTCTATATGCCTATTCTATCTTTTTTTTAATTCACTAGTGATTCATTTTCATCTAGGTGATTCATTTTCTATAATGCTAAAGAGATTCCCAATCTCTTTAGCATTATACCGCACCGTGGGAAAAGAAAGCTTTCAGTCCTTCCCCAGTGATTTCATCCCTCTCCAAATCAGATCAGAAGAGTCCTTTCATCCCACGGATTAGGAATTAGAGCCAGAAGCACACGCCAATCGACCGATTGAAACTGGATACACAAGACCCACTTTCGCGATCGCCCTTATACGAGACGGTTCTTTTAGCGAGTTTGGGTATCCAGGTAGCAAATATAGCATACATAATAAAGGGGCTTATCTTTTTTAGTTCGGTCTTTCTGCGATGCTAACCAGCATGGATTCATCCTGAAATATCTTTCCGATACACCGACTTAAGCAGGTGGGTACGACAGTGATCAGACCAATCGACAACTAGACTGCGAGGTTCACTTGCTTTTCCATTCTTTTTCGAAGTTGGTTCCTATCTGGAAAGAGGCATATCGGTTGAAGAAATCCTCTTTAAACGGCTGCTAAGTTGGCTATCTTTTAAAGGCCTATCCAACCACTATTTTATGAGTGAGGAATTCTAGCCAGTACGGTACCACTCTCTCCTCCAATCGGATATTTGACCCAGATTAGGATGTTAGCGAATAGGCTTTCAACTCAAATTCACCCCTTCCCTGGATCACGCTGCTACACAGCAAAAATAGGCCTTAAAAGCCCAATCTCAGTTAAAGCGGAAAGCATTCGGGTAGTGAACTCCGGTACACTGGCAAGTCCACCTGCCCTTCTCGGGACACGGTACAGCAGCCACTCAAGATACAAAAACAAAAAGAGATCGGGTCTTTGATGCACGATTTTTGGTATAATCCAAGGCTGCGGGAGGAATAAGGCATTGAGAACTCATTGACCTTCACGCTCTATGAGGGACTCTCATCCATGCACACCCCCTGATGCAAGGAACCAGACGGCGTGCAGCAAGCGTAACAATGAGGTGAAGCAGAAGCAGGGAGATTGATAACGGACTTGCACCCTCGGGCAGGGTACAGAGTAGTAGAATGGGATTGATGATGAGCGGGCAAAAGCCCCCCCCCCCCCCCCCCCAGATCTCCTGGTTTGTGAGCCAGGTTCAACCTTTCTTTTTTCTTGGCACGACACCACCAAGCACAAATCTCGATGATTAAACAGTTCGGTATTTCTACATGTGATTCACTGCCGAAAGCTACTTCTTGTTGAGGGAGGTGGTTCGGCTACCTTTTTCGTCGTGTTTTTCCTTGGCTACAATAATAGATTTAGGAAGCATATCTTACCCTTTCAAGAATAAGCTCTTGTGTAATCGTCCTTTTTTCGGCATGGCTTAAAGAGTCAAAGAAAAGGTCTATCAGTTGTTCGCTTACGAGTCATTTTACCCATTGGATTGATCTCTCTTCCTTAGCCCCAGTTGTTTAAGCGGCAGAGCTGGGGCGCGCTAAGCGATTTTGAATTCCTTAGCACAAGCGCTAAGCGATAATAATTCCTTGAATGGTAATTGCTTATCATTTAGGCATCTCAGGGTATAACATCAGAAAGCCTTCACACTTAGGCTCGAACTTGCCCCCAGCTTAACAGGCTCGCTCGGTTCTCATTTTCAGGACCAACTTAGAAATTCACTCCAAGTGAAATGCCTTATGCCGCACTTTCCGGTTGTAGGCCTAACCCATCCTCATCCTGGACTGATATCGAGATTATCTAACTCATTGTAACGCGTTTTCGTGTACTGATCTGTGATCAATCCTGCGTGAAAACGTAGTGAAGGTAGCTGCACTTCTCATTCTAATAGAAGGACCGATTCTGCAGCAAACACTAAGAGAGGGTGTGAACCTGGTTGCAGTTCTGTGCGTATTATTTTGAGTAAGATTTTCTCTTGTATAAATTTTTTTTTTTTTTGAGTTTTTTTCATTATTATTTTGGATATTATGGTTTTTCTTGATTTTGATTTTACATTTAGTACTTGCTGCTTGACTGAAAAATTGGTTTAGTGAAATTTTTATCTTCACTCTCTTAGTGATTGAATTATTACTGCTCAGTTGGAGATTTATCACAAAGTGATTCATGTCTTGATAATGATGATTGATTCATAGTTAGACACTCATCTAATGGCACATATTGTTGTTACTTTAGATTATCTTTCAGTTCCACTTGTTTGAGGTAAAGGAGATATGAATAATTCGAGGAGTTGGAGATCTATGCTTGCTTATCACCATTGTGGGAAGAGATGACACACAAGATACTTGTTGGTGTTTATATTTCAAGGCAAGATTGTCACTTTTTCATTGTATCAAGTGTGTTTAGCAGGCTACTTGATCCAACCAAGGGTTCTTATAGAACTATTTCATGATTACCATTTAGATCTCTAGAGAGTAGTATACTAGATTACTCTCTAGAGATACTATAGAATCTGTCAAGAGGTCATACATTTTTACTCTCTATTGTGCTTCCTTCACTTTTGACTCATGAATAATTATCATAAAAGCCATCAATCATATTACAAATGACTATTCTTTATTTTTTTTAATACTTTGATATTACAATTTTAATTGTATTGTTAGGGCCTATGTTGCACGGACACGGATACAGATACGGGGATACGACACGGCAAGATACGAGGACACGGCAAATTCTAAAAAATTAGGATACGGATACGGCTAGGATACGTTATGATAAAAAAAATAAAATTAAAAATAAAAATTATTAATTATAAATATTATGTATTTTAAAATAATTAAAAATACTGTATTTTAAAATAATTTAAAATTCTATATTTTAAAATAATGTAAAAAAAATTTAAACTCTCTAACACCCTCCCCCTCCCGAACCTTCCCCCACCTCCCGAACCTTTCCCCCCCTCCAAAACCCCCCTCCCGAAACCCCCTCCCCCCCTCCACAAACCCCCTCCCCCCCTCCCGAAACCCCCTCCCCCCCTCCCGAACCCAACCCCCCACCCGATTTTTGATTTTCGAACTCTCCCCCTCCCGATATAGATTCCAAAACCCACCCCCCCACGTGGCCTATCGGACACGTGTCCGACCCGTGTCGTCGTATCCACGTGTCGGACACGTGGACACGGCAGCACTTAGGCGTATCCGTGCAACACAGGTTAGGGCTAATGATTATGGTGATGTTAATATCAATGTTATTATCTTGCAGCATGTTCTTTATTTTATGGAATTTCATCAAAATTTTATATTAGTTGCTTGTATTACTAAATAATTAAATTATGGTATTATTTTTTTAATATTTTTTTTATTGGATCAGCGAACTTCATGGACAATTTCTTTAAATATTGAGATTGATAATTATTATATTATCTTTTTCATCCTTGGGATATTCACTGTATGCTTGAGGTCATACAAATATTTGGAGTTCATATCGAATAACTAGGTTTGATGATTTTTATTATTTTATTATTTTTATTAATAAATATACTCGTGATAATGATTGATTTTATTTAAAGCAAAAATTTAAATTTTTAATCATTATGTATATTCATAAAATATTTTTAAACTCAATTTCTTAGTAATATTTAGATTTTGAGAAATAATAATACTATAGAATATATATCTTGTCTATTTTCTTCATAATTTGTGGTTTTGTGATGAAAATCGCAGGTTATTTGATCATGAGAATGTCTGTCTACCATTTTTAATCATAGTTTTCTACAAGAAAAAATATATTGATTTTCTTAAATCTTTATCTAACAAATAAAATGATTTTGACATTTTGATTATTCTATAAAAGGGGCCAAGGAAGTATTATACACAGCATTATGGTATATATTTATCTATTTTTATGTTGATAATGATAGTGCATAATTTTTGAGTTGCATCAAACACTTCTACTTATTTATATAAATGATTAGGAAACTCATTTTGGGCATGATATATGTGTGCCTTTTTTATTGTTTCAGTGCATTTTTCATGTTTTTGAGTTTTATATGCTTATTTTTGGATAGTATTAGAGCCGACACTGCATACTCTATAGAGAAATTATGCAGTGAGAATTGGTAGAAAGTGCTGTTATGTGTTTTTGCTATGTGAGGTACTATACTGTGCATGGTACTATCCGGGGTTGGGCTGCCTATTGTCTACTTTCTTTGTATTTCTGCCAATGGGTTTGCATCGTCACTGTTAGTTGTAGTCCATTGCTGCCCATGCTAATCCAATTCAATCTGAGCTTCAGATTTGGCTTCCAAGGCGGCTCAAGTAAAGCTGTGGAGCATAATGGCCCATAGATGAAAATGGAAGCTCAAGTTGCATATGAACAGAGAGTCCTCCCTTCTGCTGGTCACAGATGTGTTGATGAAGCAGCCCTCATGGGGTTTTTACAACAGCACATTAAGCAGCATGCACTTGGTCTACAGCCACAGCATGGACCACTCAATAGCTGATAACTGGTGGTCTTGCTGGCGCCTTCAACAAGACTTGCACTACTCCCCTTGCTCACCTTATTATCCTTTATTAGGTTTTTTTTTTGGGTTTTTTTCTTTTTTTTTTTAAGTTGTGTGCTACTAATGTGGTATCTAGTTTGTTGTGCTGTTGTGGTGTTTTTTCATTGCTGTGACCTCAATTTGTCTGAGTGGAATAGCAGAGAAGCTTAGTGGGAGATATCTTATACTACTTATTTAGGATTTGGTGGATATTGATTGAGGTAGAGACGAGACTTTTAGTATGATGCACACACTATAAGAAGAGGTAATACACGGAGAGTTGTGAATTATAACTAGAGCAGAGATTGAGAACATAATAAATTATTAAGGGACATAGTTTGACTTTTAAATTTTTTTAGAGGGTTTTAGAGAATTTTCCCATTGTGATTTTTACTAAAAATGAATATGTAGAAATTCTTGCTAATAAAATAATAATATATTTTTTCTATTTTTTAGGTGTTACAACTCTCAATACTTATTATTTCCTTCTTATTTCATGAGTAATTAGCTTAGAAGTAAATAGTCATGTTATAAGTAATCATTTGTTATTTATTATTTTTATTATTGTTATAGTTAATGATTTGTATTTTATTTTTATTTTAAGATCTACTTATGTCTAAGTGCCTGAAAATTTATTCTTTTGTTAACTATCTTGTTAAATAATTCAATTTTATTCTAATATTTTTTTTTCTTTTGATATTTTTTGCAGGATCAAAAAATTTTGAGCCTCATTTACTTCAGTGCTAAGCAAGATGATTTGTATGTATTTTTTATGGTTAGAAAATTATTTGGGTATTTAATTATTATTAATTTTTTACTTTTTCATTCTCGACTTGGGTATGTATGTCTGGGCAAATTAAGAATATTGGATCCAAGTAAAAAAAAATATTTTTTAAATTAAATTATGAGACCTATCACCTAGAGGTGTCAAACGGGCCGGCCCAGCACGGCACGGCCCATTTTTCACGTGCCCAGCCGTGCTGCCGTGCCGTGCCCGGCACGGCACGGTTTTTAAAATTCGGGCACGGGCTCACGGCAAGGCAGGGCAGGCGGGGCGGGGCGGGTCGGGTCTGTTTGGACCCGACCCGCGGTCTTTTTACCGGGGGCGGGGCCCGGTTGGGTCACGAGTCACGACTCAGTGAGTCGTGACCGTGAGTCGTGACTCGTGACTCGTGACTCGTGACTCGTGAGTCGCGACTCACGAGTCACGACTCAGGCACGCGGGCCGACGTGCCGTGCCAAGGCACGAGTCGTGCCGGGCCAGGCACGTCACGGCTCGTGCCGGGCACGGCCCGGCACGTGGTTTGTTCGGCCGGGCCCGGCACGGGCCCGGGCACGTTTTTTTATCGTGCCGGGCCGGCCCAGGCACGGCCGAACCGTGCCGTGCCTCGTGCCGGGCCGGGCCGGCCCGGCCCGTTTGACACCTCTACTATCACCTATCATATATAAATACATTCAATCCAATTCATTAAGATGTGAGATGCATTTTTTTTAAAGATTGTGATCGAGTCGGCGTGCAGTGTTTCTTCTAGCTTCACTCGTTTTCAACTCGACCTAATCATAGTATTTTTATCGAGTTAAAGCTAGTTGTTAGCTCATGCCTAGGCTTGCTTAGACTAAACCCAGAGCTAGCATAGAACAAACCATGTTTAGTCTAGATCCAACCCAGGCTAGCTTGGGTTTGAACTATATTGGGCCAGACACAACTCATGCCTAGTTCCCGAGTCATGTTAGGTTTGCTTAGTAGGTCATTAGGTTATGTTGGGATGCCATATTTTACATGAGTTAGCCCAACACAACCCTTTGTCACTTTTATTTGGAATATATGTATAATAATTTTCATATATATTGTATTGATCATTATATCATTCATCATACTTAATGTCTAGTATATTCTCATAAAATGAAATTAAAAAAATAGACTTTATGTCGATTATTATACAAGTATTTTAAGATATTTTTTGGAAAATATGATTTTAACTTCTAATTATTTGATTAATTAAATATTTTCTCAATTTTTTAATTATGTATTTTTTGATTTTGTATCTTAGAAATAAATTATTTAGTTTAATTCATATGAGAAATTCAAGTCATAAACTTCATTAGAAAACTTAATAATATCATATAAATGCATAACAGAGCAACCCTACAAATACTAGGCAAATTAGATTAGGACAGTTCACATGCTGGGGCAATTCATTTGTTGTTCGCATTAATATCTGACGTTGAAACTTGATTTCGATCCTTCTTGAATTTAGAATACTTGTTAGTACTATTGATTCCTCACATTGATATCAGAGTTTACATTTTTGGAATCAGAGCTGAAACCTAAAATTTTTACATAGATTACTTCCTCATATTTAGTATTATAGCCAATTTTTCCCTTACAATAACATTTAATATCAGAGAAAAGTTTATCTCAAAGGTTTGTCTGTAAGATCTATTAATAAAAACTTTGTAAATGATAGAATCAATAAAATTGAAGATAGAGAATTTTTAATTGATCTCATATAATTGACAATCTATCTAGTTAGAAGTGATATTTATTTTTTCATTTTGTATGATTTATAAGATTCTAGATGAGTTAGTAATATCACTTTACTCATCCCATATAACAAATGTATAAGATTAAGATTAGAAGTCTAGAGATTTTACTAACATACTATTTAGTTTATCTATTATACTCAACATACTATATGGCTCTAAGATATTTTATCAACATCAATCAAAATGTAGAAAAATAAGATAGATAAAATAATGTTTAGTATGATTTTTTTGTATTCATTAAAAGAAAATTTTTTAGCATTCCACTATCAATTTATGAATGATTGTGAGTTTTTCATTAAATTTAAATTACATTACCGATCAAGTAAATATATATGAGGCTAACAAAGATTTATTGGAATTATACCTTATTCAACATGTAATAAGAGTTGAAGAAGTATCAATCATAACACAAAGAAAAGAATGATAACCTCAATATAGTGCACACATTATAGTATGACAAAACTACATCAAAGAGAACTGTAAGGAATTATTTTCTAAGAGAAGATTAAGAATGCTACAAACTACAAAGGGAGATACTAATTATAGAGGTCATCCAAGTGTTCTCATGGAATTCTCTCTCAATAATCCTTACAAGAGAATATACAATTTTTTTTTGTTAGTAAAGAATTGAGGCTAGTAGAGTATTAATAAGAAGCAATCCTATTGGCTGAATGTATTTTTAAAGTTTTCACTGCATGTCCTTTAAGATTATGTATACTAGAGAAAAATTATTAAACTTACCTATTAGATTATTTGAAAATATTTGTCTCATTCAAAATATCTTCTTAGATCGAAATAAAATGATACCTAAGATAATAAATTATATTTTTCTTTATTATTTCAATATCCAAAAAGATATAATTATTATATATCATGGTCTAGCAGAGCATCAATGAGTATTAATATTATATTTTTTAAGCTTCACTTATTTTTTAAAAAGCCTATGAAATATAAGAATTTAGAAGATATACTTGAATATTATTTTTTTTACTATTCTGTAGTCTTATGTGAGCCTCTACTCATGAGAACTTCTTGGTCAACATTGTGATGACACTTATCATCATCGTATATACTAATAAATACAAATCTAATTAATTCTATAGAGAAAAGTTTTTTTAGAGAAAATCTTTTTCAAGTCTAAATAGTATGTTAGTTTATGAGTCTACTCTAATTTTAACTTTGAATAAGTCGTAATTATTTGAGACATGACACATTAAAAAGTAAAAATTTATTGAGATCTTGAGGCACAAGACACAATTAAGATGCGAGCTTTCTTTTTGTAAGATACATTCTACCTTATATATATATATATATATAATATTTTTTATAATTATCATATTAATAAAATATAATCAAATAAAAAATATCAAATATAAAAATTAAATATTATTAGTATTTTTCATTATCACAAATATTCTAAATTTTAAAATAAAATAATAAATTTTAATAATCAAACATATAAAATTTTATGATAATACATTGTATATAATTTTTGAGAATGAAAGAATTGAAGATTTGGAAATAATATGATTTGTGAGGACTTTGGGAATAGCATGATTTGTATGAAGGGCTTTAAAAATATTTGATTTGTGGAAGAGAGCGATTTTGAGGCAAAGCAAGGAGAAACAAAGTACTTTTGTAGTGGAGCTTGTACTTTATGTGTGTCTGAGATGCATCTTTAATAATAATGGAATGAACCAAAGATTAGCATACTTGATTATCAGGATATAGAATATATATTTTGAAAATGATGTATACATAGTATATTCTCAGTAGAGAAATCTTTTAAGAAAGTAGATAGTCTTAGAATTAGGTCTTTGATCTTAGTTTTTTGATCATTCCCCAAAAAAATAAAATAGTATATGTTAGGATTGACTCATATATCATATGAAATCTTAGAAAGTAACTATTATGGAGGAAAAAGTCACAAACTGAAAAATAGGCACATTGATATGTTGAGATCTCAATATGATTCTTGTGTACCGCAACTATATCAACTTTTCACTTAATCTGTGATGGTCATGACATGGTTCTTTAGGCTAAAATTTAAGTTATTTTCATGATGTGAAATATATCATTGTAACTGAGATGATATTGTGACATAAAAACATATTATCACAATTGATTTGATGTTTTGATTGAAAATATATTATTGCAACTCCATTTGCTATCAAGATATTGCATAGTTGTATTTAGAGTTGTCATGATACTAAATGTATTGACACAATATTATTTATGTATATTCATACTTTGTATTTAAATGATAAGTAAATGAGCATTGTAACAATAATATATTAAAAAAAAATACACACACAATCAAGAATCAACAATCATCTAAGTGTGAGAAATTAAGTGAGTGTGAGAAATTTTAATCTGACGGGAAACTCTCAATCACTCATCAATTTATTGTGGAATGCTAAAAAAATTTCTTTGATGAATACAGAAAAATCATACTAAAAATTATTTTATCTATCTTATTCTTGCACATATTGATTGATGCTGGAAAAATTTTTAGAGCTACATAGTATGTTGGGTGAAATAGATAAACTAAGTAGCATGTTGGTTAAATCTCTAGACTTCTAATCTTAATCTTATACATTTGTTAGATGAGATGGGTAATGTGATATTACTAACTCACCTAGAATCTTATAAATCATACAAAATGAAAAAATAAATATCGATTCTAACTTGATAGATTGTCAGTTGACAATCAAAATATGAGAATTAATCAAAAGTCATTTTCCATTCATCAAGTAGTTTAAATTTTGACTAAAGAATCACTTATGAACTCTTGTAGCACACGACAAATAATTTTTGTGCCCGAGACTCAATAAAATAATTACTAGAATCTTGATTTTTTTCATATATAAATAAATGCATGACTTACCACAAAACAAACTAAATAATCACATCAAGTTAGTGCCTTCTAAACCTACACTGCACACGTCATACTTATTTGGACCGCAACAATCTGCAACTAATTGTACAATCACTGCACTCAACAACGCTTGGTGCACACTAAACCAGCTCACTGCACCAGCCTCACAATTGCTTATTTTGGTTTGTGAAAGGTTTAAGATACCCGAAAGTAATCATAAGAGTTTGGTTTATGAGATTCATAGTTATTGATATTTACTTTTGATTTTGCACGCGTGAGATTATTTCTTATTTTATTATAAAAGTTTAAATGACATATTTATCTGGTTAATTATTTATAAAAATATCTTTGTTATGAAAGATGATAATTTAAGAATTATCCAACTTGAGGAATTTCTTTTGTCATAGTCTTAGAAGAAATAATTTTGAAAGTCTCGGGTATTTTTTAGGATTGGTGTGATTTATAATAATAGATATATTATATTGTCATAAATGAGATATATTGAATATTTTTTTAAATATTAATTTTTCTAAATGTGCTCTAGTAGATACTTTAATTTAGCTATGTGTAGATTTTTGTTTTTTTTTTTTATGAGTCTACATTATTTTGAGGAGAGATATTATGATATTTATTTATTAGATATGAATGTATTATTTTGATTTTTATTTAACTTTTTTATTCTAGATATGAATGTATTTTTTTGAGAAGAGATATTATGATATTTATTTATTTTTTTATGTTTTTTGATGAAAACACTCAATATTTGTGTGATCCCAATAGTTTTTACTTATTTTTATAGTGGATCAGGGAACATATTTTGGCGGTGAGATATATATATGCACCTTTTTTTTATTATGTTAGTCATTTTTCATGTTTGATGTGTTTTATTTGCTTTCTTTTTTTTTTTTTATGAATAATTTGTTTTTTTAGTTCTCATTCAAATTTTAGGATTCTTACTTTTTGGTCTTGACATATTTATCATCCAAGATAGTGATAAATTATATTGGAAGTGGAAGTGATCAACATTATTAGTTTTTACTAGTAATCATACTTATGAACCTGTATGACAATATATTGGAGTCCTATAGTTCGATGTAGATGAGTATTCGTTATGAAGTCTAGACTTGATATGAAGTTAAACTAATAGAAAGTCAAACTAGTTGCGAGAAGCTTTACTCAGACATATAAGATTGATTTTTAAAATATTTTTTTCTAGTATGCAAGATTATCTATATCAAGTCATTTATATTTTTTAGTAATTTTTCACGTGTATGCGGTGTATCATTTAGATAAAAAATATATTTCTTCATGGTAGCTTAGAGGAGATGATACATAAGGACTCTTCATTGGGTTTTATAGTTTCAAAGAGAATACATTATGCTCGTAGATGGTGGAAAGACCTATAGAAGTTGTTTTTGGAGATTTATTTTAGATAATTCTTACTTTTACAAATATAGTTCAGGTGATGTATGTCTTTTATTATTGGTTTGTGTACATGGAATTATTATCATATGGTATAATCAATTGTATATTTTATAATTGAAATAATATTTTTAGATAGAATTTTAGATAAAAGATGTTGGTCGATTTCATTTCTTTCTTGAGATTGATGTTGCTTATTCAAATATAAAAATAATTTTGACAGAATAAAACTATACATTAGATATTTTTTCTTTGTTTGAATTATTAGGCTGTGCTCAAAACGATACTTAATTTGATATATGTAAAGATGTTTCTTTGGACATAGGTGCTCATGTCAATTCTACCAGATGTAAGAGCACTGTATGAAAATTTAATCATGTGATCGTTACTTTATATAATATTTTTTTTTTGGTCAGTATAATTTAGTAATTTTTTAGACTCTCATAGATGGATTCATTTTGATATTATTTTTCATATGCTGATATATATGAAGAATTCTCAGAGGCTTGTAATTTCTTGACCACTCATATTGTTGACATAAGCCTCCCCTTGAATCACCCTTGAGGGTAGGTCTAGGCTTGGTATGACCCTCCCTATCACATCGACCAAACTCACGAGATTGTTGTTGTTTTGATTATATTATTGACTTCAATTAAATTATATCCTAATTATTGAAGGTTGGTTGTAATTCAGATTTTTTTATAAATTGGTGATAGGTTTATCAAGGTTGGTTGTCTACTTGACGTAGCCCTTCTCATTTATCTGAAATCGGGACCAACAATGCAAACATAACTCACACATGTAAAGCACAATGTTATTTTGATTGTATCTGTGATGAAAATTTATGATATATCAATCGATATATCTCCGAAATATCCATAAATTTCAAGTAACGGTCTATCTGTCAAAATTAATTCTTGATCTTTGATTGGTACTCATATAAAATTATATATTTATATATCTCTGATATATTCGATATATCCGTAAAATTCAAGTGCTGTTATTTTTATCGAAATCAATATTTTAATCCTTGGATTGTGTTATGTTTCCTATTCATATGTTTTGATCTTTGTCTGACATATGTGTGTAGGATGATGGCATTGCTTCTTCAGCTGCCATGGTGTGGGTTGATGCCATGACCAGCATGAGTGTGGGAGATCTTCTTTCGGAGGTTCCATCCGATGGGAATTCCGACTTCATCAAAAGGCCCATTGCTCACAGTGGGCAATATCACGAGTTCTGTTCCTTTAACTGTGATTCATTCGATGTTGCCATAGCTGCTTATATGGCGAAGGACAAACAAGACATGAATTCGCCCGCAGTGGATTGCCACTCCCGTCCATCTACCACCACCCTCTGGGATGCTGAAGAAACCTGCGATGCATTCTTGTTTCAGAGTACTCACATGGAGCAGCGGCGGCACACATCTCCTGCCACAGCAGCCTCACCTCCCAATGGAATTGTTCAGGTATGGGTATGGTGCTGATCTGTTCTGTCTCTCCTACAGCAACACTGTGTTGGTATCCAAAAATGTGTCTTCCATGCCTGTGTGTTTGCAGGAGCTGCACCACGTTCTAGATGATGCACCCGAGAGTTCTGCTGCTGGTGTGTACTGGGTATGTGCTTTTCTGAAGAACACTCGTGTGCTTGCAGCCAACTAATATTTCCATGACTAGTCACTTGCATGATTTTTTTTCTTGATGATTTTTTTTCCCTCTGGGTGTGTACTGGGTATGTGCAGGCCGAATCATTGAGAGCATTGGATTTTGATGTTATATCGACCAAATACCATGGCGAAGAGATGATGCTGGGTGACAGCTTGGGTGCCTTGAACAATCTCTTAGCTAACAGTTGTGATGTATTTCAAAATCCACTCTTTTGCGGCGGGCAAGGGCATGACAAAGTCGACTCTTCCTTACCCGGTGCACGAGAAGAGAAGATGTGATAGATGCAGAATTGTGTGAAATGGAAGTTTGATAAATTTGGGCAATCTGTACAGAATTAGCACAGCTTTTAGAGTATTAGCTAGTTACCCAGTAAATATTCGCCCTTTTAAAGTTGAGTGAAACATTGTGAAGACTAAAAAGAGCGATTGATGGTAACATTTACCTTTTTTTTTTTTTTTTGTGTTCATTGTTTTTTGCTAGTTTGGGTTTTTTTTTAATTATTTTTTCAATTTTTATTAGTGTTGTTTCCTTGGTATGAAGGGTAATAGGTTTCATATTTGAGACTCGTCTAGTAAAGTTTTTTTTTTTTTTTTTTTTTTTTTTTTTGAGGAAAAGATTATTCATATATTATTATCTCAGATTTTGAAGAGAAGTATATTTTTTGATGAAATCACAGTTTCCACTTTTTTGAAGAGAACTTTGATGGGATTGAGCATTTGCTATGCAAGGCTGGTTAAAAAAAGTAAAATTTGTGCTAGAAATAACAAATTTCTCTCTGTCATGATTTCTCTCTCTAAAGTCTCTCTCTAGTTTATAGGAACTTAGGAAGTGCGAATCTTAGGTTTTTTTGTTCTCTTTTTTCAAATTCAATTCATAATATTTCCTGACCCACACTCGCTCATATATGGGGGAGCATACCCGATGTCTTTGGGATGGAACTTAAGTCTATAAGGTTAAGAGTTTTTATCTATTTATCAATTGGATTGTCATGTGAGGCTGATTCAGGTTGTTTATGGTGACTTGGTAAGTTCATCATGTAAGGTGGTCCAGCTTGATCAGGCCTTGACCATTGCTCGTATTCAATGGGTGGTTTTGCAGGCACCACCTTTATCATTGCCAACATTATAATGCCCGGGAGGACCATTATAATGCTCGTATTCAAGAGTTTTTTAGTATGATTGCATATTATTTGCATTTAAAATGAATAATTAAAAAAGGAACAGCAGCTTTAAACAGATAAAGTATGCACATGGTAGTGAAAATAATATTTTTTGATATATTGCATGAAAGCAATATTATGTTTTGTGATTATATATATACATGCTATCTTAGAAATTTATAAATTTTGCATCATTTGTGTAGAATAATTTTGCATTTAACTTATTTAACAAAGATATTATAATAAAATAAAAAACTTGTATAATAATCGAATGACCTTCCATTAAATTTCTAAAATAATAGTTTTGCATACATTTTAGTTCATTATATGATTTTGAATGTATCAAATTGTCTGGTCTATTTATTATACAAAAATGAATTAGATAGTGCAAGTAATATTCCATAGATTAATTAAACTGAATAATGATAAAACTAGCAATATATTTGAGATTTAACGATGAAATATGTTTTTAGTTTGTGTTTGAATGTTAAGATGAAGCTTTCGGTTGTTATGGCATGAGGGCCAAGATGAAGCTTTCACTTGCCAAGTTGTTTGAGTCCTTAACCAGTTGTGGATGAGACAAAGTTTCCATCATTCATCCAATTCCCAAATAATATTCATGCATTTTTTTTTTTTCAAATGACCTTGATGATTACTTTAGAGGGAAAATCAATTGCACCACTTATTTCATCAATGAGTATATTGTGTTGCGATTATCATTATGGCTTCCCATTTAAACCTTCGTGAAGTAAATTTGTGTTTTTCAAAGATAGTGCTAGTTTTAATTTATTTGAATATTATTTGGATGTTGATGAAATGTATCACAGTAAATATCATCTATTAGTTAGATATCTCAGTGGCTAAGATTTTCTTTCTTTATACTCTTAAGATCGAGGTTATAAGCCAATCATTGATGTCAACTCAAAGCCCAACATGTAGATGATAATTGGGTATCCTTGGTTTTCCAAAATAGAGGTAAGGGGAGTCATATCAGTGACTTGTTCTTGGAATGTAGTTCCCAAGCATCATATTAGTGTCTTGTTCTTGGAATATAATCAATTGGGAATCATCATATTCTAGTAGTAATTTCAAGAATAATTTTAAATAAATAAACTTTGAGAGATTTTAATATTTTTTTATTATAGAAATAATTAATTTTACAAGGGGAATCATCTTTTTATAAATTAGAAATATATTTGATATCTTTGTAGAGATTGAATTTTTAAATTATAATCCATTAGATACTCATAGTACTCCAAGTACCATCAAGAGAAATAATAAAAAATATTTTTAGCTTTAGAATTTTCTATCTATGTACATAAGTTATTATGCTGAACATAATATTAATGGATTGTACAAAACTTAACATAATATCTCAAGGAACAAGAACATAACACAACTATAATAAATACCAGTTTTAATGTGGTTCATTAGCCATTTAATATGACTAGCTATGTCCACCAAAAAAGTGCATAGTGCTTATAGATTTATTAACTCAAATGTTTCAATACATAACCTAGAGAGAGAGAGAGAAAAGAAGAAGAAAAACAAAACACACATTTGTGATTATAGATTATATATATATATATATATATATGGTTCATACATAGATCATAATGAGTCAAATCTTTAAAGCGGATCGGGTCATGCTCCAAAATTCCTCCGGCCTGCTGACCAAGCAATGGGACACCCATTATTATTCCAATGCTACTTTTTCAATCTCTAAGCATATTAGTACCAACACCTATAAATAAAATAGAGAAATAATATAGAGGATTAAAGAAACAAATAATAAAACAAATTATATACTACAATGAGAAAATGATAAAATAGTTACTCAAGAAATAAAATAAATATTGAGAGCTAGCAAACATACTATCAAAGGGGAAATCTAGAAATAATTTTATTTTTTTTGAAAATTAATGGGACATATTTAGAAGAGTTGTAGAATATTGCACACTTAATTACGACAAGCATTTTTAAATTCAAAGACGACATAGTACACTTTTTTATATGGATTTTATTGGTCAATACCAAGACACTTATACATTCTGGATACCTTCTACTCATACCACATTAATTAGATCCACTCATGCTATCCTATATTCTTGGATTGTAAACTAGGGAGCTAATACTCATATAATAAATAATCACACTTTTTTGTTTTTAAAACGAGACTATAATATTTGATATAGTTATGGCCAATAGTAGCTTTGTTCGGGCCAAAAAAATATTAATATCGAGTTGTTTTCTTTACCTAAGATTTATATGTACTTAAGTTAAATAATAATTTATTATTATCAACTATTTTATTTAGTAACAAAATTGTTATATTATTTTTTGATTTTATTATATTTATAAGTAAGATTGATAGGCTTGATAAATTATTTACCTGACAATTGAGCAAATTAGACTATAAATATTTTTACCCACCGACATGAGCTCATATACATACATGTTTACTATTGATTCATTAATAATACACACTCAACAGAGACAATTACTATTGGAGAAACTGAAAGATTTAGAATCATGTATTAGATAAATAAATTATAATATTTGGGAGACTTTTTAATTAGGAAAACATAATAAAATTTTTTATTAGACACATAATGAAGATTTTAGGACACTTATCATATTTGATTTACTCATGTATTTAAAAACCTTATAGTATGACCAGATATAATGATACTAGATATTTTATTAATTTTATCTATAATTATATTCAATATACATAGTTATCAATATTTAAATAATTATCTCAGATATTTCAATTTTTATATAATTTTATGAAAAAAAAAAAGAAAAACACAATCTGATTTTGACATTAATATATTAAGAAATAACAATACTTTAGAATATATTTATTTATATTTTTCTTGTTTCTTTGAAAATACGAAATAATTAATGACGCATATTTTATTGGAACATCAACATATTATATGATGTGTAAGTTGAAAAAAATATTATCTTGTTAAGATAATTATGACAATCCTGCTTCCAAGAAATATATCTATATTTTTTAAAGAGAAATAGTATTAATCATTACCTTTATAATCAATACAATATTATTTTATACTCTCATGTCAAATCTTATTCTAGCTAGAGGTGTCAATTTTGCCGAGCAGCCCAGACATTACACAAGGCATGGCTCTACTTGACCATGCCAAGAACAACATAGCTTAATTCAAAGTCGTCCTTGGATGTGCCTCGTGACTTATCACACCAAAGATCCGAGCACAAGAGGCGTGGCATGGCATGACTTTGCATGATGGCCCTTGTAGGACAATGTTGGCATAGTTGGCTAAATAGGCTAGCATAGTCCTGACTCGGACTAGCTTGGAACATACTACCTTAGCATTGCCTGACCCAGACTAGCCTACAATAAACCAAGCTAGCCTATAATGAATCAGGCTAGCCTGTAATGGATCGAGTCAACCTAGCCAAGCATAAATTAGCTTGGCGCATAACCCAACAAAAAGGCATGCCAATGAACTACACCTTTTTAGAAATATGATAGAACCACATGGCACTTGGAAAATAATGTGGCATGTTGAGCATGATATAATGGCCTGGATGTGCTTAAAAATGGGTTGTGCCATATGGTACAATTCATTTGATACCTCTAATTCCAGCAAATATAACCAATAGACGATTGTTCATGTCATCTCAAGTACAACTTCTTTGAATTGAATACTACTCAAAATGAATATATGTTTTACTTACTAGAAACAATAATGATTATTAAGAGAGTCGATTTGATATTTTTTAAGAATAAGTCTTTATTCAAGGACTTGATTTAAGAAACCCCTTTTAACCCTACTCATAAATTTAAACACTAAACTACTAACATGATTAGTTTTAGGGATAGTAATGACATCACTTCTTGGCGTTGCACTAGGAAGAGAAACATAATCTAAGTCTTTCACTAGATATCAGATATATGAGTTCACTAAAAAAAAGAAATGAAAGTTAAAATACTTGATAATCTCAATCTAAAAGATTATACAAAAAGGATACTAAGATAATCTTGCGAGACTACTTTTATTGAACATCAGCTAATCCAGGTCAAAGTAATGACTTTGACTTTCCAATTATATTAGGTAAAGAACCAATGACATATTTTATTCAATACTCATTATCTCGAGTAGTCTCATATTCTAATTCTGACACTTTATATTTTAGTTTATGGTTCTAATTTGATAATTTAAAGATCTCGAATAAACTTTCTAAGGTACTTTTGCTCTAAAATAATTAGGTAGGCTAGTAGTGAGATGCAAATGACATAATAAATATGAGACTTGAAAGAAAGACACATCATCTGAAAGTCATTTTAATAGGAAAAATATTTACAAACTTATGATATCAATAACTAAAATATATTTTCTAATGTAATCAAAATAATTACTATTAGATTTGTTTTATCTATTATAGCATTTTATAGATAGATTCTGTCTCAACTAATATTAAAAATACATTACTTTATCTCAAGAAAAAGGTGTTATGTCTCAACCATTATATTTAATAATTTTTTTTCTGATTTTATCATATTTAACCTAAAGAATTCTGTATGTTAGACTATTTATTTTTTTCAACATAAATCAGGTGGTCGCATTTTATGTTAATAATATATATTTTTATTATTTTTATTATATGAGATTATCAGTAAGATATATTGAAACAAAAATAATTTTTATAAATCATGTTTTAAATAAATATTTTATGATATCTTATGTATACCTTGAGTATTTTTTATTGAACCTCAAGATACATTATTTTTTTCTAATAAAAGATATGTTGAGATGTCCAACAGTCCAAGGTGTCCATTTGTATGACCCACAATAATCAACTTGTTTCACAGCATGACACAACTAGAGTGGTATGGGCTAGGGTTTTTAGCACGTGTACCTCAAAACAAGCAGCACAGCTTAGCCCAGCACACCGGCACAAATGGGGCGAGTTTTGGCATGGATCATCAACATATGCTAACCCACACCTGAACAAGGCTAACCAAAAGCACACGCATGCTAGCATGGAATGAACCTAGGCTATCTTGGAAGGAAGATATGCTAACATAGAATGAACACAAGTTAGCATGGAGCCAACTCAAACTAGAAAGAAACAAACCCAAGTTAGCCATGAACTTGTCATATACACATTTTGAAATACTGAGTTAAAATAATATATGTAAATATAGAGATTTCCAACAAGCCTTGCCGGATAGTCTTGACTCATTTTTAAGGTCCAATCGAATCACTATGTCATGCTTGACTAGTCAAGGTTTTACCATGGTCATGACATGCTAACAAACATTTAAATAAAAGAGTATGACAATGATGTTGGCTCACCGACTACCAAAGAAAGCCTAATTGAAGTCCAGGGTAGCATAGGTTAGGTCTAGGTTAGTATCGGGTCAAGTCCATACCAGCCTAGGTCCATGGCAGTCTAGGTTAGTATGGGTGAGGTCCATGCCAGTATTGGTTAGTATGGGTCAGGTCCATGCCATCCTAGCATGGGTCATGTCCATGCTAGCTTGGGTCATATCCATGCTAACGTAGATCGAATCCAAAATAGTTGAGCCTAAACCAACCCACACAAATTGATGTGTTGGGTCAAGTCATGCCACAACCTTTGCAACACACGAGCTAAACACCATAGCACAACATGTCAGAAAACAAGTCACCAATTATTCCATGCTTATTGCAACCAAGATTCTGGATATGTAGGGTTATATGACAAGCTAGTTTTCGGGGGCCATTGAACAACTATACATATATTTTCTAACAGAAAGAAATGACATGTCTCTTGAAGAAGTACACCAATACTTAAAAAATATCTAAGACAATCTAAATTCACCTAAAATACACACTTTATGCCATGTACAATCATCACTTGGATATACAAGTTAGAATAAGATTCGACATGAGTGGATACAAAAAGTTATATTGATTAGAAGTTCGTTGTCAATATTGTTAATCATCAAAAATTTCAGACATACTTTTATATTATTAGAATGTCCGGATCATCTTAATTAGATATTTTTTTTATCTTACATATCATATAATATGTAGACGTGCCAGCACAAAATATATCATTAATCATTTGATGTATCTCAAAAAATAAAAAAAAAAACTAATGAGAAATATATTCTAAAAAAATATTACTTCTCACATCCAAATATCACATCAAACTAAGTTTTATTTAAAAAATCATAAAAACAAAAAAAAAAATTGGGTTAATTCATTAAATACTAATAACTAAAGTTAACAACAAAAATAAAAAAAAAATATCTTGAATTATCATATTTATTTATACTACATGGTCTCTAAAAAGTTGTGCAAATCAAATAGAATGAACCCCTCTCATTTTTTTTTGTGATGTGTTGGATAATAAGTTATATTATATTTTCATAACTAAATATCTCACAATCAATACATTTTATTCCTTTGATGTATTACTCTAAAATTTACAACATCAATTAATGACAAACAAAAAATTTATAGCTTATATAATACTTCTCACATAAAATTATCTCTATCAAGAGTGTAAAAGTAGTAAATTAGCAATAATTTATATCTAAATGGGCTCAAGTAGGTGGATAAGAACAGATATAGTCCATTCTTAGATATTTATCAAGCATGTTTTTCATGCATATATATAGGAAAAGATTAAAAAATATTATCACAAATGTATTGCTTAGTAAAATATTGAGCAAGGTGGATTGTACCTATTCTTATCATCCTACATGAGCTCATTTAGATATAAGATAACTATTTATTTACTAGTGATACACTCTTGATAGAAATAGTTTCATTAGAAAAACTATTGATTTTAGAGTTGTATATCAGAGGATTAAAATGTATTAATTATTAGACATATTAGTTAGGAAAAAATAATAAAACTTCTAATTCTGAATTTTGAGGATACTGAGAGATGCTCATTCTTTTTGATTTACTCAATTATTTAGAGACTATGTAAGATGATTGCATGTGATGACTTAAAATGTTTTATTATTTTTGTTGTTAATTTTTAATTATTAGTATTTATATAATTATTCCATTTTTTTATTTTTACAAAATTTTTGTAAAAAAATAAAACTTAGTCTGATTGTGATATTTAGATGTTAAGAAGTGACAATATTTTAGAATATATTTCTCATTAATTTTTTTTTGTTTCTTCGAGAAACAACAAATAATTAATGACATGATATGGGCTGGCACATCTACACATTATATGATACGTGAGATAAAAAAATACCTAATTAAAATGATTTAGACAATCAAACTATATAAAAGTGTGTCTGAAATTTTTGAGGATATACAATAATGATTACTAACATTCTAATCAATAGGATATCTATTTATATTTTCTCATATTGAATCTTATTCTAACTTGTATATCCAGGAGATGCTAGGTGTAATCAAATCATATATGAGATTTCGTTTTGAAACTTTTATATAAACTAATAGTAAGATGAAGATAGACATACGTAGTAAATATGAGGCTTGAAGGAAAGGTCGATTGGCTCAAAATTATGTTGATAGCAAAAGTATTTAAAAACATATTGTATAATCTAATAAGATATTTTTCTAATGTGATTAAAATGATTACTTAAGTTGACATTTTATTATAGTATCTCATATGTGGATCATGTATGAACTAGATATTAGAAGTATAAAAATTCAAAATAATTTTAATAAAAAGATATTTATGTATCAACCATCAAATTTAATAAATTTTTTATATCACATTTGACTTTAAAAGATGAGTGTTACATTTTTTTATTTTTTCCTATGTAAATGAGGAGTTAACTATGTCACATTTATAATATATGTCAATAATATTTTAATTATGTGAGATTATCAATTAAATATATTAAAACTAAAATTATTTCTACATACTATGTTTCAGGTTAATAATTTAAGATGTCATAGATATTTTTTATGTATTAAGATTAAATATTCAAGAGACGTAACATTTCTTTCTTACGGGAGAAATATGTATATGTGTCCAACGGGTTGAGGAGGCCCTTGGTATGACCCATGAAAACTAGCTTGTCGTATAACTCTGCAAGCTCAAAACCTTGCTTGTAATAAAGCTTGGAAAACTAGTGACATGACTTTGACAGTTCCTTGCTAGGATTTTTGGCTCATATGATGCAAAAGTCGTGGCATGGCCGAACCCAACACATCGACCTGTGTAGGTTGATTTTGGTTTGGCTTGCTTGGACTTGACCTAGGCTAGCATGGACCTCACCCAAGCTAGCCTAGACATGACCCATGCTAGCATGAACTTCAACTAGGCTTGCTTGGGTAGTTGACAATCCAATGGTCATGGTCAAACTTTATTTAAATTCTTGTCAGCATGTCATGACCCATGGTAAATCCATGACCTATTGGGCACGACATAAGTGGTTCAACGTGGCCATAAAAAAATGAGTTGTGAGTGTCTGGCAAGACTTGTTGGAAATTTCTAACTTTGCATATTTTGTTTTAACTTAGTTTTTCAAAATGTGTACATATTGACTCTCATAAATAGCCAGACATGATGAGTTCTTCACTAGCTTGGGCATGTTCCTTGCTAGTATGAGTTGGTTCCATGCTAACTTACATTAATTCTATGCCAGCTTGGGTTCAATCCAGGCTAGCTTGGGTTCAATCTAGGCCAGCTTGGGCATGGTCTAGGCTAGCCTTGGTCGGGTCCAAGCTAGCATATGTTGATGTTCCATGTCAAAACCTGCCCACATGTGCTGGTGTGTCGGGCTAGGCTATGCTGCTTGTTTTGAGGCACATGGAACATGGGCTCTAGTCCATGCCACTCTAGATTTGTCAAGTTGTGCTGCTTGTATTGAGGCACATGGAACATGGGCTCTAGTCCATGCCACTATAGTTTTGTCAAGCTGTGCTGCTTTTCTTGAGGCACATGGAACACGGGCTCTAGTCCATGCCACTCTAGTTGTGTCAGGTTGTGCCACTAGTTGGTTTTTATGGGCCATACAAAGAGTCACCTCGAACTATTTGACATCTCTACATATCTTTTAGGAGATGTGAGTTCCTCTCCTAAGGAACTCACATCATAGAAACATTGTAGATTTGATTAATTTTCTATTATTATTTTGACACTATGAATTTTTAGTTTGTTGTTCTCACTTAACAACTATAAAATATCGGATAAACTTTCATATAAACTTAGTCATCTTAAATATTGACATGCTAGGTATAATCAAATCTAATCTAGACTAGCCTTGGCTTAGTCTAGTCTAGCCTGGTTTGTTATAGGCTAGCCTGATTTGTTTTATGCTAGCATGGGTCAGGCAAGGCTAGAATGATTTGTTCCAAGCTAGCATGTGTCAGGACCATGCTAGCTTGTTTGGCCAAGCATGCCAAAATTGGCCAGCATGGGTCATCATCTTGGGTCATGTCATGTTGTGCCTCTTATCCTAGGATCTTTTGCCTAACATGACTCACAACACATCCAGGCATGAATCTGAATTGAGTTTGCCAGAATCTTTGACCTGGCATGTACCGCGACATGTCTAGGCACAACTCTGAATTAGTTTGTGTCATACATGGCATGGTTGGGTCGAGTCATATGTGTCATGGTCGGGTCGAGTCATGCCTCATGTCATGCCCAGGCTGCCTGGCTTAGTAGACACCTCTATCTAGAATGAGATTTGACATGAGAAAATAAGAAATGACATATTAATTATCAAATTAATGATTAATATAATATATCCTCAAAAACTTTACGCATATTTTTTTGTTGTTGGATTGTCATAACTATCTTAATTAGATAATGATTTTTTATCTTATCAACCATATAATGTGTTGAAGTTTTAGTAAAGCACGTGCCATTAATGACTTAATATAATTGAATAAATAAGAAATTGATAAGATATATATTCTACAATATTGTCAATTCTTAATCTGTAAATGGCATAATTAGATTGAACTTTTATTTATTTTCATAAAATTGAATAAAAATTGAAATATTTGAGATAAGTCTTTAAATATTGATAACTATATATATTGAATATAATTATCAATAATATATAATAAAATATCTTGAGACATTTTATCTAGTCATCCTATAAAGTCTTCAATATACAAGCAAATCAGATAGAATAAGTCACATAATAATTTTGTGATGTGTTAGATAAGAAATTTTATAATGTTTTCCTAATTAAAAAGTCTATCAAATAATATATTTTATTTATTTGATACTTGAATTTTAAAATCTTTAGATTGTCCAATAATAATTGTATTTGATGAAAGCTATAATCAATGAATCAATAGTTTACATGCATCTATATGAGCTCATGTCGGTGGATAAGAACATCTATAGTCCACCTCACTCAATTGTCAGGTAAGTTATTTATCAAGTCTGCCAATCCTACTTATAAATATAATAAAATCAAAAAAAAATTCATAATTTTGTTTGTCCAACTAAATAACAAATAAATAATAAACTATTATAAAACATTAGTATGTATAAAACTTATATAAAGAAAATGACTCAACATTGATATTGTTTTGGCCTTAACATTACTACTATTGGTCATAACCATATCAAAAATTATAGACTCTAAAATAAATTAAAAAGTGTGATTAGTTATTATTTGAATATTAAATTCAGGGTCTACAATCAAAGAATATAATATAATATGAGTGAGTCTAGTAGATACGTACAGTCTGAGTAGAAAGTATGGTGAATGTATGAGTGTCTCCGGCATTGGCTAATAACATCCATGTAAAGAAATCCAAAATATTTATGCTCATAAAACATAAATATAAAAGACCAATAGATGTGATCATAGAAAATCTAATAAGATTTGGTCCAATACTTTGTTTTATTGTCTTTGAATTTCAAAAAGCTTGTCATAGTTAAGTATGCAATGTTTTACAAATAATATAAGTTTCTAGTAGCTTTTCCATTTTGATAGTATATTTGCTAGATTCAATATTTATTTTATTTATTGAGTCACTATTTTATCATTTTCTCATAATTTTTGTTTTTTTTATTATTTTTTTTAGATGGTAGTAAAAGAACTAAAAGTATCTGATGGAGCACAATTTAAAAACTAATCTCTGCAAAAATATCATATATATATCTCATCTATAATAAGATGATTTTCCTTATAAAATAAATTATCTTTATGCTAATAAAATATCAAAATCTCTCAATGTTTTTTATTTAAAACTATGTAGGAAATCACTAGTATAGTCTGGTGGTTCCCAACTCTTAGTACTAGGAGTAAAATGAGTATCTTTATTTTATCATAATGTTTGCTAGCTTTCCCCTTACATCACATTATCAGAATGTCATCCATGTAGATAATTTGTAAAATCATCTTACAATCAAGATTTATTCAAAAGAATAAAGAAATACATGTTATAAAGGAGACGACTTCCTATGAAAACTCTGCAAATTAGACATTACATAACTATTTTATAGTCGAGTATTATATACTAATACATAATTTTCTACTATCAATAATATACTTAATACATATTTTTCTCAATACTATGTAAAGTTCTCGAACTCTTCTTTAGATATAATATCTAACAACTACCTATGGTTTGACTCATCCTTTTATAGTGGGTACCATGAATTGAGATTTTCATTCAACTATCTATGATCTCATAATCTTTTTATATTATGTTACAAAATTCTTGTTTCTCTAAAAATAAATCAAAATTATAGCAAATTATTAGTTTTGAAAATCTTAATTTCTATCTCTTTTATTATGCCAAAATCCTAAAATTGATTTTTTGCAGAACTATGTACTACTGTGTGTAATCATCTTTTCTACTCCCCTCAATCGTGCATGAATGTTTCCACCATATCATATATTTGCTGCCACCAATTCACATGCTTACTGGCACTCACCTTGTGAAAAAAAAAATCATTATATACATAAAATTATCATAATATTGAATGTCTTCATTATTTTTATACATAAGAATTATAATGTTTAATATCTATTCATCAGATATCTTTTTGGTTATCATGATCTTGTTAAACAAATTAGTCAACTATATTTTTGATATTTATTTTCTTGATAATTTATTTTATCTCTATTAGTTTTATTTTAATCACATATCTAAAATTGTTTAGTAATGTACTAATCTCAATATTCAAATTCATTTTTATGAATTTTTCAAGAAATCATGAAAATATACTTTATAAGAGTTTAATTATATTTATTCATAATATACTTTACCTGACTAATATCTTTGCTATTCTTCTTTCTCATCAAGGTAATTTAAAAATATTATTTTCTTTTTTTTTTTACTTTATAATTTCTTATATAACTTATCATTTATCTTAAATTTTATTTCACCTACCATATTATAAAATAATTCTTAAAAAAATAAATGTTATAATACTCTAAATAAAATTTTTAAAGAATATATACTCGTATAATGGATAAAAGTGATTGGACCATTTCACATATGTGTTTCTTCCTTAAAAAGTATAAAATAAAAATTAAAAATAATGAGAGAAACTATAATAAATATTATATATAATATTTAATATGCATACATATATATATATATATATATATATATATATATATATATATAATTTAAATATGCATTATTATTTTTCTTTTTCTTTTATGCTTTTATTTTTCATTTATTGAGAATACTTGACTTGTGAGTTACCCCAAACTACACATATAGGTTCTCCAAAATAATTTATGATTATTAGTAAAATTTTATATTTTATATTCCCCGATTTCTATCTCCATTATGAAAAAAAAACCTAGTTAGTTATAACATGGTATCAAACGTATCATTTCAAGCGTGAGTAGATGCATTATGTTGTCTGGGCAATGATACATCTTCTTGTGAGTTAATTGATAATGTACATAACCAATTAATATTGGCAATGATAGAGTTTATGAGTTGTTGAGACCAAAATCTACATATAATGAATATTTTGATAATTTCTTTGGTGTGTTGTGGATGTTAGACATGCATTGACATGAATTCGGTAATCTAGAACCGAACTACAATGAATAGTGGTAGTTTTCATGGTGGTTGACAAGTTGGTTGGTTTGGTATATAATTGATACAATAAGTATGTGTATGTTTTAAAGTTTTTATAATTTTTATTTTCATAGTTTTAACATAATATCAAGTTGCCTTGTTTTAATTTAGCATAGTTTATTTTTTTTTTGAAATTTATCAACTATGAATGTTAAATAAAATAAATGAAAATAGTTAAAATCTATATGATATCATTATGAATAACTTAGTGATCAAATACAATTTCAAGTGGGCTACATTGGTAAAGATTTAGTTTGTGTCCCAACATATGTGGACCACATAATAAAAGATTCACCTCAAGTCAAGACTCATAAGTGAATAATGATAGATGTACAATAACTAATATATTTTTGATAGTCAATAGATCATAGTGTGAATAGTACATTTAGTGAATTTTCTTCTTATGACACATGCAATAAGTTTTGAGACATGTCCATATCAATGATATTATTTGTCATAATTTATCTATATAAAAGTATTACTCAACTATTGATATAAACATTGACTAATTAGGATGAGAAGATACATTATATGACTAGGATACAACTAAGAGGATATCTTTAGAGTAATACTTATATTAATAAATTAAATTTTATTGGATAGATTTCATAATAAAAATTTTAGCATTTTTTACAAATATGCATTAGAAAAATAATATACTATATGTGGATATATTTTTGATGAAAAAATACTTTCTCCTCTTAGAGATTTATTAGAAGGTATCTTTAGCATTTATTGCTACACCTAGATTGAGTTGAATTTATATGATCATGCATCACATGATAGAGTCTTCAACATATAATGATAGTGAGAAAACTTGTAGACATAATACAAGAGATAGAAACCAAGTAGATACTAATTTTTTCTATAAAAAATTAGGACATACATAAGAAAGACATAAAATATAGTTTGTTTAGCTAGAATGAACTTTTATAGATTCAAAAGCAACACAACATATTATTAGACCTACTTTTATTTGAATCTATATGATTGTATCTACTAGCTTTTTTATACTTACCCTTCAAGATTAGCATCTCTTTTTTCCATGATTGCTATTGACTTCAACCAAGACACTTATATATCAACTATCCTTTCTAATCACCACCTTATTCTATATATTTTTAGATTATATGCTCAAAATTCAATACTCAAATTACACATAATTATACTATTTTCATTTTTTTTAAGTAATTAAAGTTTTTGATATGGTTGTGACCAATAATATTATCATTTGGGTTAGCATAATATCAATGTAGAATCTTTTCTTTTGACATAAATTTTTATTCTTTTATATTTATATGCGCAATTGACATAATTGAAAAATGACTTAGATGGGAACTAAGTGAGGTGGGATTGTACTTGTTCTTGTCCATCCACTTAAGCTCATATATATATATATATCTACTATTGATTCACTAGTGATACACCCTTCACATGGATAATTATTATTGTAAAGCTATAGATTTTAGAATCATATATCATAAGAATGGTGTTTATTGATTATGAAACACATCAGTTAGGAAAACATAATAATGATTCTTCTCCAACACACTACAAGGATACTAAGAGGTGCTCATCCTAACATACTCAAATGTTTAGAGATTTTGTAGGATGATCACATATGATGACTCATGATATTTTATTATTTTTATTTGATATTTTTTGCTTATCAATATATAAAAATTATCTAAAATTTTATTATTTTTATGAATTTTTTTAAAAAAATTTAACTCTATCTTTTATAATATTTAAATGTTAAAAAGTAACAATATTTTAAAATATATTTCTTATAAGTTTTATTCTATCTTTGAGAAGCTTGAAATAATTATTGACACATCTTGTATTGATACATCTGCAAATTATATGATATGTAACATGGTTAGGAAAATCTAACTATATCAAAGTATGAAAATTTTGATGATAAATAATATTGACCACTAAGTTCTTAATCAATAGGATATCATTTTATATTCTCTCATGTCAAATCTCATTCTAGCTAGTATATTTAGAAGATAATTATGCATGTCATCAAGTGTTCCTTCGTTGAGTAGTATGCTACTCATAATAAATATATGTGTTGCTCACTAAAGACAAAAAATTGTCATTAAGAGTGACGATGTGTTATTCTTTGAAAATAAATTATATGTTAGTAAATTGATATCAAATACTACATATTTAAACAACATAATGGTATCTTCATTCTCATGTGTAGCTTTTCTTCTTCATATAGGGGTAATCTTTAATCCAACTATTATGTTTGTAACAAATACTACTAGCACGACTAGCATCCAAAATAATAGTGATACCACTAATTGGGCATTACCTCAAAATCTTAATTTAAATAACCCATTGGAGAAAAGATTTGAGATTATCAGGATATATATTTGAAGGTTGAGATAATTGATAATCTTAATTGATAAATATATATAATACTGATCCATTTATAATATTTCAATTATACTACTTTAAGAATAAAGATGTTTTCTACTCAATACACATTATCTTGATTATGCACCTATTCTAATTTTCGAAATTCTTATTTTTAGTTTATTGTTATTACTTGAAAATTACAAGCTCACAAACAAACTTTCCTATGCACTTAGTTATCAAGGATAGTGAATTGCTAGGAGTAATCAAATTTAATCACACATTAATTTTTTTTTCTTTAACTTATAGGTAAGCTAATAGTAAGATACAAATGAGTATACAAAGTGAAAATGAGGTTTGAAGGAAAAGTTGATTGGTTCTATGTTTTGTTAATAGAAAAAATATTTATAAACATATTGTATAAACTAATAAGATATTATTTCTCAAGAGATAAAAATGATTACTATTAAGTTTCTACTATTTATTGTAGCATCCTAGTGGTTTTGTGTATCAACTAAATATTTAAAATATATATCGATGATATTTTAATCATATGAGATAATTAATTATATATAGTGAAATTAAAACTATATAAAAAATGCTAGGAATAGGTATGGGACATCTTGTGACATGGCTTGGGCCATGTCATGATAGGGTTTCTGGCTCGCATGTTGCAAAAATTGTGGCATGGCCTAACCAGGCACATTGACTTGTGTAGTCTAGTTTCAACTCAAGTAACATGTACATGACTCAAGCTAGATGGAATTGACTCATGCTAGCATGCACTAGACCTAGAACCTCTCCTAGGCTAACATGGATTAAGCATGACACCGTGGTTTGACCTAGCCTTAAAAAGGGGTCGGGACTTTCTAGCAATGCTCATTGTTAATCACTTGATTTACATATTTCATTTGAATTAAGTGTGTAAGAATGATTACCTATTCGTGCTGATGGGTAGCTCAACATGATGAGTTGGTTAGCTAAGATTCGTTCCATGTCAACCTATGTTGGTTTCATGTCAATCTATGTTTGTTCCATGCTAGCCTAGGTCCATTCAATGCTAGCCTAGGTTCATTCTATGCTAGCATGTGTGAGGTCTAGTCTAGCTTGGGTGAGGTCCAGGCTAGCCTAGGTGTGAGGTCTTAGCTTGCCTAGGTGCGATTTAGGCAAGCTTTGGTGAGGTCCAGACTAGCCTGGGACAAGTCTAAGCTTGGGATAGGTCCAAGGTAGCCATTATTGGTGAGCAAAGCTGAAACTAACTTGTATGTGCCTGTGAGTCTGGCTTGGCTATGCTTCTTATATTGTGGCACCTGGATCAAAAATTCTACTCCATGCCACTCTAGTCATGTTGATTGTGTTACTTGTCTTGTGGCATGCGTGCATTAAACCCTAGCTCATGCGACTCTAATTGTGCCACAAGTTGATTATCATGGGGCATACCAAGAGTCACTTAGGACCGCTGGAAAGGACTACTTATCACTTATGAGAAAGAAAGATCATGTCTCTTGAATTCTGATCTTAATACTAAAGAAAAATAAGATATTCTAAATTAGTCATCTAAAATATAATCTATAGAAACAATTTCAATTTGAATATATCTATTTGATTCTTATATAATTAAAATATTATTGACGTATATTCTTAACATAACATTAAGACTTCTTGATTTATGTCTAGAAATTTAAAATAGTCTAACATGCATCTCTTAAATACACATGTGATAAGTGTAGAAAAAAAATTTATTAAATGAAAATAATCTAACACATTTTTTTAGTTTATTATTAAACAAAATATTTTTAATATCTATTGAAACACATGCCACCTATGACATATTATAATAGAAACTAAAAATATAATAGTGATTCTTTTAATCACATAAGAAAATATATTTTAGTAGTCAATTTTATAAATTTGTAAATATTCTCATTATCAACATGACATTGAGACAATTTGTCTTTCCTTAAAATCTCATCTTCATTGTGTATGCCCATATGCATCTCACTTATTACTTACCTAAATGTTTCATAACCAAATCTCATGTGTAGTTAGATATCATTATATCTATGTTGTTACCAACCTAGATGACTTAAGTACCTCACAAATTTTATATGAGACCTTGTAGTTGTTAAGAGAGAACAATTAACTAAAATATTTAGTATCAAAATTAGAATACGAGAGTACTCAAGATGATGAGTAATTAGTATAATATGCTATTGGTTCTTTATGTAGTACAATTGGAAAATCCAAGTAACTACTTCAAACTAGATCAACTGATATGACATAAGAGTCATTATGTAAGATTGTTGAAGTACCTATTTTAAATTTAATTTTAGGTTGAGATCATCAAGACTTTCGACTTTCACTTCCTGTTGGTGTGCTCATGTCTTATGTCCAATGTGATACATAGATTAAATCTATTTCTAGTACAATACCTAAGGAGTAATGTTACTATTGTATCCAAATCTAACCATGTTAAAAGTATTATATTGGGGACTTTTAAGTAGAGTTAAAGTTCTATAAAATCAAATCTTTGAATATGAATTTATTCTTGAATAATATTAAATTTATACTTATAAAGATCATAATAGCTTATAGTGAATAACACATATATCCATTCTAAGTACTATTTAACTTAAGTAATGTGAACTTGATGACATGCAAAACTATCTTCTAGTTATGATAGCTATAATGAAATTGAACATGATAGGATAGAAAATATCTTATTGATTAGGAATTGAATGGCTAATATCATTTCTCTTCAAAAGTTTTTGATGTACTTTTTTGTAGTATGAATATCCTAATCATCATAGTTAGATAATGATTATTCATCTCACCTATCATATAATATGGAGAAATGATAGTACAACATATGTCATCAATAATTTTATATTTCTCAATGAAATAAAAAAATTGATGAGAATATTTTATAAAATATATCACTTCTCAATATTTTAATGTTATAACCTGACCGAGCTTTTATTTTTTTCATAAAATTTTATAAAATATTAAAAACCTTGAGAAAATTCTTTGAATACTGATAACTATGAATATTAAGAATAATAATTAATAAAATTAATAAAATATCTTGTCTAGTTATATGTGGTCATCTTACAAGGTTTTCGAAAAATTAAGTCAAATACAATGTCCCTTTGTGTATCCCAGTGAAGTGTTGGATAAGAAAGTCTAATGTTCTCCTAACTATCATGTCTATTTTCAGCTTTCCCAATAAAAATGTCTTGGCATGCTAGTCTATAATCCAAAATATAGAATATGAACCTGTCTAGTAAATGCAATATGTGCATAAAAGGTGGTGAATGTAATTTTGTTTTGGCATAATCGAATATTACCCAAGTGAAGAAGTCTAACATACTCATCACGAGGAAGTATAAGAATGAAAGACCAATCAATGTAATAATAACGAATCCAAAAGAAATGGATCCAAAAGTCTATTATATTATATTTGATTTTCAAATAGTTTGTCATAATTATGCATTCAATATTTTACATTTGCCCTAAGTATATCCCAATATTCTATAAAAAATAAGTTTTGCCAATTTTATAGCTTTGATAATATATCTGCTAGCTCTTAGTATTTATTGTTTCTTTAGTCAAACTAATTTTTTCTTTTCTTATTTTTTTTCTTTTATTCCTTTTTTTACTTCTCTTAAAAGTATTAAAAGTACTAGAAGTATTTGCTAGAACATAATCTAAAAAATTAATCTATACAAGAGTATCAAGTATATATCTCATGTGTAGCAACATGATTCTCTTCATCAAACCTATCACTGGTATACAAAAAATATATCTCAATTTATCAAAGTTCTTAATTTAAAATTATGCAAGCAATTACTACTTGAGTAAGATGATTTTCAATTCTTCATGTCACCTAATCAAAATGTAATTTACATAGATAATCATTAAAATCATCTAGCAATCAGAGGTTATTCGAATAAATAAAATTACATTCTATAAAATATAGATTCACATTGATTTCTTAAGGCAATACTTATAGCGAGGGGATTCACCAAGATATTTACTGATAATACTTGTATCAGCACACATACTCGCTAATGATCAAAATTTCACGGAGCATCATAGTTAGATACAATTTACAAATCAAGAAAGACATTTTATGGAGTAAAGTTATCAACAAAGACATGATTTATAAAGTTTTCATAGGTAGTCATCTCCTTTTTAGTATGTAATTCTATTTTTTCGAATGAAACATGATTGTAAGATGATTTTGCTTATTTTATATATATATATATATATATATATATATATATTATATTTTGATTAAGTGATATAATGAGTTAAGAATCATCTTAGTCAAGTAGTAATTTTTCATGCATAATTTTAAATAAAGAACTTTGAAAATTTAGATTATTTTATTAGCATATAAGTGACTTATTTGATGAGGAAAATTATCTTGTTACACATAAGATATACACTCGGATATTTTTGTAAAGATTATCTTTTGGATTATGCTCTAGCAAGTACTTCTATTACTTCTAATACCATCAAGAGAAATAATAAAAGCAATAAAAAAATAATATGAGAAAATGACAAAATAATTTGACTCAAGATATAAAATAAATACTAAGAGCTTGCATATATATTATCAAGGGGGAAAGGCTGGTATATACTTATTTTTTTATAGAATAATGGAACATACTTAGGACATATGTAGAATATGTAATGCTTAACTATAACAATCTTTTTGAAATTCAAAGATAAAATAATAGACTAGGTGATCCACTCCTATTGGATTCTTTATTATTATATCTACTAGTTTTTCACTCTTATGCTTCCTCAAGATGAGTATTTTTAGACTTCTTTACTTAGGTGATATTAGCCTATGCCAAGACAATCATACATTCACCACCTTTTCTACATAGCCTACATTTACTTGACTCATTTATATTCTATATTCTTGGATTATAAATTCATGAGTCAAGACACTTATCATTGAATAAACTGAAAACACGCATGATAGTTAGGAAAACATAATAAAGTTTTTTATCAAATACTTTACTAGGATACAAAGAGGGACTTATTCTATCTTACACATTTTTGAAGACCTTGTAGGATGACCACATATAATTACTCGAGATATTTTATTCATTTTGTTGATAATTAAACTTAATATATATGGTTATCAATATTTAAATAATTATCACAAAGTTTTAAATTCTTTATAAATTTTTTGAAAAAAAAACAAAAACTCAATCTTATTGTGAAGTATAAAATTGTATCAGCACATTTCTACATTATATGATATGTGATATGAAAAATCATTATCTAACTAAGATTAGAAGAATCCTACTATAAAAAAATATATCAGAAATTTTTGAAGTGAAATGATATTAACTACTAATTCTAAATCAATAAGATATTTTGTATTATATCATGTTCAATATCATTTTAGCTAGTATAATAATATGTATCATTTCTCCTTTAAACTAGGTCAAATGCTAGATTTTAAGTAGGTCAAGAATAGGTCGTAGTTTTTAATAAATTGTTGTAACTTCTTCTATATTTTATTCTACAACTTGTAACTTATTCCACATTTGTAACTTCTCTTTGCTTTATAAATATCCTAAGAGCTATGGAATAAAGATGTGCAAGTAATAATTCTAGATTTCTTCTTCTTCTTGCCTGGTCATTAGCTCTCTTTATCAAACTATCTAGTATTTCGGTATCAGAGGTGGTTCTATAGATACTCAAGCCAGAAGCAATGATGAGTACTGTAATGAAGTCAACAAAAACCTAGCTCACCATGAGTCCCATTTCGACCAAATCCATGGTACACTCCAAACCATTCTGACAAAATTCCAAACCTTGGGAGTGTCACAAAACACCACTTTCATTGATAATCCAATTTCTCTAGTCGAAGCCTCCCATAACCAACCTCTTCTCAACACCAACTACTACCACACACAATACCAAACACATTTTAAACTTTCATTTCTAAAATTCAATTGAGATGATCGAAAGGGCAAGATCTTTAAAGATGAACAATACTTTGATTTCAACAATTAGTTTCAAGCAAACAAGTTCAATTTGCTTCCTTTCACCTTGAAGGTATAGCTATCCAATGATTTTGATGGCTGACCGAGTTCAAATGTCCTTTAAATTGGAGCAAGCTAACAAGGCCTTGTTGCTCTACTTTAGCCCCACCAACTATGAGGATCCCTAGGGTACTATGACCCACCTCAAACAAACATTAATAGTTGCTACTTATCAAGAAACCTTCAAAATGCATTCACATCGGGTTGATGGGTTACTCAAAAACTATTTGATTGGATGCTTCATTACAAGACATTGTGAAGACATATGACTAGATGTTAAACTCAAACAACTGTGCACCTTAGTAGACACCATTGAAGTTGCTTGCCAAATTAAGGAGCGCAACTCTCTACAAAAAAAAGGGGATAATTACTTCCATCCCCAAGTAGTAGTCATTACCCCATGATTTGGCCTAAACAACATAGTCAAAATTCTTTGATCCTCACCCACACCTAAGGTAGGTCAACTTTCGACCACCACTACAATAGTATTCAGAAGAATTACAAGTCAAGAGTTATGAGAAAGGTGCAATAAAAGGATGTGCTATGATTGCAATGAGAAATTTACTATGGGTCTTCACTATCAAAAATCCAAATTGTTTATGATTGAGGAATCACAATTCCTTGACCCCACTAATACCATGTAACCTATTAAAGAAGCTGAGATAATAGAATCCCTTCTTGAAATCTTATTCCATACAATGGAATAAATAATACATCCTCACAGATTCTGAATGGTTGATAAATTACGAAATAAAATAATGACAATGCTCATTTATGGTGGAAGCACCCACTACTTCATTGATCAAGTCATAGTCATGTGCACCATGATCAAGTACTTCAAAAAAAATTATAATGTCTATCAATGTAGCAAATCTGATAATACATGACACATTGAGTTATTACAACTGTTGCTCATACCCAATAAAATATGTATTGATATTTCGATGGATTTCAGGAAGGATTGTCATTATCCCGTAGCAAAATATCATCATAGTAGTGGACAATTGCTTGTCCAAATATGCACAATTCTTTCAACTAAAACATCCATTTACTACTCTCATAGTAACTCAAGCCTTTCTAGAACAAATTATCCGACTACATGAAATACTAGCATCTATTATAAGTAATCATGATAAAATTTTATTAATTTTTTTTTGGAAGACTTTATTTTGGTTGCAAGGAAGAAGTTTCTGTATGAACTCTGGTTATTGTCTATAGATTGGCAATCATATAGAAGTTGTTAATCACACACTAAAGCATTACCTTGTGTGTTTCACGTATGAACACCCAACCAAATGGACTGAATGGGTAGCATGGGTTGAATATAGTTGCAACACTTCCATCTATTCATCCACCAAAATCTCTTTTTTTGAGGTAGTATATGATCAACCTTTTTCAACTCACCATTATTACATTCTAGGCACCACAAAAGTTCATGCCACGAATGACCTTTTGTGTAGCCATGATGACATTCTCTATGCCTTACATCAGAATTTGACTGCTGTGCATGATCGCACTAAGTCCAAAGATGACCAATATCATCAAGAAGTTGTTTATGAGATTGGTTTTTATATATACCTCAAACTTCAGCCATACAAGAAAAAGACCGTAACTGTCCATAGCTCCATGAAGTTCTCCCCTCAATTCTTTGTTCCTTACAATATCATTGCAAGAGTCAGATCAGAAGCTTACAAACTTGAATTATCAGTGACTTCCGAAATCCATGATGTCTTTCAAGTGAGTCTTTTAATGAAACACTTTGACTATATCATTTCAATCTCTCTAAAACTGCCTTCCATCTCTGATGCATCTCAGATTCTTCCTCAACCTAAAATGGTGTTGGACATTTGTGTCCTTAAAAAGGCCTTTACCAACCTAAAATTGAGATTTTGGTTAAATAGATGGGTACACCCATGTATGATGCCACTTGGGAAAATCATAGGCATTTCTGAAAGACCTACCCTGCTTTTATCTTTTCTCAAAAGAAAATTATACATGGTGAGAAATGATATATATTATTTATCCTTAAGATTCAGTAAAACACTATATTTTAAATGAGCTCAAGAATTGGTCTCAAATTTTAATAAATAGTTATCACTTCTTCTATATTTTATGCCACGACTTGTAACATTTTTCACATTTATAACTTCTCTTTAGTTTATAAATAACCTATGAGCTATGGAATAAAGATATACAAAAAATAACTTTATATTTCTTCTTTTATTGGCTAGTCATTAGCTATCCCTATCAAATGATCTAAAATATAACTAGAAGATAATGTTGTACGTCATCAAGTGTATATTGCTTGAATTGAATTGTACTCAGAATGACTATAAGTGTTATTCACTATAAGCTATCATGATCATTATGTAAATCAATTTAATAATCTTCAAGAATAGATTCATATTCAAGGACTTGATTTAAGAAAACTTTAAATCTACTCATGAGTCTACATATAATATTATTATCATGGTTAGATTTGGAGATAATAGTGCCATCACTCCTTTGGTATAACACTAGAAAGACTAAATTTCAATATCTCATTGAACATAAGATGTGAGTACACCAAGAGGAGAAGAAAATTGAATGATTTGATCATCTCAACCCAAAATTATATACAAAATTAATACTTCAATAGTCTTGCATGAAAACTCTTCTATCATATCAGCTGATCTAGTTTGAAGTAACTACTCATGGACTTTCCATAAAGAACCAATAATGTATTCTACTCGATACTCATTATCTCGGGTATTCATGTATTCTAATTTTGACACTATATATTTTAGTTTATTATCCTGCCTTGACAACTACAAGATCTCAGATAAATTTTATGAGGTACTTAGTCATATAGGTTGGTGACAACATACATGTAATGACATTTAACCACACATGAGATTTTGTTCTGAAACATTTAAATAAGCAACTAGTAAGATGCACATGGCCATACACAATGAAGTTGGGACTTGAAGGAAAGGAAATTTGTATCAATTCTATGTTGATAATAAAAATATTTACAAATTTATAATATCGACTACAAGAATATATTTTTTACTGTGACCAAAATAATCACTATTATATTTTTATTTTATATTATGATAATATCATAAGTGTTAGACTATTCTCATCTTATAGATTTTTTTCTATACTTATCAGGAAGTCTTAAGAGATGTGCGTTAGATTATTTCAATTTTTTCAAACATAAATCAGGAAGTCACTATGTGTTATGTTAAGAATATTCGTCAATTATATTTTAATTATATTAGATTATTAGTTAGATATATTCAATCTAAAATATTTCTACATATCTTATTTTAGATGACTAATTTAGGATATATTATATATTTCTTGAGTATTGAGATCAGAACTCAAGCGACATGATCTTCCTTTCTCATATATGATATGTAGAGGTGTCTAAAGGGACTAAGTGACCCATGCTATGGCCTACGAAAACGATCTTGTAGAACAGCCTGAGTGGCATTAGATGGGATGTAAATCTCACATGGAGCAAGATAAGCAACACAATGGGCACAACTATAGTGGGATGGAGTAGAATTGTTGACCAAGGTGCAACAAGATAAGCATAGCTAAACCCAGCTCACTGGCACATATGAATCATTTTCAGCCTTGCTCGCCAACATGACCAAGCTTGGACCTATCCCAAGCTAACCTAGACCTTACCAAGGCTAGTCCAGAATTCACCAAGACTAGCATGAATCTCACCCAGGCAAGCCAAGACCTCACCCAGGCAAGTTGAGACCTCACCAAGGATAGCCTAGACCTCACCCAAACTAGTGTGGAATGAACTTCGGCTAGCATGGAACCAACATAGGTTAGCATGGGATGAAGTTAAGCTAGCAAAGAACTCATCGTGTTGGGCTACCCAACAGCGTCAATAAGTACATATTCAAACATACTGAGTTCAAATAATATATATAAAGCAAGTAATTTTCAACGGACATTGTTGGAAGGTCACAGCCCCTTTTTAAGGCTAGGTCAAACCATTGTGTCATACCTAATTCATACTAGCCTATAAGAGGTCCTAGGTTTAGTGCATGCTAGTCTATAAGAGGTCTAAGGTCTATAGCATGCTAGCCTATAAGTTGTCCTAGGTATGGTGCATGCTAACATGGGTCAAGCCAATTTAACTTGGGTCATGTACATGTTTGTCGAGCCGAAGCCATCCTACACAAGTCAGTGTGCCTGATCGGGTTGTGCCACATCTTTTGCAACACACAAGCTAGAAACCCTATCTTGGTCTAGCCCAGGCCATGTCATAGGATGGCCCACTCTTATTCCAAGCATGGTTCAAACTATGTCGGGTTGTACAACAAGCTAATTTTCATGGATCATACCATAGGTCACCCTGACTCGTTGGACACTGCTACATATTTGCTAGGAGAAACAAATGTCATGTTTCTTAAATATCTGGTCTCAATACTCAAAAAATACTTAAGACATACAAAATTATTCATTTAAAAATTTATATGTATAAATAGTTTTAATTTCATTATATATAATAAATAATCTCAGATGATTAAAATATCATCGACATATATTATTAATATAACATACTTACCACCTCGTTTATATGGAAAAAATTAAAAATAGACTAACATGCATCTCTTAAAGTTAAATGTAATAAGTATAAAAAAAAATATTAAATCTAGTGATTGTTGCATAATTTTTTTTCAAATATTATGAAAAAGTATATTTTTAATATCTAGTTGATACATAACACCACTAAGATACTATATTAAAAACTAGAAATTAATAGTAATCATTTTTAACACATAAGAAATTATATCTTATTAGTCGATATGATTAGCTTGTAAATATTTTTGCTATCAACATGACATTGAACCAATCAATATTTCCTACAAACCTCATTTTCACAATGTATACTCATATACATCTCATAAATAGCATAAGTAAAATTTAAATAAAAATAACATATGTGATTAGATTTGATTACATCTACCACATCACTATCAAAGATAATTAAGTGACTAGGAAATTTTGTCTATGATCTTATAATTGTCAAATGAGAGCAATAAACTAAAAAATGAAATGGAAAAAATAGAATAGGAGCATAATCAAGACAATATATATTGAGTAGAAAACATCTTTTATTTTTTAAGTAGTACAAATGAAATGTCCAAGTTACTACTTGAAACTAGATAAATTGATGTGACAAAAGAATTATCTCAGAACTATTATAAATGGATCTGTATTATATATATTTTTTTCAATTAAGATTATCAATTATTTCAACCTTCAAATTTCTTTCATGAGAAACTCAAATCTTATGCCCAAAGGCCACTCACACTAAGATTTTTAGAGGTATTACTATTACTGTTACGAACATAATAAAGAATAATAACTACACGAGAACAAACAAATTATTATGTTGTTAGAATATGTATTCTCTAAAAATCAATTCACTAATAATATAATTTATTCTCATAGAATATCACATCAACACTTGTATTGATCATTTTTGTCTTTAATGAGCAACACATATATTAATTTTGAGTATACTACTCAACGAAGATATATTTGATGGCATGCATGACCATCTCTAAAATATACAAGCTAGAATGAGATTTGACATGAGAAAATAGAAAAAAACATCCTATTGATTAGGAAGTTAGTGATCAATACTATTTATTCTCAAAAAGTTCAAACATACTTTAATATAATTATATTATTCTAACCATCTTAGTTAGGTATTTTTTTATCTTATATATCAAATAATATGCAGATGTGTCAATAGAAGACTTGACAAAATTATTTAAGTTTCTCAAAGAAATATTAAAACTAATAAGAAATATATTTTAAAATATTATTATTTCTAAACATCTAAATATCACAATCAGATCAAATTTTATGCTTTCAGAAAATTTCATGAAAATAGTAAAATTTGAGATAATTTATTATATATTAATAACCAAAAATTTTCAAATAAAAATAATAAAATATATTAAGTCAGCATATGTGATCATCTTATAGAGTCTCCAAATATCTATAAAAGTCAAAATGAGTACCTATTAGTATCCTTGTAATATGCTGGATAAGCATCACTATTATGTTTTCCTAGTTGATATGTTTCATAATCAAATTACTTCAATCCTCTAATACATGATTTTAGAATCAACAAATTTCCAATAAAATATATCTTTATGAATTGTGTCTCACTATTGAATTAATAGTAGATATATATCTAGAAGAGCTCAAGTAGATGGATAAGAACAAATATAGTTCACCTCTCTTAATTCTCATCTAAGTCATTTATCAATTTTGTAAATCATGCTTATAGATAGAAAAGAATAAAAATTTGTGTCAAAAAAAATGATTCAACCGTGATATTGCTCTAGTCCAAACAATAATACAAATGGCCACGAGCATATCAAAAATTTTATATACTATAAAAAAAAAGAAAATAATATAATTACTTGTAAATTGAGTATTGGTTTCCAAGTTTATAATCTAATAATATAGAATAAGGTGATGAGTAGAAAGAATAGTTAATATATGTGTGTATTGTTTTAAGTAAATAACAACCAAAGAAAAAAGAGATATTAATCCCGAAGAAACATAGTGTAAAAGGCTAGTAGATGCAATCATAGAGAATCAAATAAGAGAGGAATTAGTAATTATTAGATTGCTTTTGAATCTATAAAAGTTTTTTTGTAGCTAAGAAAACTATATTTTATATCTTTCTTAAATATGTTTCAATCTTCTATAGAAAAAATAAGCATCTGCTAGCTCTCTTAGCAAACTAATAGAGATAAAATGAAATATCAATAAAATAATTAAATATCAAAAAAATTGCTACAGCTAAACATTATGCCTATTGAAGTTTGAAGGATATGGAAGAGAAAATAAGATATAATTGACTAAGTTGTTTAACAAGATAATTAGAACCAAAAAAAATTCTGATGAATAACAATAAAATGTTATGATTGTCATGTATAAGTGACTAATAAAGATGTTCAATATTATAATAATTATTTAGGTATTAACCTTTTGAGTCATAATGTAAAATTGTGAAAAAAAAGGTTTTAATATAAACTAATAAAATAAATCAAAATTTTAGAGAATCAATTTAAACTTATGTTAGGTATGACTACTATAAATATCATCTAATTAGTCAGAAAAGTCATAGTAGACTTAATTTGATATTAATTATGTAAGGAATAAGTATCAAAAATATATATCAAACTAATCAAGTGTGTGTGTGTGTGTGTGTGTGTGTGTGAGGGAGTAATATACAGTATTAGATTGATTCGAGTTGTCACTCATAATTTGATTAGTTCAAGAATCATTACTTATTCCTTTTATATTTATGCTAGTTTTAGATTAATTGACAAGAGATTACCAAATGTATATTATTTGCAAATAATATATTATTGATTGATAAAACTGAATAAAGATTAGATTGAACACTAGGAGTTCAAAGAATTATACTTTAATCTAAAACATTTATGATTGGTTATAATAAAAGAGAAGATTTGAAATATAAGTTTAATCATGCTATGACTAATAATAATTAATAAATAAAATGAGAAAATCAAAAAGCATCAAATATCAAAAATTATAAGTACATAAACTCCATATTAAGTAAAAACATAGAGACTAATAATAATATATCACATAAGATTAAGATTAGATTGATGAAATTAGGGGTTGTATTTGGAGTTATTTGTTATAAATAATATCATTTAAATTAAAAAAAAATTATATAACCATTATAAGACTAATCATACTGTATTCAAGTGAATGTTGAACCATAAAGAAACAACATATTCAAAAAAATAAGTAAATTTAAAATATATTTCATATGATAAATGTATGATAAGATTAGAAATACGATTAAAATGAATTATATAGATTAAAAATATTTATCATACATATCTCACAATATAAGATATGTATGATAAGATTAAAAATCATACAGATGATAAAATTAAAAATTATCTTAATTAGGTCGTATTGTCATGATCAACACATATCTCATTGTTTGAGACTATTCAAATTGAAGAAAAAAAAAGTATGCCTAAGAGTGATTAGGTATAAATTATAAATATTAATTTAATAACTAAATTATTAAGAGTAAACAACATTTTCAAAAGAATTGATTAGAAAAATATTATTCATATAGCAGTCATCAAATAGTTGAGATTAGATTTAATTGATGATTATAACTATAATTTTATAACATAGTATTGATGTTAATCTAGAAAAAAAATAATCCTAGGTTTGTTTGAGTAAGGTGTGTATTAGTATATCCTAAATAATAGTTGTATGCTTTTAGAGCGGCATTATGCTTAACAAATTTTTTGTGTACAATTATATTTTTCACATTGTGAGTATTAATAAGCACGTGCATTGGTAGCAGCAAGTACATGCTATGGTGAAAGATAGTTGTTAGATATTATATCTAGAGAATAATTCAAAAACTTTACATAATATTGAGAAATGTGTGCATTAGTTTATTAAAGATAATAGTCATATAGTTTTAGAGTGGGAGTGTACACATTATATTTGGTGTTGAATGAAAATATGGTTAATAAATTTTATTTTTATAGTGATATTTTTTTGAAAAATGAGTCCAAGTAAGCATGTGCATTGGTGGCAGCAAATACACATTGTGTTGGATACATGCATACATAATTAAGAGTACCAAATGTGATAATACACAATAAAACGTGGTAATAAAAATCATTATTAGGATTTCTGCAATAATAAAAAAATAAATAGATATTAAGAATTTCAAAAACTAATAATTTTATATAATTTAAATTTATTTTTAGCTATACAAGAATTTTATAATGCAATATAAATAGATTATGATAACTTAGAAAGATGAATGAGAATCTTAGTTCATGATACTCACTATAAAATGATGAGTCGCACTAGAGATAAGTATTAGATATTATTTCTAGAGAAGAGTTCAAGATTATAAATAATATTACTAGAGACAATTATCTGCCAGAGCCATAAAATAATACTCGCAGAGTTTAACCATTATAACACTTGAAAATTACTAGAAAGGAATATAATTTTTTTTTCTAAGATAGTAAAAGGTTTTTTCTTTCTAGGTATTACTAATTATTTTAATCATCCACTCACTTAAGACTAATGAACTATCAATACATGAGCTAATACTTAAATTTCTAATAATCATACCCCATTAAATATTATTTTTATTACTTGAAAATATTATTACAATAAATGACAAACACATCAAAATCAATTAAATGAGTATTAGGACTAGGATAAAATATTCTCAAATTAATAAATGATAGGTGACCATGAAGAATATGCATAAGTAAATAATACAAAAAACTTAAATATCTACAATAATATTTTTCAGTCAAAGAGAGAACATACAATGTATCTTATTAAATATCAAATTAAATCTTCCTCAGAGACTTCCAATCCTCCAAAAAAAAATACATGATAAAAAAAGTATGAGTTGAGTTATCTAAAAAAATATTAAAAAAAAATAAACTATCAAAATAATCGAGAGTATAAAAAATATAAATAATAGAAAAAATGCAAGCTAGATATTTTTATGCTATAGTGGAGTCAACTATACAGGTCGCATCATAAGTAAAGTCACTAACATGATTACTAGAAGTATCTACTAGATCACAATTTAAAAGACTTACTTTTACAAGAATATCAAGTATATATCTCATATATAACAAGATAATTTTCCTCGTAATATAGGTTGCTCTATGCCAAAATATATCTCATATGTAATTTTTCTTTTAAAACTATTTTAAGTTAGTACTTGAATATGGTGAATCCCAACTGATCATATCTTGTAATTAGAATATCATCCATGTAGATAATCAAAAAAAAAAAAATTTATGCAATCATGATTCATTCAAAATAACAAAGAAATGCATTATACAAAAAGATGATTACACGTGAAAACCTCGAAAAGATAGATCAAAATGAGATGACCTTCACTATAAATGGACATGTGTACTGCTATTACGGCCTTCAAAAAAGCGTATTGTTGCTTGAAGGTTAGTGCTTAGTGTAAAAATTGATCAAGATGAAAAAGTTGATCACCTTAAGGTGGTCCTTATTTCTAAGGGGTTCACATAGATAATTAATACTGATACTTATATCAGCACACATACACTCTAATAGTCAATATTAGCTTAATACAAATTCTTATTTTTTGTACAAAATCTAACAGTTAGAGGATATACCAATTATATGTGAAAAATATATTTCTTCATGATAACCTTGAGAAATATATCATTTGGAGCAGTCATCTAATTTTGGAACGTCACATTCAAATATAATTTACAAATTGTAAAAAGTATTGTATATCCTAAAATAGTCATTAAATGCCCGATTTGCAAAGTTTTCATAGATATTTTTTTTTTTGCAGCATTCATTTCTTTATTCTTTCGAATAGACTCTGATTGCAAGATTTATCTACATAGATGACATTTTGATTACATGATATAATGAGTTGGGAATCACTTTAATCTTGTAGTAATTTCATGCATAATTTTAAATATAGAAATTTGAAAGATTTTGATATTTTTTTTTCCTAGAGATAATTTATTTTACATGGAGAATCATCTTTTTATATATGAAATAAATATTTGATATTTTTGTAGAGATTGATCTTTTATATTATGCTCTATAAGATACTCCTATTATTCCTAATATCATCAAGAGAAATAATAATAATAAAAATTAAAAAATATTGGGAGGAAATAATAAAATAGTGACTCAAGAAATAAGATAAATATTAAGAGCTACCAAACATGCTATCAAAGGGGAAATTTTGTAATTTTTACTTATCAAAAAAAAAGGGGGGGGGACTTTTGTAGAAGCTTATCTATTTTATAAAATATTGAGACATATTAAAGAGAAATATAGAATATTGTACAAGTAACTACGATAAGTTTTTTGAAATTCAAAGATAATATAGCAAACTATTGGACTCACTCTTATTGGATTCTCTATGATCATATCTACTGGTTTTTCATGTTTATTGTTCCAGAGTATGAGTATTTTAGACTTTTTTACATGAATGTTACTACCCAACTCATTATTTATGCTTTAATAATTTATTATTTATCAATTATTTTATTGAGCAACAAAATTAGGATGTTATTTTCTAATTTTCTTATATTTATAAGTAGGACTGGTAGACTTGATAAATTACTTACTTGGCAATTGAGTCAGGTAAACTATAAATGTTCTTATCCATCAATATGAGCTCATATAAATGCATGTTTACTATTGATTCATTAATAAAAAACATTATGGAACAATCTAAAAATTTTAGACTCATGTATTAGATAAATAAGATATATTAATTGCAAGATTTTTCAATTAGGAAAACATAAAAAACATTTTCATATGATACATCATAAAAATATTAGGCCACCTATTCTATCTAATTTACTTATATATTTGAAGATCTTATATAATGATCAAATATAATGATTCAATATATTTTATTATTTTTGTTGATAATTATATTCAATAATTATTATCAATATTTAAAAAATTATCTCAAATATTTCAATTTTTATAAAATTCTATTAAAATAAAATAATTATATTATTTCTAATTATAATAATAATATATTAAGAATTGACAATACTTTAGAATATATTTCTTATAATTTTATTATTTCTTTGAAAATATGTAATAATTAATGATAAGTGTTTTGCTAGACGTCAACACATAATATGATGGATAAGATAAATAAATCATTATCTAATTAAGATAGTTATTACAATCCTACTATAAAAAAATATGTCTTAACTTTTTTGAAGAGAAATACTATTCATTATTAACTTTATAATCAATGTGATATTATTTTTTATTCTCTCATATCAAATCTCATTCTAACTAGAGGTTTCAATTGGGTCGAACAGCTGATCAAACATGACACAAAGCTTGGCTCAACTCAACCATGCTAGGCATAGCATGACCTAGTTTAGAGTCATGGTTACATCTTCTATAGAATGTGTCGAGCCAAAGATCCTGGCACATGAGGCATGGTATGGCAAGATCTAGCATGATGACTCGTGCGAATCAATTTCGGCCCGGCTGGCTTAGCATAACTAGGCAACACCTAGCAAAAAGGCATGCTAATGGGCTGTGCTAAGATACACCTTTTTAGAAATATGTAAGCACAACATGACCCATAATAAATACTATTGCATGTCGGGCACAACACAAAGTCTGGGTCAGCTTAAAAAAATGGGTCATGCCAACCTAGGATGATCTGTTTGACACCTTTAATTCTAGCAATTATAATCAAGAGATGATTGTGTATGTTATCAAGTATACCTTCCTTTAATTAAATAGTATTCAAAACAACATATGTGTTACTAGAAATGATAATGATTATCAAGAGTACCATATTGATATTTTTTTGAGAATAAGTCCTTAATCAAGGATTTGATTTAAAAAACACTTTAAATCTTACTCATAAGTTTAAGCACGATACTACTAACATGGTTAGCTTTAAGGATAATAGTGACATCACTCCTAGGTGTTGCAATAGGAAGAGAAACTTAATCTAAGTATTTTACGTAACATAAGATATGGGTTCATTAGAAAAAAAAAGTAAAACATAAAATACTTGATAATCTCTATCTAAAAGTATACACAAAATAGATACTAAGACAATCTTGCTAGATGACACTTATTGAGTATCAGATGACCCAACACAAAGTAATGACTTGGATTTTTCATTTATATTATGGAAAGAATCAATCTACCTAATACTCATTGTCTCGAGTATTCTCAAATTCTAATTTTGGCACTGTGTATTTTAGTTTATGATTCTAATTTGACAATTAAAAATCTCAAATAAAATTTCCAAGGTTCTCTTGCTATAAAATCTTTAGGTAAGCTAGAAGTGAGAAACATATAAAAATACATAATGAAAATGGGACTTAAAGAGAGCCAAATTGTCCCAAGGTCATAATAATAGCAAAAATAATTGCAAACTTATAATATCGACTATTAATATATTTTTTCTAATATGACCAAATACATATCACTATTTATGTTAAAAACACATTAGTTATTTCAAGAAAATATTGTTGTCTCAACCAATTAAATTAATAATTTTTTTTTATTTTATCATATTTAACCTTAAGATATGTGTATGTTAGACTTTTTTTTTTGACATAAATCAAGAGGTCAAATTTTATGTTAATAATATATGTTAATATTTTAATTATAAGAGATTATCATTTAGAAATATTCAAACTCAAATAATTTTTACATATCATTAATTTTTACACAAATATTTTTGAATATCTTATATATACCTTGATTATTGATAACAAAATTCAAGATACATGATTTTTCTTTCTAATAAAAGATATGCATAGATGTTCAATAGTTTGGCGTGATCCTTTGTAAAGCCCACAAAAACCAACTTGTTGCACTGTCTGACACAACTATAATGGAATGGGCTAAGGTTTATAGCCCATGTGCCTCAAGACAAGTAGCATAGCCTAGATCGACACACCAACACAGGTGGGCTACTATTGCCATGGATCATCAACATATGCTAGCATGGAACTAACAAAGGCTAGCCAAAAGCACATGTAGCCTAGCTTGGAATGAACTCAGGCTAGCATGAAATTAACCTAGACTAACATAGAATAAACACAAATTAGCATGAAATCAACTTGGATTAGTAAAGAATGAAAACCAAGTTAGCCAAGAACTAGTCTTATATGACATCCTATGAGACTCAATATGTGCATATTTTGAAATATTGAGTTAAAATAAGATATGTAATGCTAGAGATTTTCAACGAGCCTTTTTGGACAGTCATGACTCCTTTGTTAAGGCCCAATTGAGTCACTGTGTCATGTCTGATAGGTCATGGTTTTACCAATGTCATGACATGATGACAAGAATTAAAATATAAGAGTCTGAAACTGACAATTGGCTTGCTAACTATTTGAAAAAGTCTAGTTGAAGTCCAGCCTAGCATGGGTAAAATCTAGGCTAGTATAGGTCAGGTCCATGCTAGCCTAGGTAAGTAGATGATAGCCTATGTAAGTAGATGCTAGCTTTGATTATGTCCATACTAGCTTTGGTCAAATCCAAGCTAGCTGAGCCCAAACCAAACAGCACTAGTCGATGTGTTGGATCAAGCCATGCCACAACTTATGCAGTACACAAGCCAAAAATCCTAGCATGGCACACCCAAAACCATGTCACTAGTTCTTCCATACTTATTTCAACCAAGTTTCAGGATATGTAGGTTTATACAACAAGCTAGTTATTAGAAATGATACCATCTAACCACCCCAACCTGTTGAACACCTATACATATATCTTTTGTAAGAAATAAATGCCATGTCTCTTGAATATTCAATCTCGGAACTTAAAAAGTATCTAAGGCATCCTAAAGTGTTCACTTAAAACTTAATATTTAAAAAAAATTTTAGCTTTAAAATATTTAATTGATAATCTCATATAATTAAAATATCATCGAATTTTTTATTAATAGAGCATAGTTAACTCCTTATTCACATAAAGAAAAAATATAAAAAAAAATCTAAAATGCATCTCTGAAAATTAAATGTGATAAAAAAATATATTAAATCTGATGGTTGATGCATAAATATTTTTCTTATTGATATTAATTAAAAGAATATATTTATAATATCTAGTTCATACATAATTTAAATAAGTGATGCTATAATAAAAAGTAAACTTAACAATAATCATTCTGAGCACATGAGATAATATATCTTATTACTCGATATAATAAATTGGTAAATATTTTTGCTATCAATATAATCTAGAGCTGATGAATCTTTCCTTCAAGCCTCAACTATATTATGTATGTCCCATCTCCATCTCCTTATTAGTTTACATAAAAATTTAAAAATAAAATCTCATGTGTGATTAGATTTGATTACACATAGCAAGTCATTATCTAAGATAACTAAGTTTATAGGAAAGTCTATCCATGATTCTATAGTTATCAAGGGAGAAGAAGAAACTAAAAATACATAGGACCAAATAATAATAGAAAAGTAATCAAGAAAATAAGTATTGAATAAGATATGTTATTAGTTCTTTATGTAGTCTATTTGAAAAGTCCAAGTCATTACTTCATACTACATAAGCTGATGAAACAAAAAGTGTTACTTCAAAAACATTGTAGATGTATTCGCATTGCAAATATATTTAATCGTGATTATAAAATCTTACAATCTTCACATCCCTCTCCTAAGGAACTTACATCTTTTGTCTAATGGGTCATTCACATTAAGTTTCTCTCCATAGCACAACGTCTAAAGAGTGTCACTATTATATACAAAGCTATTCATCCTAGTAGTATTAAGTGCAAACTTATATAATAGTTAGATTAACGGTTACTCATATATGAGGAGTAACAACTAGGCACAAGAATAAACATACTATTACGATGTATGAATATGTGTTCTTTTAAATTAAGTCAATAAATATATAATTTATCCACAAAAAATATCACATCGAGACTCATAACAAATATTTTTGTCTTTAATAACACTAATATTCATTATGAGTACTATATTACTCAAATAGTACACACAAAATAACATGCACAATCATCTCCTGAATATACAAGTTTGTTTAATATTCAATATAAAAAAATACAAAATGATATTCTATTGATTACAAAGTTAGAAGTTATTATTATTTATTCTCAAAAACCTTTGACATACTTTTATATAGTTGGATTGTCCTAATGATATTAATTAGATATTTTTTCATCTCACATATCATACAATGTGCATATGTGCAGCACAAAATGTGTCATTAATCATTTCATGTTTATTGAAAAACAAAAAAAAAACTAATAAGAAATATATTCAAAAATATTTGCTTCTCACATCTAATTATCATAATCAAGCTAAATTTTATTTTTAAAAAAAATTAAAAAAACATAATATTGGGTTATTTCCTTAAATACTAATAACTAAAAGTAACAACAACAAAAATAAAATATATCAAGTTATCATATGTAATCATCCTACAAAGTCTCTAAATATTTATGTAAATCAAATAGAATTAACACCTCTCAGTATCATCATGATGTGTTGAATAAGAAATTCTAGTTTATTTTCTTAACTAATATGTCTTACAATAAATAAACTGTAATCTTATGATATATGACTCTAAAATTTACAACTTATCTAATAAAATTATATATATTAAGAATATATAAATAGTGAATTAATAGTAAGCATATACCCAAATGAGCTCATGCACGAGGATAAGAACTAGTACAATCAATTTTGATCAATTCTCAGGTAAGAAATTTTTCCAAGTCTATTGATCATACATATAGGTACAAGAAGATTAAAAAATATTATCACAATTTTATTATATAGTAAAATATTGAGTATGGTGGATTGTACTTGTTTTTATTCTCTACATGAGCTCATTTAGATATATAATTACTATTAATTTACAAGTGATACACTCTCGACATAGATACTTTTTATTAGACAAACTATAAATTATAGATTCATATATCAGAGGATTAAAGTTTGTTAATTATTAGATGTATTAGTTAGGAAAATATAATAGAACTTCTAATTCAACATATCATGAAAATACTGAGAGCGGCTCAACATATCAATACGATAGAAGTCTGAAATAATTGCACAAGAAAAACAATTAGTAATATTAAAAAAAATGATACAATTTTAGAAAAAAAATTATTATATTCATCTCTAATAAATATAAACATCAAGGCGGATGAGCTTTGTTAGAATTCCTTTAAAACTTCAATAGTTAGTATGTATCTCTTAATATTATGTAAAATTCTCTATCTCCTCTATGTATATAATATCAAATAGTTATAGTTAGTGTGACTCATTCTCCTACAATGAGTATAATAAAGTAAAGTTCTACTCCAACTATCTTTGCTAAAATAATTTATCTTCATATACTATACCACAAATTTATAATTCTTCTAAACAAAAAAAAAAGAAACACATTAAATTTTTTACAGACTTTAATTTTTATATTTATCATAATTCTAACAAAACCCTAATTAGGGTTTGGAGGATTATAATTATCAGTAGGATCATTCACAAGAGAAAATAAGACTCATTTCTCACCAAGATTAGATCTTTGAAATATTAGTTCATAGAACTCATATATATAATATCATATTTTCATATGTTGGATTAGCATTTGTAATTTTGCATTCATCTCATTTTTTGCATACTCCAGATAAAATTATTCATTAAACTATCATTTTATTGATTCTCAAGTATGAAAATTAACATTCTCACATATTTAACACTACTACAGAAGTGCAACAATTGATAGATACATAGAAGTAATACTAATTTTAGTTGCATCGATTATAATGTTTATCATTTGAAAATATTGCCCTAATTCTCAAAAGGAAGTTATCAACATCTTTTGCTACTCATGTATCTCTAAACTCCATCGGCTTCGGGATATTTTCCCATGATGAGGGAATTTAGCTAATTATGGTGTCATCATCCTCTTTGATTTTCTTGCAAGTTGAAATTTCTTTTTCAACTTTTCTATTTTCTCTTGCTTTTCTCACTAGTATTCTCAAATTTATCTAATTATTCATCAATCACTAGTTCTAGCTTAACAATTAAAGTTACCATGGAGTCCATTCAATCTTTTGAGCTTGATTTCTTTCCTCGACCCTAAACATGATACACATCTTGCTCATGGTTTTTGAATTTGAAAATAAATGTCATGTAAAGGAAGTCAACCTCACTTTGATCTTACTTATCATGAATTATAAGTTTTAGTACTATATGTGGAATCTCATACCATGAAATTTTTTTTCTCAATTGCTTAAGTCAACATACTCTTCTATCTCATATGCCAACAAGATAACACACACAAGCTTAACAAAAAAAAAATGAAACAAATTGAAGTATATTGCAAAATGAAACTTGTATGAGTATAAAAATGTGAGAGCTCTCGTATATACTGAGAGCTCTTCTTTACCAATTGCCTTAATTATGTTATTATAATTTTATTATATAAGAAATTCCTAGAATATGCTAGAATAGAATGATATTAAAAAAAAGTGAGGACTCTTTTATATAGTGATGTCTCTCTTATGCGAGGGCACTCTTTTTGAATGAATACGAAAAGAGGTCTTTAATGCTTTAAAAATTTTAAAAATTTTTCTGTAATATGTTCAATATTATTTTAGAAGTCTTCATATGCCTAGATCATGATCTTATATTTTTACAAATTCATTGGGTCTTGGCAGGTCTACAAAGCAAAAAACAATTAGTTGCATGATGGTTGCATTCCTTATTAATCATCTAAGGAAGATGTTAGATATGCATCCTCAAAGAGGTTTTTAGATGCTAAAACATGAGTGTTTGCAACCTAACAAATTCATTGTTTTGACAAAACAAGCATTTCTTAAGACTATGTGGTAGCATTGTAGTTCAACTACTTTGTGTATTTAAGGAAAGTTTGGTTTCTCTAATGATCTTCGTTGGCAAAGCCTTTACGCACGTGCTTATGTTGTTGAATGCTAAACTTGGGCCAACATAATTTTGAATATATGAAAGAAAATGCTTATTTAGAGATCGATTCATTGCCAACTATTTATTCGCATGATTTACCTTCATTAATAAACTCCTTGAAATCCTAAATTGATAGTGATTGATTTTGTTGGATTGAGTGTTTCTTTAGTGTTGTTGAATGTTAGATCATTATCCAAATTCATTGGTTCATATTATTTCTTGAGAAACCACCATTTATGTGAAGTGTAAATAACGAATTAATGTTGATTTCTCCAATTTTTTTATCGAGGGGGAAAAACAAAAAAGTTGAAATTGGGATAATATATGGCTTTACTTTTCCCACATTTGTTGTTTCATTTTATTTCAATTGTTTGTTTTATAGCAGCATGTTTATGATTTTCATTTATCTTTTTTAGGAGGAATTATGTTTTGGGGTGTTTACCCAGAAATATTTAAGAATTTGAAACTAATATTTTAAAATTTTAAAAAAAATCATCATAATCAAAAAGAAATGAAATTTGGGGTACTCTATTACGTTTATACTTAAATTCACTTCATTAAATCACTAAACTAATATTTAGTCATATGAATTAATTTTAAATAAAACCTTGTCACTATTTTATCGGCCCTCGCCTCGCCCTCTAACATCGGCCCTCTCTCATTGGCCCTCGCCACCCCCTCTGCCCTCTCCCATTGGTCCTCACCTCGCCCTTGACCTGCTCCCATCTCCGGGAGCTCGAAGTCTTCTCAATTGAGCTCCAAGAGCTCGACTACGAGTTCGAAGATGAGCTCGATGGAACTTTAGGAACTCGTAGTCAAGCTCTATGGAGCTCGAAGACTCGCTTGTCGAGCTCTTGGAGCTCGACAAAGAGCAGCTGGAGCTCGATGATGATCTCTTGGAGCTCGATGGAGCTCGAAGGGCACGTCTTCGAGCTCTAGGAGAAGGGAGAGAGTGAGCCGGTGAGGGGGGCCGATGGGAGAGGGTGAGCCGGTGAGGGAGCCCAATGGGAAAGGGCGAGGTGAGGGCTGATGGGAGAGGGCGAGGCGAGGGACGATGAAAGAGGGGGAAGGTTTTAGTGATTTAATGAATGATATTTTAGTATAAACGTAATAGAGTGCCCCAAATTTAAATTCTTTTTGATTTTGATGATTTTTTTTGAAACTTTAAATATATTAGTTTCAAATTCTTAAATATTTTTGGTGGAGCACCCCAAACATAATTCTCCCTATTTTTTATATTTGCAGAACAAATAAGGGATTTAAATGAATATACAAGCATGCATTCATAGTTTAATATGTAAAGTTTTTAGTTTTGAGAAAACTCATGTTTTTTATTATGTGCATTGACATGGTAAAGTCATTTGTGCATTTTTTTGTGTTTTTGAAATTATAAGTTAATGCTAACAAGAAGAATTCATGTTAAGCATTCATGTTTATTTTGTGCAAGACATTTAGTTTTTAAATGATGCTAATACAACAATTAATTTTTTGTTAAAAATATAAGATTTACATAAAATACAAATGAGAAATTGTATACAATGTTGTTGTCGTTGTTGAGCTATTGTCTCTATCAACTTTTTTTTTTGCTTTTAAAAAATATTAAAATAAATCTTTCTAAAGTATTGTTCTTTTCAATATAGTTGAAAAGAAAACATTGAAAGAAAAGTTAGAACAAAAATGAATGTTTTATCAGTATGTAAATGTATAGAAGCTATTTCAACCAATCAAAATTTATGACTCAATACTATGTCTTGCTCATTTAATTATGATAATTTAAAAAAACCATAATTTATGTTTATTTACCAAATTTCAGTAACCCACTAGCAATTTCATTTACTTGTTCTATAATTTTCTATTTATTAATATAAATAGTTATCGCTTCTTGCCATTTATTTGTGCTTCCATTCAATATCAAACCTATTATGTTTTATCAAAATATAATTAACTACAAAAAAGTTATCTTCTAATATCAAGATAGATAAGTTCAAAAATTATATTCAATTGAGTTCTGTAACATTGTTCGCATAACATTGTAATTTTGGTCTAATTCTATAATCTATAAATAATTAATGCAATTATGATTACTTTCAAATGTAAAGAAATGCAATGTAATTGATAAGAAACTATTAATGACCACTTGATAGGCTTCAATTAAATTGTATGTGTTTTCCATTAACATGCAATTGATTATGCACAATATAGTTGATGATTTAGTATAGTTTGTTTTTTTTTTTTTTTTTTTTTGATGTGGCAAAGGTTTTTTTATTAAATATGAATATTTTTGTTTGGTGTTTTTTGGTGACTAAAAAATGACTAATGACATATTTGATATAATTTATTATATTTTGATGATATAATTATATATAGTTCTTGAGTTCTCTGAAATGAAAAAATGTATATTTTGATGATAACTATATGATTCTTAGTATTTTTCTTGATGTCCATTAAAATATCCTTAAAATGCAATAATAAGTATGTATAGTTTACTAACCGTGTGGTAGATCAATAAGCAAACACGCTGAATGCTCTAACCACGTGAACATAAGTTCAATCCCCATGGATGCGGCATACAATTTCTTAGGATGCTTGCAATATCACTTATTATGTGATTAATATGTTGACCTTAACTACTTCGACCCTAAGGCTTTGAAGCATTTATATGGCCCAAGAGAGAATATGAGTTGAGTTTGAAAAGGAAATATATGTAATTTTATGACTTTCATTTAAGCTCTAATGACTATTAAATATTTCCAGTAACATTTATATAAATAAAATTTTTGATATTTTTCAACGATATTGATTGGTATCTAATATTCAAAATTATGATGGTGAATAAATTTATTTATTTTTGACAATAAATGATTGTTTCTGATCAATTTTTATATATGATTAATTTTTTTTCTAATATTTGTTCCAACTCCATTTAAATTTTAAAAACATAAAATATATATTTCTGCTTTGTTTTTGAGTTCCACAACATGTTATTACGGTGTTACTCATATATGATAAAGAGAGAAGATGCCATGAAAATTACATGGGTTTTAAATAGCAAGAATATAGTTTTATGACTTACATTTAACTTTAAAGATTATTAAATATTTTAAACAAGATATATATAATTAATATTTTTGATATATTTCAATAATATTCAACGATATCTGATATTCAAATTTGTGACACCGAATAAATATATTTTTATTATATTTGATGAAGTATGATTTCTTTTGATCAATTTTTATTAGTCAAAATTTTCTAATTTTTATTACAACTTTTAAATTTTAAATGCTTTATATATCTACTTTTGCTTTGTTTTTGAGTTATATGGCATGTTAATATGGCATTGCTCCCTCTATTCTCACTCTCTCCTCCCTCTCCCCTCCCTCTCCCCTCCCCCTCCCCTACCTCTCCCCTCCCTCTCCCCTCCCTCTCCCCTCCCTCTCCCCTCCCTCTCCCCTCCCTCTCCCCTCCCTCTCCCCTCCCTCTCCCCTCCCTCTCCCCTCCCTCTCCCCTCCCTCTCCCCTCCCTCTCCCCTCCCTCTCCCCTCCCTCTCCCCTCCCTCTCCCCTCCCTCTCCCCTCCCTCTCCCCTCCCTCTCCCCTCCCTCTCCCCTCCCTCTCCCCTCCCTCTCCCCTCCCTCTCCCCTCCCTCTCCCCTCCCTCTCCCCTCCCTCTCCCCTCCCTCTCCCCTCCCTCTCCCCTCCCTCTCCCCTCCCTCTCCCCTCCCTCTCCCCTCCCTCTCCCCTCCCTCTCCCCTCCCTCTCCCCTCCCTCTCCCCTCCCTCTCCCCTCCCTCTCCCCTCCCTCTCCCCTCCCTCTCCCCTCCCTCTCCCCTCCCTCTCCCCTCCCTCTCCCCTCCCTCTCCCCTCCCTCTCCCCTCCCTCTCCCCTCCCTCTCCCCTCCCTCTCCCCTCCCTCTCCCCTCCCTCTCCCCTCCCTCTCCCCTCCCTCTCCCCTCCCTCTCCCCTCCCTCTCCCCTCCCTCTCCCCTCCCTCTCTCCTCCCCAGTTTTCTCAAAAAAAAAACCTTAGCTCCTTCTCTTTGCTTAGGAAAATTGCTTCAACACATATAGGCAAATAAAATGAGTATTTCATAATGATAATGATAATGCTCAACACAAACCAAATATTAAATTCGCCGCTCGCTCTCCCGATATAGAGGCAACTATCACGGCTCCCTTGAAGAAAGATGATGAACCTCTAGACGTAATCGAAAAACATGGTTTGTTACATGCTCTGTTTATGATGCCGACGCAACAGAATTTATCGTCGATGAAGGCGACACACAACGAACGTTTTACGGTAAATTTATAGTTGATTCTTATGATGTTCTGCCTAAAAATCATCTCGGAAATGAAAGTTCATCTCATTTTAACCAAAATAGAAATGAATCAGTTAGAAATAAACATCAATCGAGTAATAATAATGGAATTTCGAACGAAAATCATGAATCTAGAACCTCGGAAACGCATTCTGTTAATTCCGAAATCAATAATTGTAAGATTAACAAGTGTTTAGATCAAAATTCTCATGATAACGAGGATATTCTACCCTCAATTGATGGTTGCTGTAAAAACAAAGTTGATTATATGAATGATATTAATATGGATGTCTCTACTTCTCGTCTTTTATCTAATTTTGATGAACTCTCGGGAAATATGGCCATGGATGAATTAATTATGAATGAACCAAATGATAATTATGGATTAAATGTTCATGCCATTCCTGAAAGTGATAAGAATAAGAATTCTAAAGAGTAAGGCACACATATTGCCTTCCCCCTTGCACATCTGAGAACCTTTGGCAAGAAAAAGGTGCCATGGAGCAGCCTGTTCTCAGGCAACATAATCATTGAGAATACAAGTAAGTTATCTTTCATTCCATTTAAACTTTTTGAAATTGCATATTTTGAAACTGAGGGTTTATAACATGGAATGGAAATATAAATAAACTCTTTTGTTGGTTATTTCGTTACAAAAAATTCTGGTTTTAGCCTATTAAGAAAGTTCATTGATGAACAATGAAAACTGAATGTACAAATTGTACAACATCTTAGTGATTGGATCCTATTTAAATTTAATTTATAGAAGAAATAAAAGGGGTGTTAAAAGCTGGCCCATACCTAGTATACGGGTTACTTCTACACATTAAATCTCTGCCCCTAGGGTAATCATTGGGTTAGATGTCACTTGTGCTGTCCAAAGTTTTTTTCACTCTGGAAAGATGCTTAAACAAATTAATCATACTTATATAATATTAATACTAAAAAGTTCTCATGTGACATCTGTCAAAGATTATTGACCTATATCCAGCTATAATTTCTTATATAAGCTCATTTTGAAATTAATTGCAAAAAAGACTTTAAGGTTTTTTAGGCATTATCATTAATCTGGTACAAACAATTTATATCAAAGGGTGGCTTATCTTGAATAACTTTCTTCTTGCATAAAATCTGATACACACATATGTAAGAAAAAGTGTACATTCTAGATGTTTCCTCAAGATCGACCTCCAAGAGGTGTTTGACACAATTAGTTGGGTATTTTTGAAAGAAGCTTTCATTGCTTTTAATCTCCCAACAAAATTCATAGATATCATTTATGAATGTATATCTTTCATATTCTTCTCTATTGCTATCAATGGTGAATTCCATGAGTTTTTTAAATGAGAAATGAGACTTAGACAAGGGGATCTATTATTCCCGTATTTGTTCGTCATATATATGAAATATCTTTCTTGGTTACTCATCAAGGCAACAAACTCAGAAAGGTTCTCTTTTCACCTGGGTTGTACAACATTGAAAATTTCACATCTTATATACTCGGATGATCTAATAAATTTCTCTAGAGGTGATCCCTTCTCCATTGATATTATCTTAAAGATATTAGAAGAATTTTTAATCACAACAGGGTTATATGTTAATCTCATCAAATCAAATATCTTCTTTGGCGGAGTTAAACCAAATATTAAAAAAGAAATTCTAGTAAAATTTAGTTTTATTGAAGGTCATTTCTATTTGTTTTTGAGTTTTCTTATCTTTGAGCAGACTAGTCACAATATAATTTTTACCTTTGCTTGCAAAAATTACAGCCTCTATACATCAGTGGGCAAGTAAAATTTTATCATTTGTGGAAAGGTTAGAATTACCATGCATGGTCTTCTAAGGAATATAAGTATATTGGTTTTTAATATTTTTTATATCTTCCACAATAATGAACAATAGAAAATTCATGTAAAAGATTCTTATGGAATGCTCCAAAGATAGGTCAATTTATTCCTAAAGCTGCTTTGAAAAAAGTATGTATGCTCACATTTATTGGTGGGCTTGGTATTCTTGACATAACAAATTGGAATAAATTTTTTTTCATTAAAAGTCTTTGGAGAATACACATGAATGAAGACTTCCTCTGGATAAGGTGGATACACTATTTCTACCTCAATTTTACTAATATTTAAAATTACCAAATATTTAAGCAAGAACTCTCATTCTGGAAATCCTTAATTTTGGTTAATGATTTCTTATTGGAAAAATCTAGAGGTAAAAACCAAGCGATAAGATTTATCAATACATGGGCGGAAAAAGAAAAGCTGATTTCTTAAGCTTATAAATATCTATCCGGAATTAATTCGATTAAAGCTAAAACATAGATAGAAATTATTTGGTTTCTCAACCACATCCCAAAGCATGCTGCATTTCTTTGGATATCTAAGGTTGGAAAAATTAAAACGAAAGATTGCTTATTTGCAATCCCAAGAAATATGAATTGTGAATTTTGTATCCAACTAAAATCTTTAAAACATATTTTTTTGAATGTTAATTTTCTAAACATTTATTGCAACATCTTAAAAGATGGATGGAAATGAAAGATCCAATGGATTTTATTTCTTCAAGCCTCAAAAGCCTAAAGAAGAATTATTCAGCCAACATGCTAAGAACATTATAAGGAAAGTTGTTTTTGTTGCTGCTGTTTATTACATATGGAAGGAAAGAAATCGAAGATGACATGAAGAAAAATCCTTAGATCTTGATTCAATTCTTAGGAAGATAAAAATAAAAATTTTTCTAGTATTTCAGAATAATTGTATTAGCTTTAAAATATTTATGATGTACAGATTTTGATTGTGTATTTTTATTATTTATCAAAAAAAAAAAAAGAAAATGCCACAAAGAATACTTTGATTTTAAATAGCAAGTATGGTGACAAGATTTTCTCGTTAATTACACTACAAATTTATAATATTTACATTGATTATATCACACAATTAGAATCAATAAAAAATATTTCGAGCTAAAATAAGAAGTTATATATCAAAGTGGTAAAACATGAATTTCTCTTGTATGTATATATGGGCCATGTAAAAAAATTGGAGGTGTATAGAAAAAGCTACATTATTTGTGAAAGAGATACACAAAACATCATTCTAAAAATATAATTTGATGAGTATCAACAATTATACTATTGATTATCAGTCATCTACAATGAATTTATATCATCGAGAGAAAATTTTGAATGTACTTGAAGATAATGGGAAAATGTTGAATAACATAAAAAAATATTCAATGTCGCATAACCAATACTATAGTAAAATAATCACAAAAATCATAATGGAGTGTAAATTGAACATCAAATTCAATCAAAATAATTTGATTAACATTGATAATAAAATCAATATCTTTCAAACCTCATCAAGCAAACTATCAAATTACATTGAATAATAATAATCAAAAAATCATCAAACACTTACACAAAGTAACCAATCATTGAAAAATAATAAAATATCATTGAGCTTAAACAAAAATTTTTCAAATTGAATTCACCTATATCTATCATCAAATTATATAATATATTTATAAAATATCAAAAAATATTAAGTTGTATATAAAATAATCAAAAAATATCAAATTATATTGAATATTACAATAAAATACAATGAAATTTCTATATAACACACACACACACATTGTAATGTTTATGCTAGAATAAAATGAAAGCCTAAACACTTATGTTGTGCTTGACAACTAATGCATTAACAGGCTTGTTCACACATACATCATATTCTCTCCAATACTTCTTTTTTTTTAATTAATAAAGCATACTCTCAATATTATCATGTTTGATCATGGAAGTTATTATTTTTTCCATAGCATACTCGTGGGATATTAGATAAGTTTTTGTTTCTTAACATTGACTCTCCTCTCACTGATCAATAAGTTTTATTAAAATTTTATAATTGGTGAGAAGAATTAGATGATAAGTTTTTTATAGTTGGTTTTAGCATAGCTAACACTAAACCTCCTTTTATTTGGGATTGATACAGGTGGCTAAAATATTATATATCAGGATAAATAAAATTAATGATCCTTGTAAGTAAGAAATAATTTTTTGTGAATTATTTTAAAATTAAAAATGCATCCTCAATTAAAATTAATGTGATAAAATGACATAAATCATTTGAATGGACCCTTCCTAAAACGTACTTTGTTTGAGCATGATTATTCCTTTTCATAGTAAAATAAGGAACTATATTTATTGTTGTTGAAATCACTTTTTCATCTTTATAGTTTGGCACAATGTCAAATCATACACATAAATATTATTGGTTTGGAGATATTAGACTTCATCAATATTATTCCTTGTTTTTTTGATATGAGACCTAATTTTAAGACATGTACAATGGAATGAATGTATTGAAAATAAAGGTGGAAAAACAAGCTTAGCCTCCCTTTGGAGTATGAATAGTCAAGCTTGGCTGACCCAACCATTGCTATTACAAAGATTACATAGTTGTTGGAACTGTCTCAGATAATGTTTTTAATTTTTAGATTTTTTAAAATTCCATTCAAATATTTCCTAAAATCTTATCACATATTCTTAAATATTTTTTTCATTACTTTTTCCATATTAAAATTTCATACTTTTATCTTTTAAATTATCTTTTCTATATATTTAATTTTTTCATAACTTTTTCTATATTTGTCAAAGAACAATAATTTGCTAAAGTAAAAAAGTAAAAAAGTAATAATTTTGTAAAAGAGATTGCTCATATGAAGTGCAATGAATGTGTCCAAGAGTTGATAAACTTGGGTGTTTCGGGTTCACAATACAAGCAATCGTCATGACAAAAAGGAATGAGAGTTTTCTATGAAAATAATGTATTTTAAATAAAAAATCTAAAATATAATGCTGGTTTCAAAAATATGCTCAAACTAGTGTGTCTAGAAACAATGTGACAATGACAATCATTGTGAATGACGGTCATTATCACGCTGTTGAATTTTAAAAATTAAAGGCCGACATTGTGAATGCTAACTATTGAAAATACAATGGAACATTATTATTATCTCAACTTGCCCCTCACTTCTTGCCTCTTGCTCCTTGCCTCTCGTTCCTCCCCCCTCGCCCCTCGCCCCTCGCCCCTCGCCCCTCGCCCCTCGCCCCTCGCCCCTCGCCCCTCGCCCCTTTACTCTCGCCTGTCTCTCCTTGCCTATTTGCCCTCACCTCTCGCCCCTCTCTTCCCACCGCTCTCCCCTCGCTCGTCTCCACTAGCTCCTTCGTGGAGCTCTGTGGAGTTTCAACGAGCTCGATGTGGAGCTGCATTGTGGAGCATGACGGAACACCACGTGCTCCACGATGGAGCTCATTGAGCTCCAATGAGCTCGAAGTGGAGCTAACTGGAGCTCGACGAGCTCCCTCATTGAGTTCCACAATGGAGCTTGAGAAGCTCCAGTGAGCTCTAGCGAGCTCGACGTGGAATTTAAGGAGCTCTGACAAGCTCCACAAAGGAGCTTATGGGAGCTCGTAGAGCTTCGTCGAGCTCGACAATGGAACTCTAGGTGCTCGATGAGCTCCACAAAGGAGCTCCAGTGAGATTGATCATGGAGCTCACTGGAGCTCGACGGAAATCCACGAAAGAGCTCGCCGAGCTCCAGTGAGCTAGACGTAGTGCTCGAGGTGCTTCTTCATCTAGCTTGGCAAATTCTACTTCAAGCTCGCTAGAGCTAGACGGAGCTCCTTTTAGTGGTGTCAAACAAGCCGTGCCGTGCTGACTGGACATGGTTTTAGGCCTTTCAACTGGGCTACATGCCGGGCCAGGCACGGCATGGATCTGGGGAGGTCATGCTCAGCATAGGCTCGCGGCATGAAATTTGTCTGGTTCAGCCCATTTTGGTCTACTTCGGTTCGGGCCAAAACCCTAATTTTTAAAAAAATTAGGGTTTTGGCTTTGCACAACATGACTCATGTAGTAGGTGTGCCCGACACAGCATTGTGGCGTGCTGTGCCGGCCCAGGCACGACTGAATCATGCCGTGCCTCATGCCGGGCAGGGCTAGCCCGGCTCATTTGACACCTCTAGCTCTTTCGTTGAGCTCGTGGAGTTCCGTCGAGCTCCACAATAGAGTTTCACATTGAGCTCGCTTGAGCTTTATGGAGCTCCTGGAAATGGGCGGGGGGAGAGGGGTGGGAAGAGGGGAGAGGTGAGGGCAGATGTGTGAAGGTAGGGCGGGCTAGGGGCGAGCTGAGATAATGATAATGAGATCTCTACAGTATTTTCAATAGCTGACATTCACAATGCCGGCCTTTAATTTTTAAAATTAAACAGCATGATAATGGTCGTCATTCACAATGATGGGCATTGTCACGTTGTTTCCAGACGCACTAGTTTAAACATAATTTTGAAATTAATATTATATTTTGGATTTTTTATCTAAAATACAAAACTCAAGTAAGTGTGGCAAGCATAATTCATCCACCCAAAAAGTAAAAAAGTACTTGCAATTTCACATCTCATTTCTAGGAGCATTTTGACATTGAATGGCAAATAGAAGCATGTGGGAAGAAGTTAAAATTTTCCATGTATAAATTTTGCAAAAAAATAAAACTTTTGTGATAATGCTACAAATGAAATCTAATATTTAATCACACTTTAAAAAAAATCTGACAGAATCTGCTAATTTTTAGATTTTCTATGAATTTTAATTTCAATTTATAAATAAATTATAGTCTCATTCTTTTTTTCTTATTACAATTTTATCCCAATGGGCTTTTTTATCTCATATACATATATAATCACATTAATTTTTAACAATATAATTATTAATAAAATTTTAAATTCCAATTTTATTTGTTTACTCCAAAAATAAACAATCATATTAATTTTATAATAATATTTATAATCTATACTAAATTTAGTCCCAACTAAAATTTAATTAATTTATTCAACTAGATTTTGATTTTACCAAAAGTAAAAATAAAACAAACAAACTTTTTAACGAATCTAAAGTAAAATAATTTTTTTTATAAAAAAATAAAATACTTAAGTTTTATTTTTTAAAAGAAAAAAAAAATATCTATGCCCCATTCATTGGACACCTTTGATTGATAATGATTATAATACCATTGTATTCGTTTGAAAAATACAAAACATGTATAGAAATGATCATATTCATACATTAACAGTCTTCTGGGTTGATATTATTGTTGAATAATTATATTCTAGGATTCATACAAAAAATTATTGTTATTAAGACAACTCAAAAAAATATTTATACACTCAAATATTTTATCTAACATAGATAGTAAGCACATAATACTTTTTTTTCACTTGCTTCTATGAAAAGAACAAATCACTATTTATAATAGATGAAGCAAATACTTTTTATACATCACTTAAATATTTCAAGAACTTATAGAACTTCTAAATGGAAGTGGTAGATACAAATTAATATGCACCAAATAGGCACATATTCAAAAACATGTTATATTCTTCATAATTATTTTATTAACTAGCCAATATTTTTTGTTATATTTCTAATACTTCGTTGCCAACTTTTCTTTGGCTGAAAATAATTAACAAAAATATTGTTCAAAATCAAGACAATGTTGAAATGCTAAGACATTCACAAAACCATGGATCATAATGAAACTAGCATGTTTTTTAATATGCCTCACATATGATATTCTTTTATAGTTTTTATATTTATAAAAATTTGTCAAATTACATTGAAAACTATTGAATATGATCAAATTTTAATGAAAGTTAAAAGAAATAATATTACATTAGTGATTATTTAGAAAAAAAATCAATGATTTCCATCATATCATTATCATTCAATGAATACTAGAAGTTTTTGAATGTAATCAAACTACATAAATCATATTCAAGTTATCAATCATGTTTGGAAGTCATTAAGCATGTTTAAAAATAAATAAATTGGGGAAAAAAAAAACCTAAAATTTATATTTTAGGTGTTAAGAATTAAATAAAAATATCATTGGACATGGTCATGCTGGGTAAATAAACTAGCATGAAGATGAAGACATTGTAGTGTTCATGTCACATTATTATAGGGAAACAAGGTTGATAATATATAAGATGGTGAAAGAAGATAGTTCCTATTTTAAAGATCCAATAATTCCTCAAATAATTCAAGGATACATCCAACTAAATATACTAAATTACATACATAAAGCAAAAGAAAACTAAGAGCAATTATTAACATAGTATTATTATTGACTATTTTGAATGTACATGTGTAAATGTGTAATTAATATTGTGATGGCCGATGGGAATACAAAAAAGGTGGAATTAATAAGTGATAGGTAAAATGATTTTAAATGAGCGGAATGGTTTATATGTATGTATGAGTTAGTTAGAGTATGCCTTAAAAGCTAATTATTAGATGATTCTTTTGAGATTTTTTTATCATATATTATAAGTAAAAAAATAATACATTATTATTATTATATTTATTTAGATTTGTGTAAATTTTAGATGAATATAATAATGCCATAAAATGATATATTTTATGAAGTACTACTCTAAATTATTTTTAGTCAAGTATTAATATTCAAGGATAATATTAATATATCAAGACTAGCATGTAGGTTAATTAATATGAGATATTAAGTTAACACATAAGTATATGCTGGAGAACATATACTGAATGACCTGCTTTGAGAATGTTGCATGAATTATTATATAAGTACATACATATTCTTATAGTGACTATTAGTAAGAATTATTCTTTGATATGAAATCAGTAAGGTTTCCTACAAAAATGAATTGTATACTTTAGATTCCGCAAACACCACTTGTAACAAGGATGGTTATAAAATTGTTTAATAGATATACAATAAATTGTACAAGAAGATATGATTGATCTAGATAGAATTTATCCCTTTTAAATATTAAAAATGATATCAGTTGGCCTCTTTATTGAGTATGACTACTAAAATACATGATCATATTCAAATAAGTTAATATGAGATAATGTGCTTATTTGTTTAAGTTAGTCTACTCAAAGATCAAGAAACATATAGATTAATGTGAGGATGACATGATTCGTGCCTCATAAATCAATCTAGATATTATGGACAAAAGGAGTAAGTTGTACAATAAAATAAGTCATGAAATTAGCTTAAGTCAAATCTATTATATTTTCGTTATTTGGGTAGCAATGATGTATTGTTAAATGCAGCTCATTGCTTATTTTTTTAAAATAAGATTATAAAATTACTGTTAATGTTACGAGAGCTTATTAGGTCACATACATAAAAATATATATATATATTTGGAGTTTATTTTATTTTAGTTAGACTAAAATAAACTAGGCCTAATCTTAAGTCTGAAATTTATTTCAAACCTTAAATTAATTGGATTAAAGAGTTTGATCCAATTAGTAGATATTTGAACATTTAAAATGGACCCAAATTTAAAGCCCATATTTCTTTCATTCATTAATGACATATTCTTTAGAAAGGTATGTGAAAAAATAAAATATTTCATTAATGACACATCCTTTTAATAAATTGATTGGAAAATCAAAAGATTTTATTAATGACATATTCTTTTAGAAAGATGTGTAAAAAACTAAAATTTTTCATTAATGATACATTCTTTTAGAAAAAAATATGAAAAACTAAAAGATTTTATTAATAATACATCATTTTAGATGATGACACATCTTTTTAGAAAGGTCTGTGAAAAACCAAAAAAATTTATATAAATTAGGAGAGATAGAAAATGAAAGATAATGAAGATAGATTTGGGTAGATACCGCTAGAGATACGGACACCCGACTAGAGCTGTCAAACGGGCCGGCCCAGCACGGCATGGCCCGTTTTTCACGTGCCCAGCCGTGCTACCGTGCCGTGCCCGGCACGGCACGGTTTTTTAAATTCGGGCACGGCAAGGCCGTGCCGGCCCGCTCGGGCACGGGCGCACGGCAAGGCAGGGCAGGCGGGGCAGGCGGGGCGGGGCGGGTCGGGTCTGTTTGGACCCGACCCACGGTCTTTTTACCGGGGGCGGGGCCCGGTTGGGTCACGAGTCACGACTCACGACTCACGACGCAGGCACGCGTGCTGGCGTGCCGTGCCAAGGCACGGCACGGCACGTGCTTTGTTCGCCAGGGCACGGCACGGGCCCGGGCACGTTTTTTGATCGTGCCGGGCCGGCCCGGCACGTTTGACACCTCTACACCCGACTATGCTTGGATTCAACCAAAATATTTGAACTAATTTTTTTTTTGTGGTACAATAAATAACATCATTGTCCAATGTTTGATTATATTTACTTGGTTCATTTGTGGATTCCTAGTCTACTGCAAAATTTTGATATGGAATTTATCAAAATCACAACAAATAAAATTGTTGTATATATTTATTTATATTTAATATGAACAAACATATTATCATAATTATATGAATAATTTATGTGATAAATAAATTTATAACTTATCTATTTCAATTAAAATAAATATGATTAATATAATAAATAATTTAATATGATTAAATAATATTGTTTATAACTTATTCATGTTAATTCAATTAATACGAACACTAAATTTTGTTTCAATTAAATCGATCAAACCTATGGCTGATCTTGGATTAGATTGATAAGAATCCTATTTTATGTTTGTTACGATAAACAAGATTGTAGTGAAGTTACATTCATAAATTAATATATGGTAGTTGTTCAAAGCAATTAAAGATTCGTTTAATTATTATATGAAGATGTTTAATGTTTAAATAATTTTATAGATAAAAATGTGATTTGATTATAGCCAATTAGCCATAATTAAGTTTTACAATTAATTATTTTAAGGAAATATCAGGTTACACTTGACCTCGCTCGCTGACTGGCCAGCAGGATTGCCGCTAGAAGTGCTGCCCTCTGGATCCTGCCAGGGGCACTGCCCTTGGACCCCGCTAGGGGCATTGCTTCTAGGGCCTCAAAATTTAAATGTTCCATAAATGATTAATTTAATTAATTATAATTATGATAAAGTGATGGTAGATGTATGTTTTACATGGTACATGATTATGACCATTTACCCCATATGAATTGATTGTGTATTGTTACTGTAAGTTAAATAAGCATGCGTGTATTGCCTTTTAATCTATAATTCAAGATATTATATTCTCTTCTCATCTAATTTGCCTTGAATGTAACTCAAGGTTTTCTTCTAGTTATGTAATGTACGATTAAAATAGTATTAGATTTAAAGATTATTTTAAAGGAGAAAGAAATCAACATAAGACAATCTAGGTAGCACTTGGAGAAGATGCAATACCTTTAGGTTGATTTTTTGATTTTCTCATTAGCTTGAGAAAATCATTTTAGTTGGGGCCATAACCCTGTCATGCTTATTTTGTGTTTGTGTAATATATATTAATATATGACTAGCCTAGTAAAATAAATACAAACACATTTAAATGTATGTGATGGATATTAAAAAGATTATTTTATTAAACAATTAAAGAAATTCCTCAAATTAAAATAAAATCAATTAAAAGATGTCTACTAAAGTTTGATACTCGTTACTGTCTCGATCAATATTAGATAAGTTTGTCAAAGTGAAATATTTTTATTTATCTTGGTAGAATATAATAGGATAATTATGATATTCATTTTTTGAATTTTGGGTGGGACTTAACTAAGTTATCTCAATTAGATTGAGAACTTAAAAGCATAAAATTAGGAGATGCACCAATAGATGGACTAAGGACAAAATGTATTATTCACCTAATTATCCAAGAGTTGCATTAGGAGTAATTGATAAATATTACCTACCTAAATAGCTCTGTTTTGGGTGATTAGCCAAATTAACTCAGGATAAGATCAAATATGGATCTTAGCCTACTATAGGATTATTTTCAACCTAATAATTTAGTGAGAAAATCATTTAATTACGGTCCTAATAAAATAAATTCTAAATATGATACTAATTTCTGCATAATCTTAGATTATCATGTATGCAAATACATCTAACAACTTATCACTATGATCTGTCCTTGAGAATGACAAGTCCAATGGAGCTAATTTTCTAGACTAGTATAGGAATTTAAGGATTGTTCTCAAACAAGAAAAGAAATTATATGTCCTAGAGCAATCTATTCTTGAATCATCTGCTCCTAATACCTCTTGTGCTGATAAGGATACTAATAAAAGATACCAAGATGATGGTTTGGATGTAACATGCCTTATGTTTTCCACCATGAACTCTGAGCTACAGAAGTAATATGAGAACATGAATGCTTATGATATGGTTGAACATTTAAAATGACTATATCAAGAACAGACAAAACATAAGAGGTATGAGATATCTAAGATCTTATTTCAATGCAAGATGATAGAAGAGAGTTTTGTTGGAACTCAAGTGCTCAAAATGATTGAGTGTATTGAGAATCTAGAAATGTTTGACTTTTCATTGAGGCAAAAGTTATCTACTGATTTAATTATGTAATTGTTGCCTAAAAGTTATAATCAATTTATTATGAATTATAATATGAATAAAATTGTCAAAACTTTGCATGAGTTAAAAATATTGAGAATTACTAAAAAAATCTTAAAAAGATTAAGTTCATAATGATGTTGCAAATGGGCAAAGGAAAACATAAGTCCAAGGTTAAGGGTAAACCCCAAATCAAATGCAAAACAAAATCTTCTGCATTGAAACTTAAGGGAGGGGTGGCTAAAGAATGTACTTGCTTCCATTATGGTCAGATTCAACATTGAAAGAGGAACTTTAAATAATATCTAGAAGAATTGAAAAATAAAATTAAGTGAGACTTTTGTCTCAGGTATTTATATTATTGAAGTTAACCTATCTACTTCTTCAACATGGATATTAGATACTGGATGTGCTTCTCACATTTATAATAATGTGTAGGATCTTAGAAATAATACATCATTGACAAAAGACAAGGTGAATCTACGTGCTAGCAATACTGTAAGAGTTATTGCCATCGTTGTAGGATCTAATATTTTATATTTGCCTATTAGACTTATTTTAAAAATTGAGAATTGTTATTATGTGCTTGTTTTATCTAAAAAGATTATTTTTATTTCTTGTTTTGACAAGAAAGATTTTTCATTTATAATAAAGAATAAATATTATTATATTTATTTAAGTGAGATATTCTATTGTAGTGCATAATTAACGAATAGTCTCTAAGTTCTAGATCTTGAAAGCCCAGTTTATAATATAAATACAAAATAGTTAAAATCTAATGATTTAAATCAAACTTATCTCTGACACTATCACTTGAGCCATATAAATGAAAAACGTATATCTTAACTCCATAAAAATAAACTTTTAGACTAATTTGATCTTGAATCATATGAAGTATGCGAGTCTTGTCTATTAGGCAAAATGACTAAAATTCCTTTAATTGGTCAAAGCGAATAGACAAATGAATTGTTAGGACTTATACATAGTGATGCATGTGGTCCTTTCAATATAACAGCTAGAAGCTATCAGTATTTTATTATATTTAATGATGATTTTAGTAGATATAACTGTGTATTTATTGAAACACAAGTTAAAATCCATTGAAAAGTTCAAAGAATTTAAGAATAAAGTATAAAATCAACTTGAAATAAGTATTAAGATACTTTCATTAGATTGAAGTGGTGAATGTTTAAGCCAAGAGTTTCATGATCATTTAATTTAGTATAAAATCATATCTCAACTCACTCCACCTGAAAATGGAATGATGTATCAAAAAGGAGGAATCATACTTTGTTAGACATTATATGATCAATGATGAATCATGCAGATCTTTCTTCTTTCTTAGGGGATATGCTCTGGAGAGCTTTCACACTTAATCATGTTCCATTTAAGGTAGTTACAAAAACACCATATAAGATATGGATAGGAAAGAATTCTAAAATATCTTTTATAAAGATTTGGGGTTGTGAAGCTTATGTTAGACATCATGTCTTGGAGAAACTAGGACCCAAATCTGACAAATGCTATTTTGTAGGATATCTCAAAGAAACAAAATGATACTACTTATATATTCCCACACAAGGCAAATTAATTGTTACTAGAAAAAATATTTTTATAAAATAAAAATTTATTTCTAGAAGAATTATTGGGAAAAAAATAAATCTTGAAACAATTTGAGATACACAAACTAGCATTGAGACTTTAATTAAACCAGAATAGGCATCATAAAATATTATGGATCATGAACTTGTTGCACCATAAGAATTGTCGAATAACAACTTGTTTTAGTAGAATGAGCTTTGCGTAGATCTGATAGGATACCTCATCAGCATGAGAATTTTGCTCTTCTCCTGTCTGATCACGGTAATGTAATGCTCATTGATCAAAATAAGCCTATATCCTATCAAGAAGCTATAAAAAGTCTAGATTCTGAAAAATGACTAGATTTCATGAGATCTAGAATTGAATCCATATAATCTAATTAAGTATGAACTTTGGTTGATCCATCTAAAGGGATAAATTACATTAGATGTAAATGAGTTTTTTAAAAAAAATTGACATAGATGGTAATGTGCATATCTTTAAAGGGCGATTGGTTGCTAAATATTTAAAAAAAATTCATGATATAGACTATGATGAAATCTTTTTACCAGTTGTAATGTTTAATTTCATTCCGATCTTGCTTGCTATTGCAGCTTACCATGATTATGAAATTTAATAAATAGATGTTAAAATTATATTCTTTAATGGGAATCTATTTAAGGGTATGTACATGACACAACCTAAAGATTTTGCTGATTCAAAGGATGCTACAAAATTATGTAAATTGTTAAAGTCCATTTATGGATTAAAGTAAACTATAAGAACTAAAATCTTTGTTTAGATGATGCAATCAAAGAGTTTGGTTGTATTAAGAACGAAGATTAATCTAGTGTCTACAAAATGATTAGTAGGAGCACATGTATCTTTTTTATTTTGTATGTAGATGATATACTTCTCATTAGAAATGATATTCTTATTTTATAATCTATAAAGACTTGGCTTGGAAATTATTTCTTAATGAAAGACATAGGTGAAGCTGCCTGAATATTAGCCATAAAGATCTATAGAGATAGAATTAAGAGATTATTTGGCCTAAGTGAGAGTACATATATATTGACAAAATGCTTAATCATTTTGTCATATAGAATTCTAAGAAAGAATTCTTGTTAATGTCTCACGGAGTGAGTATTTCTAAGGTTCTATGTTTTTCTACTAAAGAGGAAAGAGAAATCATGAATAAGATTTCATATGTATTTGTTATTGGGTCTATTATGCATGCTATGATTTGTACTCATCTTGATGTCTCATATACATTAAGCATGATGAACATATACCAATCAAATCTAGGTGAGATTCACTGGACAACAATCAAGAATATTCTTAAATACTTAAGAATGACTTAAGATTATTTCTTGATATATGGAGATAATGAGGAACTCATTGTAAAAGGTTATAGTGATGCAAACTTCCAAATTGATAGGGGTGATTCAAGAGCGCTGTCAGGTTACGTGTTTTTCATAAATGGTGGTGCTATGAGCTGGAAGAATTCAAAGCAAGATACAGTTGTTGATTCTACTATAGAAGTTGAGTATAATTTTAATTCTGATATGAAAAAAAAATTTATTTGGATCAAAAAGTTAATCATAGAACTTGATGTAATTCCTAGCATAATTAATTCAGTAGATCTTTATTGTGATAATAATGAGACTATTATACAAGCTAAGAAACCTAGATCTTATCGACGATTCAAATACATATTTCGATGATTCCATCTTATTCGAGAGATTATCGATAGAGGAGATGTAAAGATATACAGAATACCCATAGATAACATCATAGCAGACCCACTAACTAAGGTTTTAACACTTAGGAAACATGATGGTCGCACTAGGTCACTAGGCATTAGATACTTTAGTGATTGATTTTAGTGCTAGTAAGAAATTATTAGAGTATGTCCTAAAAGTCAATTATTAGATGATTTTTTTGAGAATTTTGTATCATATCTTATACATAAAAATATATTATTTTATGAGTATTATATTTTATTTAGATCTTTATAAATATTAGATAAATATTATAATATCCAAAGTTGTATATTCTATGGAATTCTAAATCATCCTTAGTCAAGTATTAATATTCAAGAATAATATTAATATATTAAGCTAGCATGTAGGTTAATTAATATAAGACATAAAGTTAACACATAATTATATATTGGAAAACATATACTAAACTAACCTACTTTGAGAATATTACATGGATTGTTATATAAGTAACATACAAATTCTCATAGTGATTATTAGTATGAATTATTCTTTGACCTGAAGTCACTATGATTCCCTATATAATGAGTTGTATACTTTAGATTTAGCAAATACTACCTGTAATAAGGATGGTTATAAAGTTATTTGCTAGGTATACAATAAATTATATATAGGAATGTGATTGATCTAGATGGAATTTCTCTTCTATATAATGGAAGTAATATCGGTTGGCCTCTTGATTAAGACTACTAAAATACATGATCATGCTCAAATAAGATAATATGAGATATTGAGTTTATTTATTTAAGTTATTCTACTTAAAGATCAAGGAACATATATTTTGATATGAGGAAGACATTATTCATGCTTCATAAATCAATCTAAATATCATAGAGAAAATGACTAAATTATATAATAAAATAAGTCACAAAATTAATTTAAGTAAAATCTATTATATTTTTGTCACTTAAATAGCAATGATTTATTGCTAAATGTTGCTCATTACTTGTTTCTTTAAAATGAGATTTTAAAGTTATTATCAATATTACGAAAACTTATTGGGTCACACACACACACACACATATATATTTGCAGTTCGTTTTATTTTAGTTATACTAAAATAAATAGAGTCTAATCTAAAATATGAAATTCATTTCAAATTTTAAGCTAATTGGATTAAAGAGTTTGGTTCAATAAGTATATATTTGGACATTTAAAAAAGACCTAAATTTAAAGTCCATAATTTTCTCTTTCATTAATAACACATTATTTTAGAAAGGTGTGTGAAAAATTAAAATATTTCATTAATGACACATACTTTTAGAAATGTGGGTAAAAAATCAAAAGATTTCATTAATGATATATTATTTTAGAAATGTGTGTGAAAAATCAAAAAGTGTAATTAATGAAATATCTTTTTAAAAAATATGTGAAAATTCAAAAGGTTTCATTAATGATATATCTTTTTTAGAAATGTATGTGAAAAACTAAAAGGTTTCGTTAATGATATATCCTTTTAGAAAGGTATGAAAAAATTAAAAGATTTTATTAATGACATATTCTTATAAAAATATGTGAAAAACCAAATGATTTTATATAAAATATGAGAGATAGATAATAAAACATAACGAAGATATATTTGTGTGGATACAATTAGAGGCACGATCACTTGACTATGCTAGGATTCGATCGAACTGTTTGAAATCAAAAGTTTTTTTTTGCGCTATAACAGGTAACATCATTGTTTATATTTAATTGTAATCACTTCGATCATTACTGAATTCCTAGTCTGCTACAAAATTCTAATATTAAATTTACCACAACCCCAACAGAATTGTGCCGGCATGACATAGTCCATGCTAAAAACCATCTCATGATAAGCATAGCACGACCTGTGCAACAAAGGAGTTGTTCTCACCTAGCACGACTCATTTGACACCTCTACTATATAGATAAATAAATTAAACATAAATTCTTACAAATACACACACACACACACACACACACACCCATATATATATATTTATATTTATATTCTTTATTTGATAATCAAATCATAGTGATACATAATCTGACTAATCAAATAAAGTCTATAAATTTTTTTTTCTAGAAAACATGAATTCTTTCTTTGCATATTTGAATGCAAATAAAGTATATATGAAAACAATATGAGATCCATAACAAAAACTTGTCCCACAAGTTTGTGGATCACTATTAGTATTTTACTTGATAGGGCTTCTTGCTAATACATGCGATTCTGGTTAATTTCGTTGATACTCAGTTTATACCTGTATTTCTTGTTAACTCCACATATTTAATTATATGAGCATGTATGGAATAAGCTCTGCTAATATATATCTATATACCATGCTTATTAGAAATGCAAAAATAAATGCATAAAACAACTCTGAGGCAAATCCTTTCCCATTCTTCATGATACAAATTCTACTTAATATAGTTCATAGCAACCACATAAGACAAGCATATAATGCTAAAATCTCTACTTAAAACTACAACCCTATTTAGCAATCACATGGTTATGTAGAATCCGCACGAGCACAACACTTGCACATAGCCTAATTGTGTAGAATCCCCATGGCCACATGATGAATTTGCATAAGTATAAGCTGAATACACATGCATAGTCAACATAAACACATCCCATAATATACATAATCATTTTGCATAACATAAAACTAACCACATTCAAAATTAGCAATCCATATGATTATGTAGAAATTTGCATAACATAAAAGCCACATGATAAGGACAGCTTGTTATGTTCTCGCTACTGTATCCATTTGCATAATTTTGCATAACACATAAGCATTTCATGTTATGTGCTTAAATTAATAGAAATCACATAGTTATGAAAATTTCACAGCATAATCAACTATGCATAGCACATGAACAATAGTTCCATAATACCATATAATATCAGATAACATATGGAGAAACCAACACATAAGCACATAACATGCTTATCACAAAGTCCAAATTCCATACATAAAATAGAATATATCATTGTGTATCTTCTCACAACATAGTACCTTATTTTCCAACTTGCTTGCCCTGCAAAGACAAATATATATATATCGATACATTTATGGAAGTTTTTACCATGCACTTATTAAATTTTCTATGGCTAATATAATTGCCCCTAATTATTTCTTATCCTTATGTATGGTTAATTTAGTATATCTAATTGAATATTTTCTTGAAGTATGTGAAGAATTATCAAAGCTTGAAATATGATATGGATGTTATGATATCCTCAATCTTCCTCCTAAACTTTTTATTCATGCATCATCATGTTCAAGGACATTGTCATTTTTTTCTTTTATACGTGGTGTATAAATTTAGAGTATATTTCAATTTCCAATATATTAAATCTTAAAAGTGTTGTTATTCTAGTATTTTCTTGATGGCCCTAATTTTTGATTCCAAATATTTCAATATAAACATTAAATGATAAAACTAGCTATCACATTATCATAAATGTTCCCGAGGACTCCTCTGACCCATACACTTCTTAGATTTTTCTTTGAGCATTTATCTACATCAAGTAGAATCCCAAATACCAATTTCTTCTATGTAATAATTTATATTTTCTTAGAGATTGATTACTTTCTAATCAACTCACTCAGTAAAAAGTGATATCTATCCTCTTACTAATTTTTCAACACGGTCTTCCTGAAAATATCCAAAAGAAAGATGTTAGTTTTTTTTACACTTTCCATGTGGTCCATTTTCTCTCCGCATATCTACTATTGTTTTTATTAAACCATAAGTTTGAACATGCATGCTAGGATAATATGAGGTTTGCTTCACAACCATCTATATGAGGTTTTAACTCTTACAAATATAGAACACATTTCAACAATATGACTACAAAATGACATGAAATCTATGTGTGAAATATCTATTGACATATATTACCCACTCCTCTTGCATAAATAGATGAGCAATGAATTCTGAAAAAGGGTGAGTACAAAAATAATAATTATAGCTAGAAGCTAATGATAAACCTAAAAATCTTTGTATCTCATCTATAGACAACCCTCATTGCACGAGATGTCACAATACAATATAAATCTTTTCCTAAATCAACTTATGCTAGACAAAAAAGTCTCATACTGATGCTTGATTTTTCCCTCACTAGATTCAATGACTTTTTTACTAAAAACTCACTCAAAGAGGCACTTTTTGAATAACATGATCTTAGACTCTGAATTTATCATAACCATGTGCTTAATGTTATCTTTTTCGTAAATTCTTAAATTTTATATCTATAAATTTTTAGCAGAATAGGTATTGGGGAGCTAATTATCAAAAATGACATGTCATTCCTCTTTTTTGATCATCAAGCCTATGCTACTTTCTGTCACTTGTATTTTCATCATTTCTTTCTAATTTTGTAAAATATTGAGTTTTGAAATTATTAACAAGGAATCTTTTTAACTATAATATCTTTTTAACTATAATTTTGTAAAATATTGAGTTTTTAATTTGTATATCATAGCTGCCATCAACATTTCTTAGTATATACTTTATATAAACCATCTAGTCTTCTTATGCATGTTCTCCCTCTCCATAATATAAATAAATACTTTCTCATGTTTCTAATACATCTTTTTTACTAAAATCTATTTCAATCCAGAACAAATTAGCAAACATGATCTCAATATGCTTAATTATTTCTTTTGAAAATTACATGATAGATATCATAAAGATGCCTTTAGTTTTATCTATTAATCATAAGAAGTATATGGTTAAATTTATGAATAATTAGAAAATTTATTAAAATATTACAAAAATATATATAATACTTTCAGAGCGATGCTCTAAGAATAAAGATTAAAATCATATTTGAGGATGAAGATTTGTCAATTTATTTCACCATAGTTAATTGATGAGTTTGTCCATCGATTAAGTGTGAGCTGTAAAGATACTTAGATACTAATTATTATTTTATCTTATTTGTGAGTGATAAAAAACTAGAGGTGTCAAACAGGACGTGCCGGGCCGGTCCAACCCATTTTTTTCAGGCCCAACAGTGTTTTCGTGCCGACATGGTTTTGTGGGGGTTCAGCCTGGAACGGGCCCGTGACAAGATCCGCCGGGTTCGGCTCAGATGGGCCGAACCCTAAATTAAAAAAAAAAATTAGGGTTTCGGTGCCCCCGTAATCTTAATTTAAAAAAAAAGATTTCGGAATGATACCGTGCCAGGCCAGGCACGACACGAGGCCCGGTTGGCCTCGACACGGCACAGCACAATTGTGCCATGGTCGGGCACGGCACGAGCCCGGGCTGGGAAATTTCTGTGTCGGGCCGGCCTAGGCACGACCAAATCATGCCGTGTTGGGCCGGTTTGGCCCGGTTGACACCTCTATAAAAAACTTAGTTGATTAAAATCATACAAATTTATTTTTTTCATACTATCTAAAATAACATGTAATGTACTAACATATCTAGTATCTGGCATAGTATCGATATCTAATTTTTTTATTGCTTAAATATTATTTCATATAATAGAATTATATTATAACTATATATTATATAAGTTTTATCATACTTAAAGGATTAAAAATATGTGCTGATAAGTTTTAAAAATTAAGTCTAAGAACTATAAAAATACATAAATGATGATGCACACGATTATACTTAGAGATGTGAAGATCATAATAAATCAAACTAAGAGATAGTGATCTTTTAGTTTTTACTATAAGATTTTATCATTTTTTATTTTTTTTATGTTTCAATTTTACTTTAAAATATTATATTATCATATTTTATTTTACTATTACTTGAATATATGTTCATTATATATGTTATTATATAATATATTTTAATATTTTTTATGTATATTCTACTTTTAAAGTAAATATTAATTTTATTTAACATATGTAAGTGAGTAAGTGCATCTAAACATGTGACTTGTGTAGTGTGCTTGCATTGTAAGTGCATCATATTGGCTACTGCCAGCTCGCTAGCCACCAGCAATGAGACCCAACACTTATACACACAGTTAGTAGCTAACATGAGTCTAGAGACTAGGTCTTGAGGTTGTTAGTGATGGACTAGCACCAGACACAATGAGAGCTAGGTGCATCATGCTGGCTACTGCCAACTCGCTAGTCGCCAGCTATGAGACCCAGCACTTATACACATAGTTAGCAATTCACATGAGTCTGGAGACAAGGTCTTGCGGTTGTTAGTGATGGACTAGCACCAGACACAACAAGAGCTAGGTGCCTTGGGCCTAGGCTAAGATGACAGACATCATGGCTTGACAAGTTCATATCCAAGCTATTTTTGACTAAATTATGCTGCACTTAAGCTAGCCATGGTTAGGTATGTGTCAACCTAGGTATGAATCATTGTTGGAACTAGAGGTGTCATTTGGGCTGGCCTGACACGAGGCACGGCACTGGAAAATCCCATGCCCGGGTCAGGCATGGCCCGTGCCATGCCTGACCCAGCATGGTTCGGTGGCCCGTGGCATGGCACACCGGCACGGGCGCACGATATTTTTCCCTTCCCGCAAAAAAGACCATGGGTCGGGTCCAATCAACCCGAGCCTATCCGATCCCCCCCCACCTTCCCCCAAAGGCAAAAAAATTTAAATTGTAGCGGTTGGATCTCGCCTCCAACGGCTAGGGGGCAGAATCTAACGGCCCTCATGATTCTGCCTCCTAAAAAATTAAAAAAAAAAAAATCAAAAAAATGGCTTTAAAAAAAAATATTTTCTATAATTTATATATTCCATCGCCCCCTCTCTATAAGAGCAACTCCAACGGGAGTTGCCAAAAAAGGAGTGCTAAATATCATTTTGCAAATTAAACAGTATTTTAGCATCCCTAAAACAATAATTTTGCTCCAATGGTAGGTGCCAAAATGAGGTGCTATTTTAATAATTAAATATTTTTTTATTCAAAAGTTATTTTTTCAACCCCTTGAGAGAGTTATTGGAGATGTACAGTAGTTATAACTGTTATTTTGCATCCTCTCTTTTCTCTCTCCAAAGTTGCTAAATATGGCACCTCTATAGCTTGGATGACATTTTGCAACCCCCTATGTCACCCACATTGGAGCTACAAAAATAATGATTTGGGTGCCATTTTGGCAGTTACGGGGATGACACCCTTGATGGCACCTCCCGTTGGAGTTACTCTAATATTTATGTTTTTCATAAATATTTTTTCTCACAAATCTCACATTTTCTCTCTCAAAAATCTTGTGTCTCTTTCTCGGGAAGTTGAGATTTCGTCATTTGGCTTGGCTTTTCGGGAATCTCAACTTGGGTTTTGAATTTTGAGCTAGACTGTGGTGCACTGTGCACGTGATCGACCTTACTGTTTTATCGGGTAATTTATTTTAAGTTTTTTTTTTCTCTCTCTAGACCTTAAATAGATAAATCTTAAATCTATCATCAAGTCTCTAAATAAGTATTCTGATTAATAAAAATCCTAAAAAATAAAAAATACTAATGAAACATATTTAAATTTAGAAAATGAAAATTTTAAACAGAGGTCTGAGGTTGCTGAAATTTTGGTTTCTCCAGTCATCTCAACCCAAACTTCTAAAAAATAAAAAATTAGGACTTCTATAGTTTGGACTCATTTTAATATAATAAAACAAAAAAATTTTAGGGGTGAGAGAAGAAATGACACGGTGCAAATATTGTATGAGACTTTTAACATGTAAGAATTCATTTGTGACTGGACACCTTAAGAGACATGTCGAATTATGCACAAAAAAATATAGTCCATTAGATCCTAGGCAAACCCAACTTGACACTGCATTTTTTGAGACTGGATCGAGTTCGGTCTCAAAGTTTACTTCCTTCATATACTCCAGTGAGTTGGGTAGGGATGACATGACCATACTTATCATATTGATAAGTCTTCTGATCAGATTTTCGAAAGATCCAAGGGTAGTGCACATCATGCAAACATATTTTCAGCCTGCTTATCGTAGGATTCCTAGGTCCACATATATGAATGACATACTAAAACTGTATAAGTTAGAAAAATAAAAAATAATTAATAAATTTATGGCATATAGTGGAGTGGTGTCCGTGACGTCCGATATCTGGATAAGTCACGATGAATTATCTTATGCATGTCTCACCAGTCATTATGTAGATTCTAACTGGACAATGAATAAAAAAATTTTAGGATTCTCTGAGATTATTCATCATCATGATGGCCCGGTCATTTTTGAATGTATGATAAAAATTTTTAGAAAATATAAAATTCAAAATAAAATTTTTAGTGTCACATTCGATAATGCATCTAATAATGTAGTAGCAATTAACATGTTTATTAGGAATATTAGAGATGCATCATTAGGAGAGATTTTTCATGTCAGATGTATGTGTCATGTGATTAACTTGATTGTTCAAGCAGGTATGAAGGTGTGTTCCCCCACGTTGGATAATATACGTAATGTACTAAAATATATTCGCACTCCTCACAGACAACAAGAGTTTGGTAGTCTCTGTTTGTCTGCGAATCTTAAGAAGAAAAAATTTTAATCGGATGTGCGACATTATTGGAATTATATGTATCTGATGTTGGAATCATGTGTTGGATAAGAACACGTGATATCCGACTACGTCAATAGTAAGAGTGACGAACTTATTATTGATGACACTGAATGAGATTCAGGAATTTCATGAATGAAATTTCTGAAGATTTTTTATGACACGATGAACATGTGTTCGTCGATTTATACGCTCACGACTTCCATTGCACTTCGGTGTATATGCAACATTAGTAGCATGTTTATGAAGTATCGAGCTGACCCGATACTTAGCCATATGGTTGCAGAGATGGAAACCAAGTACTTGAAGTACTAGTCGATCGTTCCATCTCTTTATTGCCTCGCTGCATGCATAGATCCTAGGGTTAAGGTGGACGGGGTAGAAAATACATTGACTTACATTTTCTCGTGCATGAACCTGGAAGAGCCACCTGAATGGTTTATTCACGAGAAGTTGACTGACCTATTCACATACTACGATACTAGGTATGGTGGTGGTGGTAGTGAGACTGTGATTACGGACATGTATATCTTGTTCGGAGATGATGATTTTTTTATTTAGCTAGCGAGGGAGAAACGTATGAGTGGACCATTACATATGAGCGAGCTTTTTCGGTACTTAGATGCCGATTACTGCTCAATCCTATCACATTCTGATACTAAGAATTTTGATATATTACAATGGTGAAAATCATATGAGTCCACCTTTTTTATGCTGTCTAGGATGACACGGGATCTACTGACTCCTTCGGTGTCGAGCGTAGCATTGAAGTCTGCTTTTTCTGTTGTATTGAACGTGATTTCGGATAGGAGATCTAGATTACGTCCAGATATTGTTGAGACATTGGCTTGTTTGAAGGATTGAGAGGATTCGAGGTTTAGCATCCATGATAATGCTGGAGCTGTGACTGAGACAAGAACTGCAGCCACATCCACTGCGATAGCGGAGGAGTTGATTGCTGATGATGATGATTCATATGATACTGATCTTGATGTTGCGGCTGATGATGCTCATGATATGCCGATTGGTAATTGATGATGACCTACTATTTTTTGATTTTGATATTTTGTTTTTTATTTATTGTACGCTTTATTTATATGTTACGTTGAAACTTTAATTTGTTTGGTTCGGACCTTCAGTATCTAATGACTGATCGATTATTTTTCATTTAGTTTGTTTATGTTTTTTTTACTTTTTAATTTTTTTAATATTATTTATTGATTTATTTATTTTTTTGTTTTAATTTTTCATTTAAAAATTTATAATTCTATTATATAATTCTAATAAATTTTAAACTAATTTTATTTTACATTATAAAAAAAATTTATACTTTGTAAATTTAATAAATTTTAAACAATATTCATATTATAAATTTATAATATTATACATTATCTATAATTTTATATATAATTTATATAATTAAAATAAAAATTAAAACAATAAAATTTAAAAAAAAAATTTTTTTTCTAGCCCGTACGGCCGGGCCAGCCTCGAGCAGGCTTGGCCTGGCACGGCATGGCATGGCTTTTATAAACCATGCCGGGCTAGGCATTGCACGGTGCAGTAATCATGTCATGCCTGGCCCGACACGAAAGCACGGCTGTGCTCTAAAAAAATGAGCCGGGCCGACCTGTCCCGGCCCATTTGACATATCTAGTTGGAACCTTGTCATAGTGTCGAAAATTAATGTTTGTAACATGAAGCCAAAAATTTGTTGGATAATTGATTTTATCCAACGAAGATTCATAAGAATATGAATTGTATAAGCAGTAAAGTAGACATAAGTTCAAATATTGATCTCATAATGATTATATGAATAGTTTGACTAATCAATAGTAAACATATTACTGTTTGAGTTAAGAAGATACATTTGGGTCTCTAATAAATACTAAGGCTCTAGAATTAGCTTATTTTCTTGTGTATAATAAATTTATTTAAATATTAGGACAATATTATGCTTAATTGTCGAACGAATGATATAATGATTTTGATTTAACTATTTGTCATCTTGACAAACAAGATAGTTATTGACCATAGAATATCATTACCAATGATAGTTTTTTTGTAGTTTTGCTTTCAACGTTTGAATACCAAAAACACATTTACTTTATTTATTGATCATCCACACTTATATTCTTTTTAGACAATACATAAATAATCTTTGTATACTAATTTGAATATGTATTTTTATTATTCAACCTTAATAATTATAATAGATGAAAAATAATATGAAATAATTATGTTTTAACTTTTGGTTTTATAAACAAAATACTTATAATAATTAACATATATTTTCCTATTGATTTCACTGTGAAAGTCATATAAGAGAATTAATTCATAGGACTATTACTACCTTGTGGAACATCTCTTTTTAGCAAAAAGAGATGTTCTCTTAGATTAGATATTCTAAATAATCATCATATTATTTGAAAATTAGTTCTTCTAGAATCTATATAATAATATAGTTATAAATTAATTTATGCTTTTGGCTTCATAAAAGTTAAACTCGCATCAATTAAATTTACATATATTTGGGATTTTCATGTATAAGATTATCTCACGAGATAAGAATCAAATAACTATCTCTTCATCCAAATTGAATTTCATGAGTGTGTCTTTATGACTTACAAATCATCTAGCATGGTCAACACACATAAATTAATGATAAAGTGGAATCATAATTTCAGTTTTTTAATTAATATCTATATCAAACAATATTCAAGATATACTAATTTCACAATAAAATACTAGACAATCATAATCATCATATACATATACATATAAACCAACCATAGATTCTTATTTAACTTGACATTGAAAAAAAATCCATTCTTCATATTTTGTACATCATCTATTCAAATTGATTGTTCCTAATGATAACTTGCATGAAAATCTAGGTCTTAAAAATCAAATTCTCAATTGATCTTTAGATTGCATTCATCTTTAATTTATCACTAGCTATGGGTTAGAAATCACATTGCCTTTAGAGTTTGTATGTTCTTAACCTCGAATTTTGAATCTCATCTTCTTTTTCATGAAAATCTCCAAGTTAAACTTTTATATCACTGGGGTCTCATTGAGCTACTGTGTAGCTCTTCAAACTGGATGTCATGAATTTGGATTGAGATTGTTGTGACTCTATCAATTATTTGAATCTCTTCTTGAGCACAAAGTCACGATATCAAGAAAATATCATGATCAAGATAATTACTTATTAGAATATATAGTTGCAATGATAAAGAATGTCGTGACCAAGCAAGTCCCTCCCTGGAGCACATAGTCACAACAAGAATATCTCAACTGAGATAATTCATTTTTAGAATACAAAGTCACGACAAAAAAGTATGCCGAGACAAATGAATTCCTCCCTTCAAAATACACAATTATGATGACAAATAATACAGTGATTAAAAATTGCTTCATGTTTTGTGACCTTATTTGTTTGATGAATATGTCATGGTGTTAAAAAAAATATGATGACTTCTTGTACTAATTCGGATCCTGGTTTCCATGACGTACAAATAAAATCATAGCCAAAGTTATATTTTAGGGATAATATGAGAGTGACTTCAAGATAAAGTTGTGATCACAAAGTATGTGTTGTACAGTAAAAAATTATGACAATTAAGTAGTAGAGTCATGATATACAAATGTTATCAAGCCTTATTTGGAGAATCGTAGTCAAGAAATATTATTATGACGTCTCAAGAGGAATGTGCTAATATAACCAAATCATAAAATTGAAAATTTCATATTTTTTCTGTCATCATGCCCTTCATCTTAGCTTTCCACCTAATCGACTAATTATACTTAATTTTGATCGCATTTCACTAATATTTATTCAATTTAATAAAAATCTTAATTTTGTAAATTTTTCATCTAAAGCAAATACTTAATATAATCACATAATGAAAATCATATAAAATAAGAAAAAAAAATAGTAATTTTTGTGATGAACACCCATGTGCCAGATCATGCCAGTTTGTGTGTATGAAATGGCTTTATTCACAACAAGGCATGCATGTCATGCCGAGCACCCACAACTAGGCCATGGTGCCATGTTAGCCCTACATGGCCTATTTGTCACCTCTAGATGAGAACAAACTTATTGATGCAATTGTTCCTACCTATAATATCTATTTACCATTCCATCCCTCAATTTTAATCATTATCATATATTTAAAATATGTTGAGACTACTTAATTTTTTTTCTAGAAAAATTGGGCATCTCAAATAGTGGGAATGCTACTTTATTTCAAAAACTCATAATTTATACTATTTTTTTTTCTCATATCTTTGACATATGCTTGCTCATTAGAATTTTATTTTTCATCTTATTAACACATAGCATTAAATTCTTCCGATAGTTATTTAAAATTTTTAAAACATCTCAAATATAGGAATATGTCTCCTAGTAAATAAAGAATAATGTCTTTTGTAAAGAAAAAGTAAGACATATTAAAATTTTTAATTTCATTGTACTTATATGTAGGATGAATCACCTTGGCCTTATTTAGATTCTTATTGAAGGCTTTCAAGGAAATGAAAAAAAAGACTTAGGTGGGCGAATCTTTTTGATGGACTCCTCTTGAAGATATTAAAAAAAAAAAATCATTCACCATTTATTATGATAGAACAAACATAATTAGATATTAGTCTCCAAACCATATCAATCAGATTTTCATTGAAACCAAATTTCTTTATAGTGTTTATAAAATATATCGAAGATATCTTATCAAAATCCTTTGACATGTCAATTTTGATAACCACATTATTCTCATATATTATTTTTACTTTTTTTTTTGTTATTTTTTGAATTGATAAGAGCGTTACCTACTAATATTTTTTACTTAACAAAGTTATTCTACTCTTATGATATATATAATCAGTAGAATAGCTCTGGAATTTTTTTGGTGCAAATTTTCTAATTTATCTTATTCATTATTATACAAAGACTTAATGATCTATAGTCAGAATATTGGGAGTGTTCTGAATTATCTTATTCTACTCTTAGAATCAACTCTCATTAATCAAATCATATATGAATAAACTTAAAACACAATTGAGAATATCCTCTCTCATAATCTCTAAGAATTGTTGAAATTTGTATGTGATCAAAATGATCCTCAATGTCAAAAACTTCTTATACTTCTATTTCATACCATTTGATAAATACCTTATTTTTACTTTATGTAATCATCAATGGTGTAGCTTGAAGAAAGGGGTGATACATGACTACCTTTTCACCTTGTAATGCATTTCTATAGTAATTGATCATATGTTGACATAAAGATCACCATAAACTTTTTTTTTGTGTTTAATAATGGATTGAAAGATTTTTGTCTTGTTGTCACCCTCTTCCAACCAATTGACCCTGACACATTATTATCTATAGATTTTATCCATTCTTAGTTGCTGAATTAATTTTTTATTAGAAGTATGGTAGGATGTTCTTGCCTTTTCATATGTGTCTCTTTCCAAACTTTTTTTTACTTCTAATATAATATTTTCTATTATTTGGATATTAGAAATATATCCAATTGACCCGACAGATTGTTGTCTCCCTTATACATTCCCTCTATTCCATTTCGAACTTTCTTTTAAGTCTTTTTTGCTAACCAGAAAATATTTTCATTCGAATATGTTTGACATGATGATTCTAAGACTTATCCACTATTTGCCTAAAATAACTAATAGTGATCTGGATGTTTTGGAACCTAAAACGTCATAATCATTTTTTTTGTGTTTTCAATTTAAATATTAAATAGGCATGGTTAGAATTAAAACTTCCAAGGTGCATAACTAAAGAAGCACTTCATTTTTCTAATCATTAAATGTTATATAAAATTCTATGAGATGCCATTACATTAAATTATTTGCCTATATTTCATTGTACCTCGAAAATTTATTACTAAAAAATCTCAAGTCCGGTAACTCATATTCTATAATACAAACTATGAATTCTTGCGAGAATGATAGATTTACACTCTTCGCTCTTAACTTTTCATTTACTTTTAATATCACATTAAAATCTCAATGAAATCCATGGCCTATTAAAGATAAATAGGTAATTGCATTCATAAATCTTTTATAAGTGTCTTTTGTTTTTTTCATACATCTAGATTATTACAAGTTTATTATGCTGCCTACTTTTTTTTGGTTAAACAATATCTCAAAAATTCATTGTTAATGATATCTTATCAACAAATATCTAAAAATACATGGGTCATATCAGCCTAAACAAGGTTTTTTTCTAGATATAGTTTACAAAAAAATTGCATCAATATTTCAGTCAATCAAAAGTGAGAAAACTCAATTTTAGTAAATTGGATATTTTAGATATTGATATCAATCTTAGATTCATGGATTTGTTTATTTAATTTATGTGATATATATTTAAATAGTTCAGATTATATTAGCTTTAGATATTAAATAAATGTTGGGTTGTTTTGTAATGAATTTTTTTCCTAATAATATACAAGGTGATTATTATTATTGAGCCTATCACAATGATAGTCTTCTCATAGTTGTCCCATTGATATTTTATCACTAAGATAATAAAATAATTCTACTCAAGAGTAACTCATAAGATCGTACTTTTTATGCAACTCGTTAAATGTCATTGATGATTATTTTCTTTGTAGAATTTTATTCTCTGACCTCATGTATCATATCTAACAAGAACTAATATTGTTTCAAAGTATTTTAAATTTCAGTTTTGTAAGCACCATACTCACATAATTATTATATAATTTTCTCGAGTTTTATCGGTGAGAATCATATAAATTAAGTCATCTCAAAGGGCTATCACCACTTTATGAGATATAATATACTCATGGACATCATTTTGATTACTTGTCACTACTTTTTTAGTGATTTTGTAGCTCACACTAAAGGTAAAAACTATTAATATAATATTCTATAAAACATGCACCTTAATAAAGAACTAGTTCTTCTAAGACATATATAATGGATTGACATACAAAATTATTCATGTTTTCAACATTGTAAGCATTATAATCATAATGTTTAACATATCCAGAATTCAAGTTTTAATATATATATTTATTTAATACATCATGGTCAAAAAGGATTTCACTTTTTTCCTACTGTATGTGTGAATGAGCCTCATAATTTACTTAGTATTATTGTTTACAATAACTCACATATATCTACTAATAATTAAATCTCTAATTAACATTCTATCCAATTACCACATCCATTAATTTTCATAACACAACTTAAATTAAAACACATTCATTAATATAAAAACTATTTTACATCAAGCAAACAAAAATATTAAATCCTAAATCAAATGCTTATTTGATAGAATTTATCAAATATACTTTTGAGAGAAGAGATTTAAGAGTCGTGCCCCCGACTTAAAAGTTTAGCTTATATCTTGCATCTCTTACTTGCATGCAGTGCCTCGAGGGAGTGCAAAAATTATCACTATGGTTGGTTATAATGCTTTGAATTTTGTTTGGTTTGTAGTAAAATAAGATGTTTAGAAAAATTCTTGATAATTCTCTCTCTTTTCTCTTTTATATTTGAATGTTTCTATATTAATTTAAATAGGAAATCATAATTAAAAAAAATCTACAACTCTATCATTCATCTCTTGAGAATAGAGTTGTGGTATTGGTAAATATATGTGACTTGGGCCTAATGTATACGAAACACAAAGCTACGACATTGAAAATGGCTGAAGCTTTAGCATTTGTCTCTCATCTATCATACAACAACAATGTTGGGAATAACTACAATGTTAGGAATGGTATCTCCTATATATATAATATGAATGCGATGTTGAAAGTGACTAACTTTTTCCATGACATTAGAAATCATCTTTCATGTGCATTATATAGTCGTGGTGTTAGGAATGATCATGATATAAAGAATAATTTTTTTTTAATCACAAGTGGCCATGACATTGAGAGTGACTACGATGAAGGTCTTGACTTTTTCATATATCATATGGCTGCAACTTGAGACTGAAAGTCATAGTTTTGCCTTCTCTTGATGACAAGAATCATGGAATTGGGGTGTAGTCATACTCTAAATACTCTTTGGTATATTTTATATCTAAAAGTTACAGTGTTGAATAATTATCATAACTTTGGCTTGATTAGTTTAAGGTTAGTAATTTTCTATAGCATAAAGTTGAGATTTTGCAAAAAAAATACTAACTCTTAGTAGAGACTACAAAGCATTATTAAATATAAAGTCATAGTACTAGAAAGTGACCAAAACTTATATTACTAGTGAGGTACTTGGTTACTATGAAATAAAATTAATAATTTAACTAATTAATTATTACAAGATAAATAATGCAATGACTCGTTGATAATATCGCAACCACAAAGAATGTGTCATAATATTGAAAAATTATACTAATAGGTTGGTGGAGTCTGATTTTCAAAGATTATCATGATTGATTATATTGAGTTTTGGCCAAGAATAAAAACTGAAACTATCAGATGATTCATAATCTACCAATTAGTCAAAACCCCACAAAACCCAATTGATTTCATAATTATTTATCAAAATAATCAAAAATTCAAAATTAAGAAATTGATTTATTAATGTCTCATTTTCATGCTTACACATTGTTTAAAAATATTATAATACTCAAGAATATTTAATAATTTGAATACCTGACAAACTCACACACTAAAACTATTAATCATTTCTAAACAAAAAGTTTCACTCAATAAAAAAACTCTATTATTTCATCTTTAAAAAAATATTTTTTCTATACAACTAGGTTTGAGTGTTATAGGGCCTTAAAATTGTAGAGCAACTTATAAAGGACATATTGACATTCATTTGTGTTCCATGCCTATACATGTGAGAAATTTGGTATGTACAATCATTTATATGATGAATATATAGTATTTATTACATCACACATGCAGAAACTAAAATTTATTTGGGGACATTTCAAGCAATATTATATTTAATGTTCATAGCTAGATTATAAATATCTCATTTCCTATGTCTAAAATTTCTATAGTCTAAGACAACTTCTTAATATACTATTTTAGCTCATGTTTGTAGCTAGATCATAAAGAAAAAAATAGAAGAAAAAGATAAAATAATAATATGCAATAATAATTGTTGATGTTGTAGTAATAGTGATAGGAGAAATAAAAAGAAAAATATCAAAGAATAAGAAAAAAAATAATTATCATAATGATTATGATGTTGAACATGATGAGAGAAATGATATAGTAACATAAGAATAAAAAAAACAAAAATATAGAAGAAAAAAGAAAAATAATAGTAAGAGTAAAATGAGATGAAAAAAGAAAAGAAAAAAAGAATTTAACATGAGGTTGATGATAAGGAGACAAGGGGTGAAACAAATATTAAGAAAAAAAAAGTAAAAGTAAAAGAATGAAAAACAACAAACAAGAAAATAAATAGAATAAAGATAAAAAAAATCTAAGAAAAAAAATTGTAAGAAGAAGAATAATAATAATAATATCATGAAGTTGAAGAATAACAATAAAATAATAATAATAATCAATAAAATAACTAAATAATAATAAAAAAGAGTAAAAAAAGATGAATAAGAACAAGATAAGAAGATGAAAAATAAAAAATCTAATTATAGTAATAGTGGTAATAGTAGCAGAAGAAAAAACAGATAAAAAAGAAAAAAAAGGAAAAAATAAGAAAAAAAAGAAAAGTGAGAAAAGTGAGGAAAGAGAGGAAAGTGAAAAAAGAAAGTAATGAGGGAAATGAGAGAAATGAGAGAAGGGATAGAAAAGAAAGAGAAGGGAGCAGAAGGAGAGATAAGCAAAAAGAGGGAAATGAAGGAAGAGAAAGAATAGAGAGAAGGAAGAGAAGGGAGGGGGGGGGAGAAAATGAGAGAAGGGAGAGAGAGTGAAGAGAAAAGAGGAGAGAGAGAGAGAAAGGGAGAGAGAGAGAAAGGAGAGAGAGAGAGAGAAAGGAGAGACAAGGGATAGGAGAGAGAGAGAAAGGAGAGAGAAGGGAGAGGAGAGAGAGGAACGAGAGAAAAGAGAGAAGATATAAAAGAGAGAAAAAGAGAAAAATGAGAAAAAAGAGACCCTAGTCCATTGTCAGGTTCTGATAATTTATTGTGAATTTTTTCTAATTTGATTTTGTTTTGGTGATATAGTATCTGGGTGTTATGGATTTGTCAAAGCCTTATATTTTGAAACATAATTCGTAATTGCAATTTCGTGAATTGCTTTGCTTTGTTTTATGTAAATTTAATGTTTTATTGATTGTATGGAATGTGGGAAGAAAAAAGTCTAAATAGGCTCTGGACGTTCAAGATGTCTTGATTTTCTCAGCTCAATTAGTAAATTAGTTCTATCTGGTTCAATCGAGTGTAGGCCTCTTTTAGGTTAGAAACTTTGAAAAAGCTTAAGAAAATTGTTTTTCTTTGCCTACATTTTTTTGGTTGCTTTTGGTTTAGACAATGTAACATGGGGCTTTTTTTTCGAAGATTTAGTGCTTCTGTTTGGTTTTAGAAGTTCTATGGATATTCTTCTATGAAGAGGAATATTCATGATTGTGATAGTCCAAGGATGATAACTTATATGCCAAGTTGACACTTGTGTATTTTTCAACTAATTTATATTTTGTTCTACTATGAGACACAATATTAACAAAACACAAGGGAAGTATCATCATACAAGGATGTGAATTACTCTTAAAGTTTTAGTATTTTTCTAAAAATTCAAATTTATCGATTCAACTTGGGTAGTAGTTGATTCATTGTTGATTTATTAGACTACCAACTTAATCTCTATGATATTAATTTTTAGATTTACATCTATTATATTATTTGTACTACCTATATACTTGTAGATACACAAGACTTTAGTGTCGTTTTCATGAACAAACATGTTTTTAATACTGCTGTTGGTGGTTGAAAAAATTTTTGATGTCACCACCAAAGATCGAACACATTTAATGTTATTGATGGGATTGATATTTTAATTGTAATTTGATTAGTTTAATCTGAGTTAACATAATTGTTAATGTAAAATGATAATTCTGTTTCTTGTTGATTAGATTTATTTATTGTTTAACATATATTATGTTTATTTTTTTTTTTTTTATAGTTACCACACTTACATCTGCATAAGTTTAGGAATTGAATTCACATCCTTGGGCTCAGAAATTGAAAGAGAAACAAAAACAAATAGCTGAGAGAGAGAGAGCATATAGTGAGAATTGACATGAGAGGAAACTCTTAGGGTGGTAAATGATAAGCTGTTCAATAGTTCAATCTTCATTTTATCTTGCTCGATTATTGATAGCCAACTATGATAGACAATTATTTGGGATTCGACTATAAAATATGCAACTTAAATTGTTTAGAGTAGAAGTTGAGCTTGTTTGTTATTGTGCAACATCAATACAATGAAAGAATTTTAGAAGATTCAAACATCCATGTCATCATTTTCTTAGAGTTGTGTCACATGGTAAAATATTTCTTGGTCTATTGATCGATATGTTTCTTAAAGTGATCAGTATTATTAGTATTCTTATGTGTATATATTTTTTTATAATATTTATACTTTATTGAATTTTTGATATTTCTAGTATTTTTATTTTTATATATGTTAAAATCTTTTCAGTCTACTGAATTTCACACATTTTTTATATTTTTTAGATAAAAGTCAAAACAATGAAAGAGAAATTAATTTCAATCTCGAATATTTTGATCTAATTGTTATTATTTATGTCTAGGCTTAATTTTTTTTTATAAAATTGATTATTTGTTATTTTTTTATGTATTGTTATTGGAAGTAGGAGAAGAGTAAGAAATGGAGATTAATAATCTAAATTTATTTATTTATTTATTAATCTAAAAATAATTAATTAAAATTTTAAATGTAATTATAATGTGTATCTTAACTTAATGTCTATTTTCATACTTGAAAGAGTAAAAGTCATAGTAGCTCATCACGAAACTAAGGCACTAGTCATCACTGCTTTGTCAAATTAAAAATATAAATAATTAAATAAAATTGTCAAAAATAAGGAATAATATAAATCTTAGAGGAATGAAATGAGAGAAGTTTACATATGAAATATGAAAAAAAATTATGCCAAGCAAGTATTTATTAAAAAATATTTTTTCATTCTTATTTATATTTATTTGAATAAAAATATTACAATTGTCAAATTTCTAAAATGAGCAATTAGAGATAAATAGACAACTCAAAATAAAATAAAAAAACTATTTATTTATACAACCTTGCCAGCAGGGCATGCTATTGGGCTAGGCACTCGGGACTTGCAGGCAATGCACGAGGCATGGGTGGCATTGGTCCAGCACGGTGTGATTTGTGCTATAGGCCGGCAAGACAATGGCCCAGACAAAGTTCTGGACCATGTCGTGCAATGCCCTGGCCACCTACCCACTTGACACCTCTAAGTGATATTAATGCTAGAGACATTAATTTTGTAAATTTATATGATACATGATATTTTTTGTTATTTATTTTTTTTATATTATATTTGTTATTTATATTTTATTTTTGATATTTAATATTTTCTTATTATATTTGATATTTATTTATGCCTTATGTATAATTAATTTTAATTTTATTGTGATATATTATTATGTTTGAAGTTATAAATCATGAAATTTATTTTTCTTGAAATTTATATTATATACATGTTTATGATAATTAAATAATTTTTACATATTTTTATGTTTAAAACTGAGTTTGGGTTGTAATCACTAAGATAATTGATCATGCTAATTGCTCATAGTAGACAGCACTATTACTAAATGTTATATTTGTTAAGATAAACTTGGTAAACCATTCACAACACAAATTGGAGTTTCTTATTAATGAATTTTAAGCTTGCTCGACTAATTATTACATAAATAGAGCTGAATCATTTCGAAAATAGATTTGGCATGGGGGTAATTTTCATGCATTGAGCAGATGCATAAAAAAGCATAGATAATTCTCTCAAAGAAACCTATATTTTAATTTTGCTGTCTTTTTTGTTTTTTTGTGTTTTGGTTGATTGAATTTTTTTTTTTATGTTCTCCTGCATTGAGGATTATTTTGAACTTCTTTGCAGATGGCGAATATTTCCATCCTGTATATTCCAAGCTTTCTGAGCCTGTACATGAAAAACTTATAATAACCAATGCTAAGGTATCATTTTACTGTCTCATGTATGAACTAAAAAGTGATGTATTAACAGAATGTTGCATACTCTGTTTTCCTTTTTTGAATGGATTTGTTTAATCTGAACATATTAAGCTAAAAAGTCCTTTTCTTGCGGTTTTATTGTGTTTTACTTTCATTATTCTCTCTATAAGGAGTGAAGGTGTAATTGAGCCAAGCATATTCAATCTAAGGAGAGTAATACTCACTTGATTGTGAATAGAAAATCTATCATCCTAAAACATAATGTGACTTGATATAAATGAAAAATACTAACTTATGTATAAACTGCTCTACCTAGTGCACAAGCTTGCTGCTTATTTTGAGGTTTTAGAAATATTAATATTATCATTGAAATCGTTGATATTGTATTTGATGAGTCTGAAATTTGAGATTTATTATTATTGGATGAAATTACTAGTCATCATATTAATGTTCCACCTCTAAACAACTAACTCATTTATAAATAAAATAAAATTATAATGGTTGGAAATATGTTGGGTGCTCTTATCAATAAGTAAAAAATATTGACAAAATGATATTACAACACTTTCTCTAAACATTATGGATAAATAATAAATATTTTGAATAAGAAACTAAGGTTTATTTAAAATTTTAGTGAATGTTTGGGTTGATTGATTTACTATATGAATAAACGTCATAGAATTAGTTCTCATTAAAAATTTTTTCTTTAAATTATATATATATATATATATATATATATATATATAGTTCATAAAATATTGGATTTAAAGTTATATGTATTGATACCTGATTGATTTTTTAGAGAGTAATATGAAAAATAATTGAATATCTGATTGCCTTAGGAAAATACATGATTAAAATATGTTGTAAGTAATTGTAATCATCATTATGGATTCTACCTCGATATTAGATCTCGAGATTTTTATTTATATTTTATTTTCTATTATATAATATTGTTTATTAGAAAATTTAAAAAAATTATCATTAATATTTTCTTGGTGTAAGCATTGATATTCTTTTAGTATAAGCTAATATGCTCACCTTTAATTTAAAATACCAACTATTTGAAGGTGTTCTTGTTTCACTAAAAGAGATATTAAAGTTTGAAAATTTATTTATGTATCTCAGTGTACAAAGAAATGACTCTAAGTGAATTTATCATGGGGAATATAAGAAATAATTAATTTTTCTAATAACATAAGTTATATTCAATTTAGAAAATAATTAATTATTTTGATTATATAAGCTAAATCTAATCTAAGAAATAAATAATTATTTTGACGGCAAAATCATAACTTAGAAGACAAGCTCTTGAGAATATAAAATATATATTTTTATGACAACATAATATTTCTCATGTCATAGGCCACATTGATCTATTATATGAATATTAATTTTAATTTATAGTCGAAGGTACTCCACAAGTTAGGTAATTCCTAACTTATCATCACATATAATATGTTAGGTAACATCTTGTTAACATAATTAGTAAGATAAACTTCTTATCTAAACTTTTAAAAAATTAACGAGTGATTTATAATACATTGATAAATTAAAAGAGATGATTGTTAATAGAAAATTTGTAAACCAAGTAATTGGTAATTATTTGGCCATAAAATATATTTTATAATTTATAAATTATAGTTATTGTCAAAAAAGTAATTTTTTTGTCTAATTGGTATATTATTTATCTACAAGAAGTTGTCATAGTGTTATACAGAGGTAATCTCGATCATTTGAAAAAATATATTTTGATAATTTATTCAGATGTTGTGTTGACATAGTATCCGCTAGGATTTTTTGTAGTATTCTGGAAAAGGATAAAAGAAGTATAGGGAGTAAAGAAAAAAGTAAAGAGAATTAATTTTTTATGATTAAATCTTAAACAAAAATAATAATCACATATATTTATGGTTTGGGATAGCTCACATATTAGGTGTTCTAAAAAATATAATAATAAATATAAAAATAAATAAATAAGCAAAAATAAATACATCAACATACTAAATTATATCTTATCATCTTTATGTAAGCTATTATGTATGTCACTGTCGCTTAGCTTGATATAGTAAAAAAAACTTGTGGTCCTATAAGAGTCATCGCAAAGATATCGACAATCTACTTATTAGTAGGTATGTTAGAGGAGTCAAACAGGTCGTATTGTGCAAGACACAACATTGTGGCGCAGTCCACTAGCCCAACATAGCATGGTGGGCACGGTCGTGCCTGATCCTGCCCGGCTGAACCGAACGGAGAAGATGCATATGTCGTGCACCTTCACCATTACTCGTTGTGTGACAGCCGATGAGTGGGTGACTTACGAGCTGGTCAATTACACTTAGTCACGTGACTAATTGTATTAAAAAATTGGATTGCCTAGTGATGGGGTTGCCGAATTTTTTTTTTTAAATAATTTGATTGCTCGGGTGATCGCCCAATGGGTACTTCATCCAGCAGTCATTCGGGCCAGTTTACAATGCCTCTAGGCCGGGCACATTGGTCATGCAGTATGACCAATGTGCTCGGCATATATATTTACAGACACACACATGTAAATACTTATTCACACACACACACACACGTAAATATGTATACACATATATGTATATATGTATGTATGTAAATGTATGCATATATGTTTATATGCATATATACACATACATACATACTTATGCATGTATATATGTATATATACATACATACATATATACATACATACGTGTGTATATATATATGTTGAATATAATTGGACAATTGACATCGCTTATGTGGGAAAACTTCAATCTGGTGACAAAGTTTCTTTCTCTCTTTCTCAACATGGTATCAGAGCCAAGGGAGAAAATCTAATTCTCTCCCAAAGCCATCCGGTCGGCCGGAAAAATTTTCCGTCGAACTTCCCCGGCGACGTCTTTTTCCGACACCGCCCACACCGCAAGGAGCGTCTGGAGGGGATCTCCATTTTTTCCCAAAGTGCCGGAGCTAGAAAACGGTCCACACACTTCCTCCTCCAGCCTTGTCTGACGCCGACCAGCCTCCCTACATCCCTGGTTCTCCCATCTGATCCCTGCATGTGCCTTTTTTGGGGATTTTTTGTCTCCGCCGGCTCTCCGAACAGTCTTTCCGGCGATTTCCGGCTACTTTTTCTCCACCCCAATCCCTGCACGTGCCGTCGGAAGTGTTCTTCTACCTTTCGGGTGCTGCCACGCCACAATCTGAAGTTGTACTATGGCTCTCTTTAATCTGAAGTAGATATGACTGCTAAAATTTCTATTTTTTCCTCTATTATATATGGATCTCCTATGATTACTTCGGAGAAATTGGTTGACAGTGACAATTATCTTTCCTAGTCAGCTTATGTTGAACTATGATTTATGGGTCAAAGATATGATGATCATCTGGTTACACAGGAGACAGATATCCCTGAGGTTGACCGCGTACAGTGGGGAAGATAGATGCCCAGTTATGTAGTGTATTGTGGCAATTAGTTGATTCTAAGATTCTTCTTCATCATCGGGCCTACAAAACTTGTTTTAAATTTTGGACTCAGGCCAAAGGATTATACACGAATAATATCCAGTGTCTTTATAAGGTGGCTTCTGCTATTATCCATCTCAGTCAACAGGACTTGAATCTATCTACTTATATTGGTCATATTGCTTCTCTTAAGGAGGAGTTCTTGACTGTGATGCCTCTTACTTCTGATGTTGGGGCTCAACAAATACAATTTGATAAGTTTTTCATGGTCCTTACTCTTATTGGCCTTCGTCCGGATCTTGAGCCTGTCCGCGATCAGATTCTTGGCAGTTCATCAGTTCCGTCCTTGGATGATGTGTTTGCTCGCCTCCTTCGTATCTCGTCCACTCAGACTTTGCCATCTGATAGCACTTCAGATTTTTCTGTGTTAGTTTCTCACACTACCACTCAAGGAGGCCGCAGTGGTAACTGAGGAAGGGGCCAACGTCCTCATTGCACCTATTGCAATAAACTTAGTCACACTCGTGATCGTTACTATCAGTTACATGGACGGCCTCCTCGCACTGCCCATGTGCTCTAGTCTTCTGATTCTCAGCTGCCTTAGCCTCCGAGCTCCTCCGCATCTCATGCATCTCAGGCTTCTGTTGCCCAGCCTGGTAATGCCTCTACCTGCTTTACCCACACATCTTCTATTGGACCTTGGATTCTAGATTCTGGAGCTTCTCATCACATATCTGGTAATAAAGATCTTTTATCCTCTATTACTACTACCTCTGCTTTACCTACTGTTACCTTAGCTAATGGTTCTCAAACTATGGTAAAAAGCATTGGTTTGGCCCTTCCTCTACCTTCTCTACCTCTCACTTCTGTCCTTTATACTCATGAATGTCCTTTTAATCTTATTTTCATCAGCAAAATCACTCCTACTCTTAATTACTCTATTACCTTTTCTGATAAATTTGTGACCTTGCAGAACTGGAGTACGGGGAAGACGATTGGCATAGGACGTGAGTCTCAAGGCCTCTATCACCTCACCTCGGATTCATCTCCTGCAGTTTGCATTTTCACTGATGCTCCTCTCATCATTCATAGTCGTTTGGGCCACCCTAGTCTCTCCAAGTTCCAGATGATGATTCCTCGTTTTTTTACTTTGTCATCGCTTCCGTGTGAGTCATGTTAGCTTGGGAAACACACTCGTCCCTCGTTTCCAAAGTGTTTGGATAATCGGGCAAAGTCTCCTTTTGAGCTTGTCCACACTGATGTTTGGGATCCTTGTCGGACTGCGTCTACTTTAGGATTTCAGTATTTTGTCACTTTTATTGATGACTATTCTCGATGTACTTGATTATTTTTAATGAAAAATCGAGCTGAGTTATTCTTTATTCTTCATAAATTTTATGTTGAAATCCAGACCCAATTCAATATTTCTATTCGTGTGTTACGCAGTGACAATGCCAGGGAATATTTTTCATCCTCCTTTATTTCATTTATGTCTCATCATGAGATTCTTCATCAGTCTTCTTGTGCTCATACACATCAACAAAATAAGGTAGCTGAATGCAAGAATCGACATCTTGTTGAGACAGCTCGTACTATCCTCCTCCATAGTAATGTTCCTTTTCATTTTTGGGGGGACGCTGTTCTTACCGCTTGTTATTTGATTAATCATATGCCCTCCTCTGTTTTACATGATCAGATTCTTCATTCCCTTCTCTTCCCTGATCAACCACTTTATTTTCTTCTTCCTCGTGTCTTTGATTGTACTTGCTTTGTTCATATTCTCACTCATGGACAGGACAAATTTTCAGCCAAAGCCATGAAGTGTCTATTCTTGGGATATTCCAGACTTCAGAAGGGTTATCGTTGTTATTCTCTTGAGACTCATCGCTACTTTATCTCCGCTGATGTTACTTTTTTTGAGGACTCACCATTCTTTTTCACCACTTCTGAGTCTCTTTCTGTTTCTGCAGTCTTGCCCATTCCCATTGTCTCTTCACCTCATATTGTGTCTCCTAGACCACTTCAGGTTTATCATCATCGCCCTCGTGTCGATGCTCCTCTCTCGTTTGCTGAGGTACCTACTGACTCATTTTCTATCCCTTCGGCTTCTCCTACCCCGGCTCCACCCTCTTCTGATGACTTACCCATTGCTACTCGGAAAGGTAATCGCTCTACTCGTAATCCTCATCCTATTTATAATTTTTTGAGTTATCATCGATTATCTTCACCCTATTCTGCTTTTGTCTCTGCTATATCCTCTATTTCTCTTCCAAAAAGCACCCATGAAGCTCTTTCCCATCTAGGCTGGCGACATGCAATGGTAGTGAAATGGCTGCTCTACACTCTAATGACACTTGGGATCTTGTTGTTTTACCCTCTGGTAAATCTACAGTTGGTTGTCGTTGGGTCTATACAATTAAGGTTGGTCATGATTGTCAGGTTTATCGCCTTAAGGCCCGTTTAGTTGCTAAAGGCTATACTCAGATTTATGGTTCTGATTATGCTGACACATTCTCCCCTGTTGCCAAGATTGCTTCTGTTCGTCTGCTTCTCTCCATGGCCGCTATGTGTTCTTGGTCTCTTTATCAGTTGGATATTAAAAATGTCTTCCTTCATGGTGATCTTGCCGAGGAAGTTTATATGGAGCAAACTCCTGGTTTTGTTGTTCAGGGGGAGTCTGGTTTAGTGTGCAAGTTACGCCTTTCTCTATATGGCTTGAAACAATCTCCTCGAGCATGGTTTGGTCATTTTAGTTCTGTTGTTCAAGAGTTTGGCATGCTTCGCAGTACAGCAGACCATTCAGTTTTTTATCATCATAACTCATTGGGACAGTGTATTTATCTGGTTGTTTATGTGGATGACATTGTCATTACAGGCAGTGATCAGGATGATATTCAGAAACTAAAGCAACATCTTTTTACCCATTTTCAGATCAAAGATTTGGGGAAACTCAAGTATTTATTGGGAATTGAGATAGCTCAATCCAGTTCCGGTGTGGTCATTTCCCAAAGGAAGTATGCTTTAGATATCCTGGAAGATACCGGTATGTTAGATTGTAAATCGGTAGACACACCCATGGATCTGAATGTCAAACTTATACCAGGACAGGGGGAGCCTTTAGGAGACCCTAGGAGATATCGACGACTCGTAGGTAAATTGAACTATCTCACCATTACTCGTCCAGACATTTTTTTTCCTGTGAGTGTTGTTAGTCAATTCCTACAGTCACCATGTGATAGCCATTGGGATGCCGTAATCCACATTCTTCGATATATCAAAAGTACACCAGGCCAAAGTGTATTGTACGAGAACAGAGGTCATACTCAGGTTGTTGGTTATACAGATGCAGATTGAGCTGGCTCACCCACAGATAGACGTTCCACTTCAGGGTACTGTGTTTTTATTGGAGGTAATCTAATATCTTGGAAGAGTAAGAAACAAGATGTAGTGGCTAGATCTAGCGCTGAAGTCGAGTATCGAGCTATGGCTTTGGCAACATGTGAACTCATATGGTTGAAACATCTTCTTCGAGAGTTGAGATTTGGAAAGGATGAAGAGATAAAACTAATCTGTGATAACTAGGCCGTATTACATATTGCATCCAATCCAGTCTTTCATGAAAGGACCAAACATATTGAAGTTGATTGTCACTTCATTAGAGAGAAGATTGCATCAGGATGTGTTGCGACAAGTTTTGTTAATTCAAATAATCAACTAGCAGATATCTTCACTAAATCTCTCAGAGGTCATAGGATTAAATACATTTGTAACAAGCTTGGTACATATGATGTATATGCTCCAGCTTGAGGGGGAGTGTTGAATATAATTGGACAATTGACATCGCTTATGTGGGAAAACTTCAATCTGGTGACAAGGTTTTCTCTCTCTCTTTCTCAACAATATATATATATATATATATTCTAATTTATATATTTATACATATATATAGGTATATGTATACATATAAATATATACATGAGTATATATATGTGTGCATGTGTCTATATGAAAGAACTGGCACAACTCATTCTTGGAATGGGTTGGCAATGCTTATTCATGGAACTAGCTGTCATAGCTCATTTCAAAGGTGTTTGCCCGACTAGTTAGGCTAGACTTTTTGGCATCTGGTGAACCTTTCGAAATTCATTATGCCTCGCCCTATGTGAGACATGTTTGCTTGGGCATCATGGTCTCAATGCTTTAGGCATACTTTTTATAATTATGTAACATATGATTTCATAAATAATATAATAAATATTAGATTGATCATATATATATATATATATATACACACTCTCTGATGTATTGTTATTCATAATAATTTTTATATTTTTTAGAAAATTATTTTTTATTTTTTAAAAAATGGTTGAAAGATAAATAAATTATTATTTGAAATGATAAAAAAAGAATTAGACAAAATATAAATATTTATTAATAAATATAATAAAATATATCATTTCATCTTGAGTCTTATGTCTACTAAATTTTCATACTTTTTGAATATTTCAAATTAAATGTACTATATCTATATACATTAGTTAGGTAGGTATGATATGAAGTTTTAATGTGTCTTCCTAATTGACAAGCCTCACTTTTTAGGATTGAGATAGCTTTAGTATTAAGATTAAAAATTCTTAGTTTACCCCACAAATTTGTGACTAAATTAAAATTATACAAGCAATGATACATAGTACTCAAGTTTCTAATATTTAGTGATATTCTTAATCATTGAAGTAAGAATATAGATCCATCATATTTACTCTTTAAAAAAGTATTTTGATTATGCAAAATAATAAAGAGAAAATATTATCAAGGATGAGTTGCCTAGAAATGCAATTCACGAGAAAGAGGCATAATGGTATGCTGAATGTTGGCATAATTATGAATTTTAGATGATTTGTCATTAATTATTATAATATTTAGAAAATAAAAAAAATGATATAAAATAATAAATCATTATCTGTGACATGATTGTTGACTCGTGAATAAATAACTTATGAGCATGAATTAGAAAAAATGAGTTCCAAAAATTATAGCATATAAGGAACAAGAAATATTTGATGGTACTTATGGCCTACCTAGCGAGGAATTCTATTTATTCTTTTCTAATAAGAATAAATGAGAACTATGTGAGAATCTTTTAATGGCTCTGATAAATATTCTGCCTTCCTCACAAATCATTAATGCGGCTGAATTTTTCTTAAAATAACTCTCAACAGTTCTTTCTAGTATGATCATTTGTTGTTTTATGTGCATTGTGCTTCATGTCCCTCATATCTATTTATGATATGGTTGATCTGCCCTTTACTACCAATATATATTATATGAGATGTCTCTCTAATTGGTTTTTGTCAGTCTCATATATATTGAATTATTCAATATTGTATCTTTGATTTGACATGAAAGACATGATCACTCATACTCTAGTTGTGAAAAATATGTAGTGAGTATTGAAATATCATATCAAGAAATTACTCAAGAAGAAAATATGTAGCTAGTTGTGAAGTTGATTAAATGAGTGGTTATCTTATTTCACCCTCTAGGTTTGTTTATTCACGATTTTATTATCACATAACAAGTTTATATATTTGTGTAGTCTAGGATGAGTATAATAATTTTTCTTATTTTCTAATGTCTTGCATTATGAAAGACACATGTTAATTAGTCAAGAGTTAGGTGGTGTTTATTTTTTTTACTTAATATTAAATATAATTTTTTTTGAGATTAATACAAAATAGTACTTAATAGTATTAAGTCGTTTTTTTTTTTTTTACTTAATGCTGAATAGATAAGTTGAGATCGAAGTGAATGTTTTGATCATGGTAGGAGTAAGCTTTTTCTAAAATCTAAATAGAAAAATTTAATTTTTTTGGCTTTTTTGTTTCATCTATTTTTTCAAAAAATTTAGTAATAAGTGAGTGAAAAATAAAAAACACAATTAGTTGAATGCTAAACCTTTGTTTGTTTTAAAGATTAGAGACCAATTTATCTCAAGCATTTACTATCCTCTCAACATGTAAAACACTATCTTGAGCTTGGGATAATTGTAGGAGAAAGGTTATGATATTCATATAATATGACAAGAATAATTTTATTGCTAAAGTACTAATGTTAAAGATTCGAATGTTCGTGATCAACAAATAAAATGATATTGTTATGTTTGAAATCTTCTGACAAGGATCTATCATAGTTATGGTATTTTTGCTTTAGACATTTGAATTTTAAAAGTCTAAAGCTGTTATATAAGGAGATGGTGAAAGTACTATCACCCATCAACCATTATAATCAAATTTGTGAAGGGTGTATAGTTTGAAAGTAATATAGAAGAAGTTTATCAAAGTATTCAGACTTATAAGTCAAGAAGCTGCTCGAGCTCATCCATGTTGATGTGTGCGGACAAATAAAGCCAAATTCTCTCGATGATAATAATTATTTTATTCTCTTCAATTATAATAATTATTCTCCATAAACATCTTGACAATGAAAAATTAATGTCTGTATAAATCTTGCCTACTACCTATAGATTATTCATAGTGAGATTGTGTCTGATAAATATCGAACTTGAAACTTATTATTCTTGGATGAAGATACATATTATACTACAGAGACATGACCTTTAAAAATCATGAAAATTATAATAAGAATTAAATATTAGTATAATTTATAAAAACTAGGTGCATAGCATAAAATTAGAAATATTATGTCTGATGTGTATTGAACTCTAGACCAATTACTCTTGGATGAAGGCATACATCATACTATAAAAGCGTGATCTTTAATAATCATGAAACATAATAAAAAGAATTAAATGTTAGTATAATTTATTAAAATTAGGTGCATAATATAAAATTAGAGAGATTATGTCTGATTAGTGTCAAACTTTAAGATCTATTCCACTTGCATGAAGACACATATCACAGTACCAAGGCATGATCTTTAATAATCACGAAACATAATAATGAGGATTAAATGCCAGTATAATTTGTCAAAATTAGGTGTGTATCATAAAATTCGAGAGATTATGTCTGATTAGTGTCGAACCTGAGACCTATTACTATTTGATGTAGACACATGTGACTTTTCATTTTACAAAGGCACGACCTTAAATAATTATGAAACATGATAATGAGAATTAAATGTTAGTCTAATTTATTGAAACTAGGTGTGTAGCATAAAACTCAAAATAATATTTTTAAATTTTTTTTTCACCCTCTCCCCTATCTCTCCATACCAACCCAAGTTTAAATGCATATGTTAAATTTTCACACATTTAATTTGAGAGTTTTTATGAGATTCAGTGTATTAGTGATGGTTTAAACACATCTAAAACTCAATATAATCTTATTAATCAAATATTTATTCTCATATTTAATCCTAGCTAATCCTATTTGATGAGATATTAATTATATTGAAATTATAGTAGTTGCATCATGATCTTCCTATTTGATGAGATATTTTATGTGTGTTGATTATTTCCTACTTTATTTTTTTTATTGGTAATTTAGAATTATATATAGAAATTTGTTTATTTTAAAGTTGTTTTCTTAATTTTTTTTTATTTTTTTTCTTTTAATGCAGTTTAAAAATTAAAAAGTAAATACTCTAGATAAGATATTAAATGATCTTTCATCAACATGGTGATTCTGCTAGCAAATACATGAATGACTTGAGAAGTAGGAAAATTGACAATTGGATCCTCCTCGACAACGTGGCGAAGGGGCGTAGCACGTTTACTGGATCTTATGCATCTGGTGCCTTATAATTCTAAAAGGAATTATGATTTCCAATGCCTGCTGGGTTGTAGTTCGACGTCAGGCAGTCCCCTTTGGAAATGAACCAAAGGTTAAGTTTGGATCTTCGTAGTATCCTAGTGTTACACAACAGCAGAGAAGTGGACCCATATCACCTAGGATTTGCTTCACTTGTTAGGATAATGGCCTTACTATTATTTATTACTTGTTACTACAAAGAAAAAAGGATAATGCCATATGATGTGGCAATTCGACATGAGTAGAAGTAGACCAAAATGGCGAAACTAGAATATGTAGACAATTGCCCTGGCCTCTGATTGTAAAACAAAGGCCCTCTTGCGTTGAGTTCATATTTGGTTAAATATTTCACAGTACCAGCTATATAAGTTCTTAGATTGACTCTGTTTCTCTTCTTTTGACTGGGTTTTCAATGGAAACCTGCAAGCATTTCTAAATGAACTGGCATTGAATTGGAGCAGTAAAAAGAAACAAAAAAATAAAATAAAATAAAATAAGGTGTTTCTTGGTTGTGATTTTTAGCTGTTGAAGTTGTTCATGTACAACCAAGCTTATGAAATATGAACTTGAATAAATCTATCACTTACTTTTTTCATTAAAAAAGAAGGTTTCATATGTTCAATTGAAGAAACTCCTTTTCATTGGTACTGGAAGCAAAACACTGTTATCCTTAGAATGGGTTTACTACTAAGACAAGATGTATGCAAACTAAAACAGGAAAGATTTGAATTGGCCTTGTCAGGCAGATTTAATGGTACATGAATCTCTGGAGAAATCTGAGGTTCAAACCCTACTACTATGTTTCTGAAGAAGGTATTTGGCAATCCGTGGGGAACAGTGCTGGAAATATTCTTTGAAGGTTACAGGAGAAGAGGGTTGTAAAAACCTTCATTTAAAGGGAGGAGCGGGCATTTAAGTCCAACAAATTCTTTGTAGGGATCAAAGAAATCAAGAATACCTGACAGTGGACAGTGAACTTTTCTATGAAAAATCAGAGGGGCTGGGTAGAAATATTAGTTTGTTTAAATAAGTATTCAAAATCTGGAATTTATTATGATCACCTACTCCTCACTTTCATCCCGACGTTTGTTCCCATGTGGCTATGTGCTTAGTGAATTTCTCTTGCCCTTTTCTTTGAGTATGGAATTAAACTATGCTGTGATATATGGAATGTGAGTTTATAGACGATTTGGCCAACAATATTTTTCCTCCCTTTGTTTTTAGGTTCATCCAGAAGGGAAGTATGTTGTTGATATTGATAAGAATACAGACATCACTAAGATCACATCTTCAACCTGAGTTGCTCTTCGGAATGACAGCTATGTGCTTCACTTGGTATTGCCCAGTAAAGTAGATCCAGTGGTAAACCTTATGAAAGTAAAAATGGTTCCAGATTCTACATATGATATGATTGGTAGCCTTGATCAGCAAATCAAAGAGATAAAGGAGGTAAGCAATATGAGAGCTTTTCTTTTATTTATTTTTTTTCTTTGACAAGTTTGTTTTGGTTTAAATTGTTCTGTCTTATAATATCTTAGACCCTTTAGGTTATTGAGCTTCCAATCAAGCATCCTGAATTATTTGAAAACCTTGGTATAGCTCAACCAAAGGTACTTCTTTTATTTGCAGTCACATCATGTGTATATTGTTCATGTCTTGAAGGACAAACACCTTGTTTCTGAAATAGCTCAGTGAAAGATGCTTTTATTGTATTATCATTCTTGGCATCAGTTGTGCACGTCTACACCTTGCTAATTCTTTTGGAAGTTAAGAATCCTTGCAGAATTTTGACCTCGCCCGAACCAAGGATCTCCAATTAGCTATTTTCCACCTTTTTGTTCGGGAAGTTTTGAAATTTAAAGTTACTTGATCTGATCCTTTTTTTTTTTTAATGGATTCATTGGCCTTATGTAATGTTCTTATTTTTTTTTTTTCATTTTTATGGAGCTGAATTGGGTTGTTTGTTTTTTTGTTCAAATAGTTATTTCTTCCATAGCAACTTCTGATTTGTTTGACTTGCTGCAACTGTCCTGAAGGTATTGAAACACGGTCCTAATAGTCCATTATATGTGTTAACAGGGAGATCTGCTTTATGGACCGCCTGGTACTGGGAAAACACTCCTTCCAAGAACAGTGGCTCATCTCCCTGACTGTACCTTTATGAGGGTTTCTGGCTCTGAGTTAGTTTAGAAGTATATTGGTGAAGGGCTTCGAATGGTTAGAGAACTGTTTGTCATGGCAAGGTTTGTTTGATATCTTTAATGGAAACCATGGCTTAGATACTCGCAGAGGTTTTATTTCTCATTCATAAAAGAATATATTATATGTTGCCTCTCCCTGGTAATCGTTGAAAGTAACTCTTTTATTGCGCTTTCAAATTTTGTTTAAATCTCGCTTTTATTTTTTTCCTTATTAATTCTTCTCTCTTACTTTATTACAGGGAGCATGCTCCATCAATAATCTTCATGGGTGAAATTGATAGTATTGGATATGTTAGAATGGAATATGAATCTCGAAATGGTGATGGCGAAGTGCAGCGAACCATGTTGGAGCTTCTCAACCAACTAGATGGATTTGAAGTCTCAAACAAGATCAAGGTACGTCTCAATAACTTCCTTTGCTGGTAAGGCTATAGCTTTTCTCTGTAAACAACTATTATATTAGATATCCATTTATTACAGGTATTGATGGCTACAAATTGTATTGATATTTTGGATCATTCCCTTTTTAGGCCTGGATGAATTGACAGGAAGATTGAGTTCCCAAATCCTAACGAAGAGGTTTTTTTTTTTTTTCATTTCTGCAATCCATTTATGTACTCATGAGATCAAAATCTTCTCCTAACCTTGTTTGGTTTTCCACATCTATTTATAGAGGTTCTTGTGCTTGTCTTTTGTCACTCCTATTTTAGAAATACTTGTTTTTTGGGATTTTAACACTCTGGTTCATGATTAGAAGATTTTATGGACGTGATATAAATATTCATAAATAATGTATTTCTTATATTTGGCAGTTACATAATATTTGTGAAGTGAGATTTTGGGAGTATCTTGATTCATCAATCTTACACTGATATCTAAGGGGGAAAACCTGCTTTACAATGAGGTATGGTCAATTATTAAAGGTTCTTGTTGTTATATTGACTGTGGAACAATTGTATTTTGAGGACTACGACTGCCTTCAACACATAAATGTGCGAACTCGAATAACTGACCCAACCAAAAAACAACAATTTCATTATTTGTGGATTTGATGGAGCGAGATCATGTGAAGATGCAGGAAATCATTTTGAAGTTGCTCTTTCAGATTATGACTATAAATTTAATGTTCATTTTGATATTCCATTTTTGTTAATCATCTGTGATGGTGTAGTACATGCTGATTTTCTTTTTCTAATTTTCAGTCCCACTTTGATATTTTGAAAATTCACTCGAGAAAAATGAACTTAATGCGTGGGATTGATCTGAAGGTGAATGGTGCGTCTGGTGCAGAGCTCAAGGTATATTTAATCAGTCATGCTCGCAGTTCCTCTATCCTGAATGATCTCCTGTTTGCTCCTTGGTTTTGAGGGGGCTGGCTTATGATCGTCCATGATTTTTTCTTCTCATTTAATTAATGTGCATTGACATCCACAAACCGAGGGTATCTTATGCAACAACTCTCTCCTGCTAATTTATAGCCTACCCCATCTTGGTTACTCCTGACATTTATAGCCCAAAACCAAAACATGGAAAAAAAAAACTCAACACAATCCCTCATATTCTGTTTAATTTTAGGTTTAGTTGATGAAACTAGGCGGTCAGGCCAATTCAGGCAACCTAGCAACTTGGTCGGAGGAAGAATGCCCATCTGATTTGTACTACTTGTACGCATGGTTGGCATAACCTTTATAGAAAATATTTGGTACGTCATACTTTATTTTTTCTTCAGTTTGGTGTGGGGAAGATGAGATCTGTATTGGCATAAAACAGGACATTCCACTGTTTTCCACTTGCGACCAATGCAAGTGTAACTTTATGAAATAAGAAAATTTAAACCAATGCAAAAAAAAACCAGAAAGATTGGGATATGTTAGCAATCTTTGGGTTTCAGTGGGTATTTCCTGAATCTGTTAAGGGGGTGCTCCTGGATGGAAGGTAAAATCTCTGGGTCAATGGACTAGGAAGGTGTGGAGGCACCTCTTTGTTTGTTTTGGTGTGAGATAGAAGGATCTTTGATGGGGGAGAGCTCAACAACTTGGACCTAAAAAAAAAAATCCCCAATTATGTCTCATATGGATTGGTTTGGAATATTGTTTAGGAGGAGGGATTGTGCTTCTGCATTGGACTTTGTTGATGACCTAGAATGTGGATGTAGGCTCTTAGTTTGGTTTGCATACCTTTTTTTTTTTTTAATTTAGTTGTTCTAATGCAACTTTCATTGCATCCAAAAAAAAAAATGAAAAAAGAAACAAGCAAAACAAAACAAAAAGTGAAGTTCAAACCAACAGCTTATGAAGTCATTATCATGCCCCAGTATTGGTTCAGTTTAACTGACCAATGAACCTGGAGCATAAAGTTGAAGTTTGTTAATATCTTAATGCAGGCCCACACTGAATGAACCTAGTATGGCGCCACTGGGTTGGACGTAGTTGCACGTGTGTCCACAATTGGGACCCAGCTCCATTCTTCATCATATCAAATACTGTTGGTTGTCCATTATGTCTTCCAAAATCTATCATGTCTTCCAAAATCTATCATGACTAACTAAATTTTTATATTATTGTCTGCAGGCGACGTGCACAGAAGTTGAAATGTTTGCTCTCAGGGCGAGGAAAGTTCATGTGGCGGGGGAGGAACCACGTTCCATGTTTTGTTTTTTTATGATTTGTTGTTAATGGTATGCTTGATTTTTGGCTTAAATCATTCCTGGGCTGGAAGTACTTACCAAAAATTCATGGTTCAATGTGCTTTGTCGAGGGTTGTTGGTGTTGTTCACTCTGTCATGGTCTGTGCCCCTACCAGACTTGGTTTTTTTTCCTCCTCCTTGCATGATTAATTGTGTCTACTACCAATTTTCTTCAAGCCCATTTGTTGATTGGTGTACCAGCTTTTTTTTTTTTTGACAAGTAATAATGGCGTACCAACTAATTGGTATGGATTATGAGTCTGGCCTACTTGCTGGTTCGATACTTATATCCTGTTTGGTTACAACTTTAAAAAACTATAATGGTTTTTTCAATATTTTCAAAAACTAATTATAAGAACTATTTGTCAAATTAGAAAGCAAACATGCCCTTATTTTTGGGACGTAAATTTGAGTCTGTTGTGCCTGCATCTCCCCCAGCTCCATGTCTCTTCTTCCCCTGTTAAAATTGACGTCTTAAAGGATTGAAACAATTGAATATTGTAATAGTTTTATTTTGGGGGGGGGGGGGTTTGACTAATATTGCAAAAGTAGTTTGAAGCATTGTTTTCTTGGTTTTAGAAAACTGTTTTAAAACATTGTTGTCTAGCCTAGGATGCCCAAATTAAGATGCATCTTTTAGGTGGGAATGATACTGCATGGAACTTTTTGTTACTATTGCAATCAAAAAGTAATAAGACAAAAAAAAAACAAAGAGAAATGTTTTTTTTTATATGTTTGGTTTTACTTTAAAAATAATAAAATATCTTTTAAATTTTATAAAATTTTAAATTTTTTAGTCTTTATGTTATAGAAAGGAAGAAATAAAATGAGTTTGAATGATTAATTTGTATTTGAACGATTATATGAAATTTATTTACGTTTCACAATTTATTTTGTCTTAAAACTTTTCCTTTTCAATTGTCATCTTTATTTTCCTTAATTTGAAACATAGCCTTCATTTTTCAAAACTTTGTAATTTTCAGTGACATTAATATGGCAGCAAAAGAATAAAGAAGTTAGCTGGTATTGCATTGGAACCAAAGAAGAAATGTCATGACAATAATAAATTGAATTTAGGGGGGGGGGGGGGGGGGGGAATTGTGTTTCAGTGTACTCCCCCGAAAAAAAAAAAAAAAAAGAACATTTATTTTTAATATTTCAAAAAAAAAAAAAAAAAGGTCGACCAAACTATAAAATTAAATAGTGTTGGGATTTATTATGTGCTGAAAGTTGAAAAATTGCACAATATTTTCAAAACTTTACCTTTCTCCATGCGAAGTTGTAGAAACACATAATCAATTGCCTCTTCCACCATGTTAAGACTCAGTTCCATTTCCTGATTCTTCACTCATACCCTGAATGTGAAAATTAAAACTATGACGTCGAGGAATATAGAAGTGGTAACAGCTTTTTGAACACTCAAAAAGTCAATCTATTCCTTTTTTTTTTTTGGATGAGAAAAAAGATGCCATCAATCATGTGATTGCTGGAGTTGGACCAATGATTAATATCTTAGTCTTGACTTTTTAAAAAAAAAACATTATATTCACTTTTGTAAACTGCATATAATGAAATTCAATTTCAGTTAGTGTGTATTATTATTACTTCCTATCCTTTTATCATTAAATCAATTATCGTGGACACCTTACTTATACAACTTATTTATATTCTTATTTGTATTTAGATCTCACCAAACATGAAATAGTAAGATTTAATTTAATAGTAATATATTAGATTATCTCCAATCATACTCAATAAAATAACTAATTAAAAAATATTTAAATATTTAATTCAGTATTTTAACTAGTGATGTGAAGTTTAGTTCCGGTATAACTAAAATTAGTGAATGACAATAATATTTTAATAGAAAAAAAATGATTTGTTAAGCGCTCGCTATATTTATTGAGCAATAAGCCAACTGGACAAAAATGAGAGCGGGATAGCGAGTCCATTTGGAGCACTAATTTTTTAAAAATAATCAACAAAATATCAAAACTCTATTTTTAGAGATCACGTTGGAAATGCCCCAAGACACTCCTCTTATTCCCAGAAATCTGTCCTCAATTCTCATCATTACGAATAGCTTTTAAAAAAGAAGTGATTTTAGTGCAGAAAGTATTTTTAATATTTTATATAATTTTAAAAGGTATATACATTATTTATAGTGATGGAAAAAAATATTTTTAATAAAGAATCTTAATAAGTTTAAACATCATGGGTAAAAGCATTCAAACCTAGAGAACATGACTTTTTTTTTCCTAAAAATACTTTCATTGGAACCATTGCTAATAAAAAAGGAGGCACCGATTGTGCCCACTAAAATGGTTTTTCAATCATAGTTACATATATTGATAAGATCGCACATCGGTTCTATACAAGGTTGTGATGAGGTATTTAAATTTCAGAGGTTCTCCCACCGATCAGACTGATCTTTTGAGGTGAGCTCTTTAATTGGACTTGAATGTAATGTAATACTAATACTCTAATATTCCAATCATTTACTCTATTTTCAAAATTTTTAGGCCAACGATAGTCTAATACTCAAAAAAAAATTTTAACCTACAAAAATCATCGTTCAACAATGTAAAATCGGACGATCTTTTTAATATTTTCGTGCATCAAATCAAACGTTTTGCGAAGAAAATGCAGAGGAGAGAGGCAATGAGACACATACTGTTGAAACTCTATGTTAATAGAGGAAGCAGATAAATTGGCAACAGCCCCAAATGCAGTGGTGGAGAGCACCATTGTTGCACCATCCCTTGAAGGTCTAGAAACGGAGGTAAGGGATCTGTCAACAATTTTGATCTGAATGGTCTGCCCTGCTCTGCATGTCATCGGCACCACTGCGCTTATACACCTCACCAAATACTGCCTCCCACAGGCCGCCCCATTATCCCATATCCCCTCTCCCGCCGACGCGAATAGGTTGCTCGACGGAAATTCCGACACATCGTTGCCGTAGCAGGCGGTGGCTGAATCGAACGAAGGTAGGAAAAAAAAAAAAAAGATAAAAGAAGACGTCATGAGATAAAGATCACATCTAAGTATATAGATATATAGTTATGCTTGTATATAAGGTTAAGAGGAGCTCATATTTTGGTGGCAGGTACTAACGGAGATATGAAGGGCCATATTGGCCTGCTGTGCCTACGTCTCCTGAACAGCCACGAAGATGAATCCCTGCAAGTATGAAAAGGAAGACCAATAATTGGATTTCGAGTTCAAGTGGATAGGGAGACATTTTTGATGTTCCTGCAAGAAATACAAAGAATTCGAAAGAAAGGATTGATTGATCTACTTTCTTTCTATGTGTATTTATTTATATGTTGTATGAGAAGAAGGAAGAAGAGTGAAGTAAACACCAAAGGCGGGGGGCAAAGGCGAGGACGTGGGCGAGGGGCTAGTGGCTAGGGGCGAATGTATTTAATTTTATAACTTATGAATTCGTGTGCACTTATTTTTTTAATTTATTTTTAGTTTTGTAAATTTTTAAAAAATATCAAAAATATTAGTTTCTAAATGTTAATAATTTTTAGGAAGGTAAGTAGAGATGTTTTGGATGGTTTATGATATCTCTCCTTATGCAACTATTGAATTGCTTTAAAATTTGGACATGTCTGAGATGATAGAATGATCTATAATCAGAACAGTGGAGACCATGCTTTAAGGTTTGAACTGAGAGTTATTATTGTTTGAAGTAAACAGTTGGGGAAATTAGTTTTAGTTTTGGTGGGGTTGGTGCAAGCCTTCATTATCCTTATTCAACCGTTTAATTGCTTTTAATTTTGGATATATTTGAGACAGGACACTAAACTATGATTTGAATGGTTCAGATCATGTTTAGAGGTTTCAAAGGAGAGTTATACTTATTTAGAACAAGCAGTTTTTGAAATCGATTTCAATTTTTGTAAATTTTTTTTTTTTCAGTTTTTGTAAGTTTAGCGTAAGCCTTTGTTTTCCTTATTCAACCATGGATTGCATTGAAATATGGATATATTTTATATAAGAATTCGATCTAAATTATGAATGGTGAGATTTGAATTTATGACTTTAGGAAAGAGATATTGGAGCAAAAACCGTAACATGGATCAACTATATTTAAATTAGTTTGGAAAAGAGAGTTAAATCGAGGGCAAATTATTCAAAGACTAATAATAATATTATTATTAATAATGATCGTAAGTTTAAAATAATAAATAATTAAATTTAAATAACAGTTTTTAGCTTTAATGAATAATTATCTAAACTATTATGAAAAATAAATAATAGTTTAGATAATTAATGAGTTTTTTTTTTGTTTTTTTTTTGTTTTTTTTATTTAGATTTAGGTAATGTAGACTCTTAACTGAGGTAGTGTTTATTTTTTTTATAATGCTAAATAACTTTTTTTTTTTTGAAATTAATGTTGAATGGTACATAATAGCACCAAGTATTATGTTATTTATTTTTTAACGTTCGATAACGTGACGAAATAAAAAAATAATAATAAATGAGTCAGGTCGATATGATATATCCCGTCCCAAACTCTCCGTTGTTATACATAATCGTGAGTATTATTAGCTCTCCTCCTTATTAGGTAATGGTGATTTTTTTTTTATTAATTCAAAATATAAAAAGTCAAATATTTTGACTTTTTCTATTCATGTTTATTTAAAAAATTCAGCATTAATTCAGAATTTTTTTGAAAAAAGAATAAAACAATGAAAATAAATTACTTTTAATGTTTACCCTAAAAACTAAACAGGACCCAAGTTTAATTATAGAATGGTATCATTCGAGACTTTTGAGTTGCTTTGCGGTAAGCAAAATTAACATAGCTTTTCCTATAAAACTAAATATTTTGATATTATATGTGATTATTATGAGTTTTGATAAATTGTATTTGTTTAAATCATACGCATTGATCAAATACAAGTTTTGTTTGGAAAATGGACTTTAAAATGTTCACGGAAGGGATTCAAAGTTTTAGAAATATATTTTTGTATTTTTATGAATCTTGAAACATGAAAAAAATTTTAACTTTGGTTTTTATGGCCCATGTCAATGGGTATAAACTCGACAAATACTGTCCCTTTTAATGAGTATAAAGTTGACAAATACCACCCTGATTAATGGGTATAAATTTGATAAATTTGGCCCTGGTCAATGGGTTATAGTAGTTGACAAAATGATAATTGTAATGGGTTGGAATAGTTTACCTTTTATTTGGAAAGAAAGATGTTTTGTTTTGAGAACTTTAATTTATTTATAAATTATTAAAATTTTATTAATAAATATCTTGTTTAAAACTAATATGATTATATATGTATCGGAGATAAAAATAGGCCATTTGGATAAAATTATAGTTTGGAAAAAAGAATGAAACTTTATTTCTAAATTACAAATCAAAATTCAAAGAAAATCAAAATATTAGCACATTCTGTCACATTTTTTAAAGCGTGATTAATATTGGATTTCATTTGTAGCATTATCACATAAGTTTTTTTTTTTTTTTTTTTTTTTTTGCAAAATTTATATTTCTTCCCTCATGCTCCTAGCAATGAGATTATGACTTAAGCAAAATGATTTTTTACTTTTTGGGTGGGTGAATTATGCTTCCCACACTTCCTTCCATTTTGCCATGACGATGGCTCGTATTGTGAACCCGAATTACTGAAGTTAATCAACTCTCGGGCATATTCATTGGACTTTATTCGAGCAATCGCTTTTACAAAATTTTTACTTTTTTTACTTTTTAAAATTTAGCAAATTATTGTTCATTAACAAAAGTAGAGAAAATGAAAAAAAAAAAAATAATTTAAAAGGTAGAATATAAAATTTTAATAAAATATAGAAAAATAATGAAAAAAATATTTATGAACTCGAGATAAGATTTTAGGTAATATTTGAATGGTTGGGCCAGCAACCAGCCGGGCTTGACTATTCATACTCCAGAGGGAGGCTAATCTTATTTTTCCACCTTTATTTTCAATACATTCTTTCCATTTTATATGTCTTAAAATTAGGTCTAAAAAAAAAAAAATAAGGAATAATATTGATGAAGTCTTATATCTCCAACCCAATAATATTTATGGCTATGATTTGACATTGTTCCAAACTATAAAGATGAAAAATTGATTTCAACAACAATAAATATATTCCCTTATTTTACAATGAAAAGGGATGGTCATGCTCAAACAAAGTAAGTTTAAGGTAGAAAGCTCCATTCAAATGAATTTTGTCATTCTATCATATTATATTTTAAATTGTAAATGCATTTTTAATTTTAAAATAATTCTCAAAAAAATAATTTGTTAATTACAAGGATAATTAATTTTACTTATCATGATATATAATACTTTAGCCACTTGTATCAATCCCAAATAAAAAGGAAGTTTTGTGTTAGGTATGCTAAACCCAACTATAAAAAACTTATCTTCTGCTTCTTCTCACCAAAAATAAAATTTTAATAAAACTTATTGATCAGCGAGAGGAGAGTCGGTGTTGAGAAACAAAAACTTATCTCATACCCCTCAAAAGTATTCTGTGGAAAAAATTGTAATTTGCATTTAAAACCTGGTAATATTCATGGTATGATTTAATAATAAAAAAGAAGTGTGGGAGAGGAGAATATGAACTAGCATATTAATGCATTAGTTGTCATGCACAATATAAGGTGTTTTAGCTTTCATTTTATTCTAGCATAAACATTAAAATGTGTGTGTTTGTGTGATAAAGAAAATTCATTGTATTTTATGGTAATATTCAATGTAATGTGATACTTTTTGATTATTTTTTAAACAACTCAATATTTTTTGATAGTTTATAAATATATTCTATAATTTGATGATAGATATAGGTGAATTCAATATGAAAGATTTTTGTTTATGCTCAATGATATTTTATTATTTTTCAATGATTGGTAACTTTGTGTAAGTTTTTGATGATTTTTTTTTTTTGATGATTATCATTCAATGTAATTTGATAGTCTGTTTGATAATATTTGAAAGATATTGATTTTATTTTCGATGTCAATCAAATTATTTTTGTTGAATTTGATGATCTTTTTATACTCCATGATAAATTTGTGATTATTTTACTATAGTATTGGTTATGTGACATTGAATGTATTTTTATGTTATTCAAATTTTTTCCATTATCTTCACGTACATTCAAAATTTTCTCTCAATGATATAAATTCATTGAAAATGACTGATAATCAATAGTATAATTGTTGATACTCATCAAATTATATTTTTAGAATGATGTTTTGTGTATATCTCTTTCAAAAATAATGTAGCTTTTTTTATACACCTCCAATTTTTTTTTCAAGGCACATAAATACATACAAGAGAGAAATTCATGCTTTACCATTTTGATATATAACTTCTTATTTTAGCTTGAAATATTTTTTATTGATTCTAATTATGTGATATAATCAATGTAGATATTATTAATTTGTAATGTAATTAGAGAAAAAGTTTTTTAACCATACTCGCTATTTAAAATCCAAGCATTTTTCGTGGCATTTTCTTTCTTTATCATACATGAGTAAGACCATATTAACATGCCATATAACTCAAAAACAAAGCAAAAGTAGATATATAAAGTATTTAAAAATTGTAATAAAAATTAGAAAACTTTGACTATAGATAAAAATTGATCAAAAGAAATCATACATCATCAAATATAATTAGAATATATTTATTCAGCATCACAAATTTGACTAGCAGATATCATTGAATATTATTAAAATATATCAAAAATATTAATTATATATATGTTTTTTAAAATATTTAAAAATCATCAATGTTAAATGAAAGTCATAAAACTATATTCTTGCTATTTAAAACCCAAGTATTTTCCATGACATCTTCTCTCTTTTTCATATATGAGTAACACCATAATAACATGCCGTAGAACTCAAAAAAAAAAAAAAAGTAGAAATATATATTTTATGTTTTTAAAATTTAAAAGGAGTTGGAACAAAAATTAGAAAAAAATTAATTATAGATAAAAATTGATCAAAAACAATCATTTATAGTCAAAAATAAATATATTTATTCACCATCATAATTTTGAATATTAGATATCATTGAATATTGTTGAAAATCATAAAACTACATATATTTCTTCTTCAAACTCAACTCATATTCTCTCTTGGGCCATATAAATGCTCAAATCTTTAGGGTTGAAGCAGGTAAGGTCTATGTCTTAATTGCATGATAAGTGATCTTGAAAGCATCCTTAGAAAGTGTATGCCTCATCCATGGGGATTAAACTTATGTCCACATGGTTACGACATTCAACGTATTTGATTATTGGTCTACCACATGGTTAGTAAACTACACGTAATTATTATTGCATTTTAAGGATATTTTAATGGACATCAAGACATAGAACTCAAAAACTATATATAATTATGTCATCAAATTGTACTAAAATGGATCGAATATGTCATTAGTGATTTTTGAGTCATCGAAAAATACCAAACAACAATATTCATTATTTATACCTTAATCATATATAAAAAAACAAAAAATAATAAATCAAGTGGTCATTAATAGTTGCATGTATTGAAAAACACATACAAATTAATTGAAACCTATCAAGTGATCATTAATAGTTGCTTATCAATTATCTTGCCTTTCTTCTACATTTGAAAATAAGCATAACTACATTTTTTTTCTAGATTTTAAGGAATAGACCAAATTCACAATTTTATGTGAATAATGTTATAGAACTGAATTAAATATACTTTTGAACTTTTCTATCTTTATTTAGCAGATAACTTTTTTTGTTAGTTTATTATCTTTTGACAAAACATAATAGATCTTATATTGAATGGAAGCACAAATATATGTCAAAAAGAGAAAACAGCTTGTTAAAATGAATAAAAAATAATAGAACAAGTGAATGAAATCTCTAGTAAATTGTGGTATATAATCATAAAATATGGATTTTTAAAAAAATCATGATTAAATGAACATGACATAGAATTTAGTCATAATTTTTGATTGATTGAAATAGCTTCTATGCATTTTATTATGGAAAAGATTTATATATTTTCCTAGACTTGAATTATGTTTTTTTTTATAATCATACTCAAATGATATTTTTATAATAATAATAATAATAATAATAATAATAAACATAAGCTAGTTGATAAATAAATAATTAAAAGTAAAATAAATTTAAATACATAATGGGATCATATATTTTTAAAGATTATTTAGGAATTTAATATCTAAATAAGTTACATATCAAATACATACTAATAAAACAGAGTTTTGTACGGAAATAATATATTTAAAATAAAAAATCCAAAATTTTATCCTAGTTTCTAAAACATGCCCAAACTAGTGTGTCTGAAACAACATGGCATTGGTCGTCGTTGTGAATGGTGGCCATTGCCACGCTGTTGATTTTTTAAAATCATAAGCCGGCATTGTGAATGCCGGCTATTGAAAATATTATAGAGATCCCATTACGCTCCTTGCCCCTCGCTCCTTCGTGGAGCTCGATGGAGCTCCACGAGCTCCTCAAAGGAGCTCACTTGAGCTCCATCGTGGAGCTCTACAGAGCTCCCTGAGCTCCACTTCAAGCTCCATTGAGCTCTACTTCGAGCTTGCTAGAGCTTGATGGAGCTCCATGAGCTCCGCGAAGGATCGAGAGGTGTACTGCGATCTTTATAATATTTTCAATAGTCGACATTCAAAATGCTGACCTATGATTTTAAAAAAATCAACAGTATGGCAATGGCCGTCATTCACAATGATGACCATTGCCACACTATTTTTAGAAGCACTAGTTTGAGTATATTTTTGAAATTAGAATACAATTTTTGATTTTTTATTTTAAATGCATTATTTTCATACAAAACTTGAATATATTTTTAAATAGGGTGTATAAAAATAAAAAAGATAAAAATAAGTTTGCTGGAGAAAGTATTTACCAAAATAGTGGACAATGCCGGCAACGGGAACACCTACATTTGATTCCTATTGAAGTCGACAAAGTGGACGATGACATTTGAGGTTTTATGGTTTTTAAGTCGACAAAGTGGATTTAGGGTTTTAAGGTTTTGCGTGATTTTAGTGTTTTAAGGTTTTAATATCAAGTGGTTATAGGTTTTAATAATGATAGATTAACTTAATGATTTTATGACTATTGCTAATTAGTTAACTATTATGAAAATGGTCATGGATGATGAGATAGTAGCTTTATTTCTTTTCAATATTTTGGGAAAATTTTGTTGTCATTTATTAGTGACTTTGTTCCAAATGGTGCATTATCTATGGAGGATGTAAAAAAATTTAATTAATTAAGAGACTATAAAAAGCAATGAGACAAAATATGCACAAGTCTTGATCACAAAAAAAGTAGAAGAAGAAACTTGAATATAGGATGGATAGATCCTAACAAGTTGTTGGGAAGGTCTCACTCCATAAAAAAATCAAGTGTTTCCATAATTAGAAAAATAAGATGACAAGAATATGAAAAAAATTATGAAATGTCAGTGTTTTAATATTAGTAGTTTCATATAAAATATCAAGGAATCAAGTGAATTATTGACATTTCAACTTCCTACAATGTTACCTCTATAACCTCTCACTTGGTGTTGTTTTCTAATTAAAGAGTTGAAGATTTTGATACACTCAATATAAAAAACTTTAGTTTCTCCAAGATGATAGAGATGAGTGATTGTTAATTTAAGTCATTATTATGGATTTATGCATTAATTTAATTTCAATATTAGCCTTAAATAAGGTCATGGAAGCATCCTTAGTTGGTCATGAATGAAAAATTAGACTGAAATAAAATAAAAAATTGAAGGAATGCACTTTCTCATAAACTCTCATAAACAAAAGGAAGGAAAATCATTCAAGCTTTTTTCTCTTCTTTTGTTTGATAATTTTTTTCAATACCTATTCTTATAATTTGTATCCAAAAGTGTAAGAAATTATTTTAATCTATTCCTTTAGGAACTAACATAACCTTTAAAGTTTAAAATAAGTTCAAGTATAAAATCAACCTAAAATTAGCAGAGGGGTTCATTCTTCATGCAACCTAACCTAAACTAGCTTGTTTGGCGACACAATTGTTAAAAGTAGTTTATTGATAATTTTCTCTCTTTTATTTGAAATTGGTTCATAAAACATGTTTTTTCCCAAAATAAACTCGTAAGAATAAGATATTTTTATTTATTTTACTTGTTAAAAAGTTATGAGAAACATGATTTTTAATTCAAATGATGGCATTGTGGTCGATGTCAATTGATTTAATTCAAATGCCAACATCTTCATTGACGACTTCAGTAGGATTCAAATGCCGGTGTTCCCATTGCCGGCATTACACACTGCTTTGGTAAATACTTTCTCAAGAGAACTGATTTTATTTTATTTATTTAATTTTCAAATACCCTATTTTAGTACCAAACTCCTCTAAATAAGCATTCTCTTTCACATATCTCAAAATTGTTTTGACCCAAGTTTAGCATTCAAGCTAACATCATAAGCAAGTGCGTAGGGGCTGTGCCAACGAAGATCATTAGAGAAACCAAACTTTCTATAAATACACAAAGTAGTTGAACTACAATGCCACTATATAGTCTTAATAAATGCTTGTTTTATCAAAAATATGAATTTGTTAGGCTGCAAACACTCATGTTTTAGTATCTAAATAACTCTTTGAGGATGCATATCAACCTCTTCCTTAGATGATTAATAAGGAATGTGCCATTAGGCAACTATTTTTTTTTTTTTGCTTTGTAGACATGCCAAGGCCCAATGAATTTCTAAAAATATAAGATCATAAGCTAGGCATATGAAGACTTCGAAAATATTATTGAACAGGTTCCATAAAAATTCTAAATAATTTTAAAGCATTCATGACCTATTTTCATACTCATACAAAAAAGAGCCCTTACATAAGAAAGACCTCACTATGTATGAGAGTCCTCATATTTTTGTAATATCTTTCTATTCTAGCATATTCTATAAATTTATTATATTTTAAAATTGTAATAACATAATTTAGGAAATTGATAAAGAAGAGATCTCACTATATAAGAGAGATCTCAAATTTTTATACTAATACTAGTTTCATTTGCAATATACTTCTATTTGTTTTTTTTTGCTAAGTTTGTGTGTGCGATCTTGCAGGCACATGAGATAGAAGAGTACGTTGACTTAAGCAATTGAGGAAAAAAAATTTCATGGCATAAGATCCCACATACTGTACTAAAACTTGTAATTAGTGATAAGTAATATCAAAGGGAGGTTGGCTTCCTTTCTATGACATATATTTTAGAATTCAAAAACCGTGAGCAAGATGTGTATCATGATTGGGGTCGAGGAAAGAAATCAAGCTCAAAAGATATAATGGCCTTCATGGAAGCTTGGATTCCTAAGGTAGAACTAGCTATTGATGAATAACTAGACAAATTTGAGGATACTAGTGAGAAATACAAAATACCCTCAATATTATCTTAGAGATGCTAAATCAAAAGAACATTGATTTGAAATCCATAATAATCACTAACCAAGAGAAAATAGAAAAGTTGAAAAAGAAACTTTCAACTTGCAAGAAAATCAAGGAAGATGATGAAAGCATAATTAGCTAAATGCCCTCATCGTGGGTAAATATTTTGAAGCCAAAGGAGCTTAGAGATGCTTGAGTAGCAAAAGATGTTGATATCTTATTTTTGAGAATTATAACAATATTTTCAAGTGATAAATAGAGGAGTCAAACAGGTAGGGCTGGCCCAGACCGACCAGAGGCACGACACGGTTCGGCCATGCTTGGCCCGACACAACATGGGAATGACTCGTGGAGCATGTTCACGGTACGGCTCGTGCCCATGCTGTGCTAAAGCCAATCGAGCCTCATGGTGGGCTAGGCATAACCCGGTACCGAGGCCTATGGGCATGGTTTCTCGGCATTAGCCGAGAAACTGGGGATTTGAAAAATTCATCGGGGCAATGGGCCCCAATCCGGACCCGAAGTTTTTTCGACCCATATCCGAGTCCACCACCCACCAATGGTAAAATTTTAAAAAAATAAAATAAAAATTTTGAATTTAAGCTGTTGGATTTCGCCTTCAACGACTATTGGGTAGAATCCGATGGCCTAGTTAATTCTATCCCAAATAATTCTTTAAAATTAATAAAAATTCAAAAACAAATAATTTTTTTAAATAAATATTATTATTTTATAAACCCCCCTCCTCTCTCTCTCTAATAGTTATGTTTTTCAATAACACAAATATATATCTCTCTCTCTCTCTCTCTCCTAAAATTTTTTCTCTCGGGATTTTGGCTTGGCTTTTAGGGACTCGTAACTCAAACTCGGCATTAGTTAGTGTTTGGATTGAACTTTGGATTTGTGGTGCACATGATTTACTCTATTTTATGGGTATTTCATTTATAATTTTTTATTTTAGTTAACTCTTACTTTATTTTAAAAAATAATTAGTCTCTCATTCTCTCTCTCTCTCTCTCTCTACTTACCCTCTTGTCTAAAAAAAATAAAAAAAAATGACAAATGCTAATTTAAATAATGAAAATGAAATTAATTTAAATTTAGAAAATGAAAATTATATGCAAAGGTCCGAGACTGCAAAAACATTGATTTTTCCAGTCACCTCGACCCAGACATCTAAAAAATAAAAAACGAGGACTTATGTAGTTTGAACTCACTTTAATATATTAAAAAAAATATTAGGGGTGTGAAAGAAGAAATGATACAGTGCAAATATTATTAGAAAATTTTAACTTAGAAGAGTGTGTGTCGGACTGAGCACTTTAAGAGGCATGCCAAACTATGTACCAAAAAATATGGCGCATTAAATCCTAGGCAAACTGAACTCAATGATGAGTTTTTGAGGCCGGATATAGTTTAGTCTCAAAGTTTACCCCCTTCATATACCGTAGTGAATTGGGAAGAGAAGATATGGTCAAACGTATCACCACGCTGGGTCTTCCGATTAGATTTTTGGAGGATCTAAGGGTAGTGAGTATCATGCAAATATATTTTTAGCCTGCTTATCATATGATACATAGGTCCACATCTAGGAATGACATACTAAAATATTATAAGTTAGAAAAACAAATAATAATTAATGAATTTATGGCATATAGTGGAGCGGTGTCTGTGACGTGTAATATTTGGACAAGTCAATACGATGCATCTTATGCATGCCTCACCACCCACACTATGTAGATTCAAAATGGACTCTAAATAACAAAATTTTAGGATTCTCTGAGATTCTTCATTCTCATGATGATCCAATCATTTTTGAGTGCAAGATAAAAATCTTTAGAGAATATAAAATTCAAAATAAAATTTTTAGTATCACATTCGATAACATAGCTAATAATGAAGTAGTAATTAACATGTTCGTTAGGAATATTATAAACAGACAATTAGGAAAGTTTTTCTACGTTAGATGCATGTGTCACGTGATTAACTTGATTGAACAAGCGGGGATGAAGGTGTGTGCCCCTGCTTTAGAAAACATATGTAACTCACTAAAATACATTCACACACATAGCATATAAGAAGTTTGATAGTCTTTGTTTGTCTGTGAATCTTAAGAATAAGAAATTCCAATCAGATGTGAGACACCAGTTGGAATTATACTTACTTGATGTTAGTGTCATGTGTTGGATACAAACATGTGATATCCGACTACGTCAATAGTAAGAGTGACTCACTTATTATTGATAACACTGACTGGGCTACATGAATTTTATTTATGAAATTCTTAATAATTTTTTATGACACGACGAACATGTGTTCGTCAGTTTATACTCCCACGAGTTGCATTGCACTTAGATATGCAACATTAGTAGCATATTTAGAAAGTTTCGAGATGACCCGACACTTAGCCATATGGTTGTAGAGATGAAAACTATGTACTTAAAGTACTGATCCACCATTTTATCTCTTTATTGTCTGGCTGCCTGAATGGACCATAGGGTTCAAGTGAAAAAGGTAGATAATATTTTGAATTATATTTCCTCGTGCATGAACCTGAAAGACCCACATGAAGAGTTCATTCATGAGAAATTGACTAAATTTTTACATATTACGATACTAGGTATGATGATAGTAGTAACGAGATTATAAGTAAAGAGCAAACGTATCTCTTTCCGGTCTAATGTAGGGTTGGGGAGATCCCAGAATTGAATCATTCATTACGTTACTCAATGAGAGAAGAACAACATTGGTTGGCATAGTTCGAAGGATGGATACCATATTCGGAGACGAAGACTTTTCCATTCAGTTAGCGAGGGGAAAATGATGGGGTGGACGTCAAATAGGAGTGAGCTATCTTGATACTTAGATACTGATTACTGCTCAATCCTATCACATTCTGATACTAAGAATCTTGATATATTACAGTGGTGGAAATTATGAGTCCACATTTTATATGCTATATAAGATGACACGGGATCTATTGACTCATCCGGTGTTGAGCATAGCATCGGAGTCTTATTTTTCTGTTATAGTGAATATGATTTCAAATAGGAGATTGAGATTACATATAGATATTGTTGAGGCTTTAGCATGGATGAATGATTGAAAGAATTCGAGCTTGGGTATCCAGGATCGTGCTGAGACTAGGACTGCAGCAAAAGCGGAGGAGTTGATTGATGATGAAGACCTATATGATAGTTATTTTGATATTGTGATTGAAGATAATAATGATACGACGATGGATGATTGATGATGTTGCCACTTGACACCTGATGGTTGATGATTGTGGGATTGTGACACTTTTGTTATGCTAATGTTTGATTCAGATTTTTGATTTTGATGTACTCATTTTTATTTACTTTGTATTTGCCTATTTGGTTTTATTTAGTTTGGCTTTGTTAATTGTGTTTCAGAATTCAGACTTTCCGTGTTTATTTAATTTTTGGTTGTGATTTATGAATGATGCTTGAAAGTTGAAACTTGAATATTTATTTATTTTTTTAGTTTCATTTTGTATTCAATTTAAAATTTTATTTATATTTAAGTTTTAATATTTTATTAATTCATATATAAATTAAAATTCTAATTATATTAAATAAAAAGTAAAAACAAATAACAATTAAAAAAAACTTTTAAATTATTAAACATTTACAATTTAAAAAAATTAAACATAATATAATTAATTATTACATAAAAACAAATAACTTAATTAAAAAAAATTTAAAATTTAAAAACTAGCTTGTACCAGCCAAAACTGGGCCCATACGGGCCCGACCCAGCACGATTAAAAATTAGCCGGGCCTATGGGCAATGTTGGGCCTGGCATGAAGAAATAGTGTCGGGCCAGGCATGGTAGCCCGGTTAGGCTACTTAAAAACCTGGCTGGGCTGGCCCCGCCCAACCCGTTTGACACCTCTTCATAGACATAATTTTTGATGCAACCAAGATTAGTATTACTTCTCTGTATCTATTAGTTGTTACAATTTTTTAGTAGTGACAATGATATGAAAATGCTAATATTCATACTTGAGAATCATTCAAATGAGAGTTTAATGAATAATTTTATCTGGAGTATGCACAAAACGAGATGACGACTAAATTACAAATGCTAACCCAACATACGAAAATGATATTATATATATGACTTCTATGAACTAATACTTTAAAGTTTTAATTTTGATGAGAAATAAGCTTTCTTTGCTTTTGTCATTGATACCAAACTAATAAGCAAGAATTACAGAGGATATGTGTCTAAAACTTCACACATATAATGCAAGTAGCCAAATCTTTCGACAGAATTTAGTTAGATAGACAAGCTCAACTCTTTAAAAATTAAACAGAAAATCTAGTTGGTCAAGACAAATAGCTAAATGATAACCATTTGACTAAGGAAAAACTATTTATGGATGAAAAAAAATAAAGAGTCGTTAGCATTCTTTCTTTGTGATGAATCATATCTAATTCATGATTATTCCAATCAAAACAAAATTATTGTTATTATCATGTAGAATGGAAAATCATTAAAAAGATAATGTTAAATTGAGTTTGATCTTATTTAGCTTAATCCAAAATAAGAAGCATGAAATACAAAAAGACATGATATTCATGGATATCATTATTTCCATCCATAATATCAAAGCATTTAGGAAACATGTGCAACTGATATTTTTGGTTGCAAAAGAATCATGAAGAAATTAAATCTCAATATATATAAAGACAATGAAAGGATTAACATAGTGAAATCAAACGAAATTTCAATAATTAATTTCCTATCTTATGTGAAGGTTTAATTACAAGATTAAAAAAACATAATCGAAGTAATTTTTTTTGATGACTATGATTTAATATTTGGGTTAGATTTTCTAGATAATGTAAACATACTTTTAGTTCAATTTTTCAATTTTATAGGCATCCTAGATCCTATCAACCATAACATTGTTCAAATAATATAAAATATTAGAAAATATATAAAAATATTAACTACAATGCAATTAGCAAAAGAAATGAGATAAAATAAAATACTATATTTGACAACCCTATAAATTTATAAAAATATAGAGGCTATTAGTGAGGCACCTATAAAAATATTGAAATTTCTTGACTTATTACGAAATTCATATCTAATGAGTTACCAAATAAGTTGCTGCCAAATAGAAAGGTAAAATATCAAATTGAATTAGTATTGAATATCCTTCTAATGGACAATTCATCTTATCAAATGAATCTCCCAGAACTTAAAAGCTAAAAAAATAACTAAAATAGTTGATTAATGTTAGATATATTTGGCTAGCAAAAGTCTCATATGGTGATCCTAATTTATTTTAAAGAAAATAAGATTTATCATAATGATTGTATATTGACTATCAAGTTCTCAATAAGTTATCAATAAAAAACAAATATCTAATTTATTTGATTAATCAAAATACAAGGTTGTTTTCAGATTTGATTTAAAATGAAGGTACTATCAAGTATGAATAATTGACAGTGATGAAAAAATTATAGTATGTGTGAAGAGACACAAGCCTATAGGCCATCAACGATGTCATTTGGACTTCAAATATACCAGTCACATTTTGTACATGTATGGATAAGATACTATAGTCCCTTAATCATTTTGTAGAGATATATTTAAATGATATTTATGTGTATAACCAATAATTAAAAAATATATTGATCATTTGAGGTAAGTATATTAAACATTATGAAAAAATAAAGATGGTTAATATCCTTTCACTCAATCATAAGTTTGATTTTTGAGCCATATTGTAGGAAACATAGTGATACAGAGTGAACTAAAGTTGTTTCTTAGATTGGCTAATTACTATCAATATTTTAATTAAAGATAGTCTCACACCATTAACTAATGTTTCAGAAAGGTCATCATAAAAAAGTCTATCCTAACCTTGTAGAATTATTATAAACTATGAGAAGTAAACATAGATACTTTGAATATAATCAAATAGATAATTGTCCAAGAAGGTCATCAAATTATATTTAAAATTTGACACCTAAATAAAATTGAACACTAATATTTAGTCAATGAAAAAGAAATAATGATAATTTATGATTTATGGTAAAAGAAAATGATTACGTGAAGTACACACAAAAGATATTATTTTTGAGATCATAATTTGTGGAAGAATTGGATAATATAGCAACTAATTATTTCCAAATATAAAATAAGCTAAATAACAAATCTAATGACACTTTTTTTTTCCTAAATTTAACTATGCATAAGAGTAAAAGTATAAAATAATAAACATGGTAACATGCATGTTAAGTCAAAAAAACATAGATTGTAACAATTAGACAATTCTATGGGTACTCGAAAGATCATATTAAAGAAAAATTATTCAAAGACCAAATGATTAAAAAATTATCATGTTTTTTAAGGGAAAAATTATTCAAAGATTCTCCATAGAAAATTATATACTTTTCATGAAGGGATATTGATTATATATCTTCTCATTTAGGAAGTTGCGAAAAAAAATCATAGGATACATGAGTGTCATGATTCTAAGTGGAATGATCGTCCAAGTATGCATCGTACCCTAATTCTTATGGAGGAAGAATTCTATTGGTTACACATGAAAAATAATATTCAAACTTATATGAAGGCTTGACTAATTTTCCAAAAAGATAAGGCAGAGCAAAAGATGTTAACGAATCTTTTATAATCATTACACATCTCTTAATTTACCATTAGAAAGTGTCTCCATGGGCTTCTTTATATGATTTCTCAAAATTAATGATTTTGAAAGAATTATGATGATAGTTAATCACTTATTGAAATATATTACTTTAATCTTTGCCACAAAAAAATTATTTTTAAGGAACATTGTAAAATATTAGGGCATTCCCATTTCAATCATCAATAATTGAGATGAACAACATATAGGATAATTTTGGATAGAATTGTTCAAGCTATTGGGATCAACACTAAATTTTTATATGAATATTTATTCTCAAACCAATAGATAGACATAAAAAGTAAATATTTTGGATAAATCATTACTTGGTATTGCAAAACTAAATGATGTCTCATATTTTTTTGATTTACCTTAAAACATAAAATGTATCAATATTTCTTGTAATAATTTTGAAACCATTCCATGAAGAAGTTGATCTGACATGGGGCAAGTCACACCAAGCATTTATGGAAATATATTTAAAAAGATCATAAAAACTATTTTGGAGAAACAAATAGTGATACAAACAAAATAGATATTAAAGCAAGAATACTTAGTGAAATAAAAGAGACTATTAGACAACAAAGCCAATTGAGAACTTGGTACATTATGATAATTTCTAGAAGGAGAATACAAATTTTCATAATGTTGTTTGGAAAAATGAGTCAACAAGATTACTTGGAGAGAATAACATAGCTCAATAAAATTATAAAAGATATTTGATCACGGGTTGAGCTTATGAAAACTTCTAGAATAATCTTGAAATGGTTCAAAATAAATTTTAGAAGGGTTTAAAATTTTTTATACTCCTCATTCTAGAATAATTTAAACAATTTTTATATATTGAAACTATGGAATATGATATAATATGGGCTATTAGTAAAAGAGAACTCTCACTATATAAGAGACCTCTCATTATTGTACGCAAATTTTATTTATAATATGTTTTGTTCCTAAGTTTTTCTCTTCCTTGCTAAGCTTGTGTGTATGACCTTGTGGGAGTAACTTTTGTGAAAGACAAGGATAAAGTTACTTAGAAAATAGAGAAAAAAAATTTCTTATCCTAAGATCACACATATAACAAAAAGCTTGCAATCCATCACATTAACACCTAGCATTCATCAATTTTTTGAAAATTTTGACAATTGACGACCTTTAAGTAGCTCATATAGACATAAAGATCTCATCCATTATAACAAATAATTACTTTCAGCAATCTTAATAAGGGTACAAAAAGATGGCTTCGCCAATCCATAATTTTTAAAATGAGAGCCAAGCCTAGCAACCCTACAACCCAGCAAGCAAAATGGTATCATGGCTCAATATATAAGAATGTATCCAGCCATTGAGTACAATCACAAAGAGTTGTTACATATGCAATTTCTTAGGGTAGTGGCACATTGCCCACGAAAGCCCACTTGGTCTAGCCCACAATCCAACCTCTAAATCTCAACAAATATTTTAAGAAAATCTAGGTAACATTTTTCAATCACTCTATTATTCTGCTTCCAAATCATGAATATTGAGCCTTCATTATAATAACAAACTAACTAAATAAATTTATTACTTTACTAAATATAAATAAGAGCATAGTTACTTAAATTTCTCTCACAAACTAAAAATTATATTGTGTATGAAGCACTCATGATGGCCAACCTTCATTGAGTGCATTCTCAAAGAGCCATTACATATTCTACTTCTCGGGGTAGTGGCATGCTACCCATGAAAGCCCACCTAGTCCAGCACAAAAACACAACTCTAAATCTCAAAAAATATTTTAAGAAATTCTAGGTAACATTTGTCAATTACTCTATTATTCTGATTCCAAATCACAAAGTTAGAGCCTACATTATATTAGCATATAGCTAATTATTAGAGTCGAGTAAACAAATCTATTACTTTACTTTGCATGAATAAGAGCAAGGATGCTTCAATTTCTCTCACAAATGAAAGATTATATTGTTTATGAATGCTCACAATGACCAACCTCTTTAATGAAGTAATATGATTCCCTGGTGTGAATCATCATTTAATTATGTTTAGTTTTGCTTGTTTTTTAGTATATAATTTTATTTTATTTTATTTTTTGCTTATATATGTGAGCACCAAATATATTAACAATTAATTATTTTTTTTCTTGTGTGATTCAACATTTAATTATGCCATAGTTTCAGCTTGTTTTTTAGTATACACTTTTATTTTACTTTATTGCTTATGGATGAGCACCCGGTATATGATGACAACCCTATATATATAATAATCCATCTTTTGAAAATGAGGACATTAATTTTTCAACACTAATTTCAACATGACAATAGAGCTGATGTATATATATACCCTAGAGAGTATAAATAATAAGATTTCTCGAGAGATGAAGAGAGAACCCATGCATTATAAAAGCACAATGCATGTGTTTGTGCTTCCCCTTGCCAAAGAAGTAGGCACAATACCAAACCCAAAGTATTCTATGTGCACATAAAATAAGGTGCAAGGTACAAAGCGAGCATCCCCCACCTTCTTCCTTTCTTTCCTATGTCACATGCCCAATGGGTAAGACATGCAATAATGTAAAAAAGCACCAAACCCCATGTCATGGCATTTTCAAGCCTTACTATGCATAGAAAATTGTGCATGATTAAGCATAGAGTGACACCAACTCATTGTTAGTATCAAAATCATTTGTGTGACACCAACTTATTGTTGGTGTTAATTCTGAAAGGTAGTATGCAGTTATCATACAAACATAAGAGATACTTCTTATAATGCACATACTATAATAAGAAATGACATAACAGGGCAATGTAACTGTAGTTATATGTAGGAAGAAGACCTAAAATATTATAGCATATTAAGACATCCAAACTAAGTACATGAAACATCATGGGATCTTCACATAGCTCATCCACCATAACACTTCTTAGAATTGAGTAAAATAAACTTCTTTCTAAGGCAATAATAGATATTTCTTCTTCAAGCACTACTAGTCTTGTGACACATTTTTTTAATTCATACTTATGAATTATATTCAAGAGCTAATTATCATATTATGAGTCATCTTTTCTTATTTTTATATTTTTTTATCTTATTGATAGAGTGTTGTAATAGGAAATAACAAACCCTCACGGGTCATTGACTATGATGGTATTCATTTTGGTTCTCTATTTTTCTTGAATTCTATTTTTTCTTGATGCCGTGTTACTCTCATTTTTATGAATAATCTTTCCAAGCAATATAATTTTATTTATTTTCTCTATTCCACCCCCATTAATTATCAAAATAAAAAAATTTTAAAAAAATTCTTTAGGATTTAGCTTAGTGAACTATTTATTTTTTTTATATGATAAAATATCTCACTAAATGTTTGACAACAATTAACATACTACTTATATATTCTCAACTTGGTTACTCATTATTAGATAAATTAAGAATATTATACCTCAATCTTGGAAGAATCATAATATCAGAGTGTAAGATATGTCAATTATAAAATTAGATCAAAGCTTCATATCATGCTTGCTCAACTAATATGACTAAAGACTCATTTAATATTATATACATAATTTATGTAATTTTTTTTATTTTAGATCATAATTTTTTAAGAAATTTAATTATTTCATAAAATAATAAAAAAAATAACTTAATATAAATTTTAAAAAAATAATAAATAACATTACATTAGAATATATATCATATAATTTTAGCACTTACAATACTAATCACAAGTTTATTTATCAAACTTCCTATGATTATTTGATTAAACTAACCGAAACATTTTTCCTTGATAGGAATGTTTTATCACACATTTAGGAAAATATGGTATTAATCACAAACTAGTTAATCAATCAAATAAATAAAACCTATCTAAATTAATATGTATAAATTAAGATATTCTAAATTAAACAAAAGATGTGGAACAGAGTCGGGCATCATACTTAAATTATATATATATGAATTAAAACTATCTAAATTTAATAATGTCCCTTAGCCCCAACATATTTAACTTAGAGAAGTTTTATTGTACTTTTTTTTCATTGAGTACAATTTCAAATTCTACATGAAGAGAAATTATTTAGGACATTTCCTAGAGTTTGAGGGTATTTGCTTTGTTCATTATATCTCTCCATGACATATTAAGATAATACCTATAACTCCGAGATACAACTTTATTAGTTACTCTAATACTCAAAAAATACAAATATTTTTTATCAAAATCTAATTGAGTATTTGTGATTACAGATGGTATTTATAAACAATTCAAAAAACAAAATAAGAGTCCAAAAGACACATCTAAACTTATTTTTTTTCTTTACTTCTCTACAATTCCATTTGCACCATCAATGGAACATAGTCATGTATCATTAATATTTAAACTTCTTTGTACACATAATGATAATACTGAAGTTATCATATACATCAACCAATACATATCATATTGATTCTAGATATGGTAAGGTTTCCCAGGATAGAAAATCTCATTTTTTTTAGTCCATATGACATGGTAGTTCTAGTTCATGATGAGTCCGAGACTTGAATACTTGATCACTTTGAACATAGAGTCTATAGAAAAAAAAATAGGCATATACAACATGTTTATAGTAGTTGAAAGTATATCAAAAAACTAGATGATTATGCTTCTAGCTCCTTTAATTTTGATTTTGATCTTTTGATTGATATTCAAAAGAAACATAGAAGTTATACTCATCACTCTATTTCACATTTGTCATCATACTTTTATCTTTTTATTATTTTACTTTTTTACTACTTTTCTTAATGGTACTAAAAATATAGATCTCATTCTGTGACATCTCAACTAGATGACATCATTCCACTTTGAAAAAGTTAGATGTCATCCACCCTAATAAAACTTGAGAATTAATATGCCAACCTCTAGAAATATTTATTACTAGTTATAAGTAAATATTTTACTATAAACACAAATTCAGATGAAAGATAAATCATATTAAGGCAAAACTTATTGAAAGAAAATTTCCTCAGGTATTTGGTATGCATTACCAAGATACTTTCTGCAATTACCAAAATGACCTGCATATGAATGTTTAATATACTTGTAACATATTATAGATAAAGAATATATTAATTATATATCGAAAAAAAAATATTTCATCATGATAATTTTGAGGTGTATACAAAATAATCAGTTAGGTTTCGAGAATCATAATCAAACACATTTTGTAGATTGCAAAATATATTATATGACCCTAAGTAGCAAATGAGCACTTGATTTATGAGATTTTCATAGAAGTTCTTATATCATGATAATTTTATTTATTATGTACATGAATAATATTTTTATTATGAGTGATAAATACTTCGAAACTATTCAATTTAATAATTACCTTTAGTCATAGTTGTAGAAGAATAATATTGGGGCACATAGATATATGCATATGATATTCTTATAAATGTTTATCATTTGGAATATGCTCCATTTGATACTCCAGATAATCCATGTATGAATTCCTTTTGGGTTATGTGATCTATTTAGTAAGTAATTTTTTAGATTATCCCCGATAAACTCATATAATATAGTTTTTCACATAATGAAGTATGTGAAAAAGTCTAAAAGACTTAAAATCTCTTTCAAAGATAATAATTAGTTATAATTAGTTGCGTACTTAGATTCATGTTAAGTATAAATTATTTTGGATAATAATCACATAATGACGTATGTGCCAAGAAAAATTTTACTATGCTTTTTTAAGTATTTGTGAGATACATTGGATCAATTATATTGACATTCAATGCCAAGTAGAATTTAGAATGGTTGTGACATTAATCTATATGCTACTTTGAATCAGACATATTCTCAAGAATACTAAATATTAACTTCCCCCCTCACTACTCTTTATTGTTAAAGTCATGAAGTGAGATATTTAGTCTCTAATCTAGTATTTTACAAGTAGATGGTGCACATAGAAGTGAATTGCTTCTATCTTAGAGAGAAGATCTAGAATGAAACTATTACTACTTTTTGTTAGAAAAATATTAAAATGAAAACTAGAGTCACAACATCAAGCTGAAGAGTTGAAGGCCTAAGTTGTGACTTCCTACTAAGAGTAATACAAAGTCACTTGACTATAAATGTGAAAGAAAAATTTCGAAAAATCTCTCATTTCTTCTTATTCTTCCTCATTATAATAAGCAAAGCCATGATAACTACCAAACCTTGTGAGTGAATTTGACACTCCCCAAGGGCCTCACAAGCAAGCAATGAATATAAGGTTTATGATAATCACTAGAGTTGAGGGTGTGGCTCTCAAACTCATCTTCTCTAGGGTAGATTTGTAAATCTTTATCAAAAAAACAAGTGTCTAGGGTTTGTAAAAATTGAGACATGTGATGTAAATTTAGTTTTAAATTAATGAATGAATGTATTTTGTTTATTTTATAGTATGGATATTGATTGATGGTGATTGAATATAATTTGAACTAGAATTTCAACTATTGGTATATTTGTATGATAATCTCATGGTGGATGATAACATATAAACCATGAGGATCACTCATATATATGATAGGAAGGAAGTGATATCTCTTTCAACTACGATGCATGAAATAAACTGATATGTTAAAACTTGAAATTTAGGTATGTTAATTATCATAACACTTATAAAGTCAAAAGTGTGAATGCATTTATACACCAATCTACTATACATGTCATAGAATAACTAGTTCTCAATTGAGATGAATATCATATAGTTCATTTTTGGGTTCACCTTTAGTATGAAGTCACATCATCACCGATGAGGATAATAATAAGTAATCCTTAGGACATGCATAAATATGTTATGACTCACTAGGTGGTGATAGCCCTTGTGAGTTACTTTTACTGATATAGATCTTACTAGTGAAACTTGAGGAAAACATATATTTATTGTGTGCGTATGGTACTTACAAAGCCGAAAGTACAAATGCTTATAAATTATATCTATCTTACATCTTTATGATGCTTAAGGAAAAAGAATAAGAGTTAGGATATAAAGCAACTATCAAGGGTAGTTGATTAAGTTACCTTAAGGTATGAAATCATGAATCTCGAGAAGAGATAAATTGTTATCTTAGTTGTAATGTACCAAGAAGACAACTATGATGAGACAACCACTATAATGAGTATTATGACTTTATTATCAAGCCTAATTTTATCGATCAGGTGAAATCCCAAAAGCTTATTATTTAGAGTATCTATTAAGATAGATTAATAGGTGAATGGGTCATAAAGTAGATTTTTAGAGTGTATTACCAGTTCAGCTATTCAAGAATGAGACAACCTATTTTTAGTAAATTAAAAATTTTGATTGTTAGATAATCTTAGGTTCCTGGGTTGTTCATTCAATCTATTTGATGATGTTTAAATTGTTCGACTTAAACTATGTTGGACATAGAATGAAAGTTTATTTGTTATGCAATGATTTCTTGTTCTAATGGCATACAAGATGGATGTTACCATTAAGCTCTTCCTAATTATGCTATCCTCATAGTTATATCACTTGGTACGTTACCACTGAGATAATAATTGATCTCTACTCTCGAGTAATCCATAATTCCATATCTTTTAAGCAACTTTATCAATTTCTTTTGAGGATCACTTCATATGCATATTTTTATTCTCCAGCCTCATATATTATATAAACCAAGGATTAAAATGGTTTGTAAGCATTTGTACTTTTGGCTTCTTAAGCACCAAACTTATATAATTAATATATACTTCTTTCAAGCTTCACTAATGAGAACTATATGAGTAAAAGTAACTCACAAATATTATCATCACCTTTTGAGTCACAATATACTAATACATACCTTAGGATTACCTATCATCATCCTAATCTATGGTGATGTGACTTCACACTAAAGATGAATTAATTAGAAAAATATTATATATAACATCAATCTCAATCAAGAATTAGTTCTTCTAAGACATGTATAATTGATTAACATATAAAAGTGATTACACTTTTGGCTTCATAAGTATCATACTCATGATGATTAATATATCAAAATTTTGGGTTTCAGCATATAGGTTTATCTCACACATCACAATCAGAATGATTGTTATTTCCTTCCTACCATATCATATGCATGAGTGAGCCTCATAGTTTTTCTATTACCATCCACCGTGAAAATCTCATACAAACCTACTAATAGTCAAAAACTTTGTTCAAGTTATATTTAATCAATATTTATCAATATCAATAACATAAAATAAATCAAACCCATTGATACATTAATAAACCATGTTCACATCACATATCCAAAGTTACATAATATACTCATGTTATTTTGATATAAATTCTAAAATCCACTCTAAAGAAAGGGGGTTTGAATGTTGTGCCTTCTAATTATAGGGATTATGTTTAACCTTGTATTCCTTACTTGCTTGTGGAAGCACTAGGGAGGGTCAAATCTACCCCTATGATGTAGTAATTGTCATGAATTTGCTTGTTGCATGAGAGAGGAAGAAAAGAAAATATGAGATATTTTCAAAAAATTCTTATCTTTCACATTTGTATTCAATTGGTCTTGTATTACTCTAAGTAGGAGGTTATGGCTTTTAGAAGAAAGTCATAAATATAGCCTTCAACTCTTTAGCTTGAGATCATAACTCTAGAAAGCTTTCATAACTCTAGTTTGCATCTTATTAATCTTTTTATAACACAAAGTCTTGGTATAGTAAAATGAGCATGAATTGGGCTTAATATCTTTGTAACAAAAAATTATGGTATTACGAAGCATTCAAAGTTTCATGCCTTTTTCATCTTGTAATACATAAAGGAACATAGTACTCAAATGTGGTCGTGCATCAAGACTAGCTCTTCATATTATTGTATAGCCATGACATTATGAGAAGCCACAATGTCAGCAATGGTCTTTCTTGAGTATTATATGATTGTGATACTAAAAAATAACTACCACACTTAGAAGGGCTTGCATAAGTTGGCCATGGCCATGACATTGTGAAATTACTATGAGATAATAATTTTCTTTTCCTATCTCTCAAGTATCCTTGGTGATATGGGTGCCCATTGCATTGATCTTATCTTATATTATATTTCATATTGTTATAGCTTTATGAGGATGTCACGATTCTTAAAATTAGCTCAAGCATACAATTCATAACTATTGCTTCTTTTGAGGATAAGAGTCTTGATCTTGGGGAATGACTATACTCAAGTAATATCATTTATAACTTTTAGTGTCCCAAAATGTTCTTACTTTGAATATTTACCATGACATTTGCATGAATAGTTCTAACTTTGTAATTTTTTATTGCTTAAACGTTATGGTTTTGTTAAAAGGTGTAGCTTTAACTTAAGACTACTCAGCCATATTAAAGGAAGTCATAGCACTTGGATTTGGCCATGTCCTTAAGTACTAGAAGGATACTGGTTGTTGTGAAGTAAAATTAATATTATAATTAATGAGATAAATATGATTATGACTATAATAATATCACAACTTCTAAGAATATCTCACAAAGTGGCAGATTGTGCTAACTATTATGACTTTGTTACTCCACTTAAATTAATAAGGTAGGTAACATACCAAAAAATTGATAATGAGAGTATCTAATGAACTTATATCCACAATTACATGAGTCATACAAGTAGTATAATAAATTTTCATTTTAATATTAATCTCTTAGAGATTGTATAAGAAGTTTGGCTATTCAACAAGAATCAACTCATTCTTAGATTTATGGATACTCATATTATTAAATAATTTTATGCCTAAGGTTCATTTATCTAATTTATGTGATATCATCAATTCATTTGACATATATATTATGCTGGACAAAGAATGAAGGTTTGGGTGTTGTGCAATGATCCCTTATCATAATGACTTTCAAGATTATTATCACCATTAAGCTCTTCATAATAGTAGTTCTTTCATAACTATCTCTTTGGTACATCATCACTAAGATAATAATTTATCTATATGTGAGGGTCATTTATATTCTCATACCTTTTAGGTAGCTTTGTCAGCTACCCTTGATGGTTACTTCATATGATAATGCTTATTCACAAAATTATATTATCTTAAAGACCAATGATTGGTATGGTTTGCAAATAATTATACATTTTGTTTCATAAGTATCATACTCATATAATTAACACATGCTTCCATCAAGTTTTATAAGTGGGAACTATATGAATAAAAGGAACTCACAAGGTTGTCACCACCTTTGTAAGTCACCACACACTCACATATATCCCAAGAATTGTTTCTCACTATCCTCTGTAATAATGTGACTCTGACACTAAAGGTGAACCCCTTAGGAGAACACCCCGTAAGTTTCATCCCAATCAAGAACCAATCCTTCCATGATGTGTACAATGGATTGACATGTAAAAGTATTTATACTTTTAGCTTCTTGAGTGTCAAATTCATGGTGATTATTAACATACTCAAACTTTAGTGTTCAATATATAAATTCTTTTTGTGCATCATGATTGGAAGGACTATCATCATATTCCTATCATATGCACAAGTGAATCTTGTGGCATACCTATCACTACCCATTATTACAAGCTCACTAATATATATATATATTGTTAGTTAAAACTATAATTTAAGTTCTATTTAGTCATCATCCATCAATATCTACAATATAAAATATATTTAAAACATACTTAAAACATAATTATAACAATCATTCAAACTAATTTTATCATATAATCAAAATAATACAAATTATAGATCATGTGAATTTCATATAAATTTTTGAATTAATCCATAGAGGAGAAGAGTTTGAGAGTTGCACCCCTAAATATGTCAAGTAGGCTAGCAGCCTAGGCACAACCTGAGACACGACCCAAATTATCCCTACCTGGCCTAGCATGACATTGTCTAGTATTGTGCTAGGACCAAAGTTGTGTTGGCTAGAGGCACAACTCATGTCATATTTGGTCATGGCTAGCTTTGCCGAGCCCATTAGGAATAGCCAAAAGGCATGTGACTCATGACCCATGACTTATCATGGGTCATAGGTCACTACTCATGGACAAAAGAGTCATGGCCTGATTTTAGAAAACAAATTGCTTTCTATCTTGCTATTTGACCATTCCCATTACATTTTCACATAATGGGTTTTGATACTAAAAATGATTGGCATAGCCCATTGCTTTCCATGCATATTAAAAAAAAATTATTTTTGTAATATTTTAAAATATCAATTTTTTCCAATGACCACAAGTAAAAATCAGACGACTATCAAATTTCTACCTATTTAAAATTTAAAAATATGTACATTATTTTAATATAAAAAAATATATAAATAAAGAATAAAAAATTTTTAAATTTCATTCTCTCCTCTTTTATTCTCTTCCTATTCTCTCACTGCTCTCCTATTTTGAGTTTAGTCTTTAGTGCATCATATAATTTTTTTTTCTTTGTTAATTATTTATTCTAGTCATTGGCTTGGCCTAGCAAATTTAGAAATAGAGAAGAGGTGGTGAAAAGTGAAAAATAACTATAAGACATGAGCTTCTACTCAAATAAATAACACATTTGTAGTTATGGTACACAAATTTTTTTATTAGTTTTTTACATTTTGTTATAAATATATAATATTAGAAATATAAATAAAAAATAACAAATTAATGGTGAGTTTAATGATAATGAATTGATATAAATTTAGATAATAATGACAACTAGATTGAAAGGTGTGGGGCTGAAACTAGGTTCTCTTCAATAGCTTCAACCCAAAATTATTTGCCTAAAATTAGAGTGGCATCAATAATATATGGTATTTGGACTAGTCACAATGGTGGATCATCTGCATACATCATTGCCTACTATACAGATTTAAATTAGAAACTTAAATAAAAATTTTTTTAGAATTTCTTGAGATTCTCCATCCTCGTGATGATCATGTTATATATGAGTATATGATAAGGATAATTAGAAAATATGTCATTCAGAATAAAACATTTATATAACTTTTAATAATGCTTCTAATAATGAAGTATTAATATGTTCGTTAGAACTATTAGAGATTGACCATTAGGAAAAATTTATATATTAGGTGTATGTGTCATACAATTAATTTAATAGAATAGGAGGAAATAAAATTTGTTTCCCTCACATTAGAAAAATAAAAAAATTCACTTAAATACCTTTAAATATCAAGAAAAAAAAGAAGAGTTTAGCAATCTTTATTTATTAGTATTGCTCAAAAAATAAAAATTCCAAATAGTTGTAAGACACTATTAAAATTATACTTACATTATGTTAGAATCAAATGGTGCCTACCAATAAGTGATATCTTACAATGTCATTAGTAAAAGTAACAAACTTATTATTGATAATTCAGATTGGGATACAAGACTTTTTTAATGAAATTCTTAAAATTTTTTTATGAAACAATGAATATATATTTATACACACACACTCTCACTACTTGTACTGCATTCAGGTTCATGCAAAATATTAGAAGCATTTTTAGCAATTATAAATGATACATTGCATTTAGTGTTATGATTGTTGAGATGAAAACTAAATATTTAAAATTTTATTCAATTATTCCAACTCTACATAACTTGATTACATGTATGAATCCTATGATTAATGTAAAAAGAGTAGAAAACATATCAAGATACATACCTACTTGCAAGAGCCAAGTAAATGAACTCAAAGGTTTTATTCATAAAAAATTAAGTGACATGTTTATATATTATGATAATAGATATGGTAGATGTAGCAAGGCTTTGAGTATGGATATGGATACTATATTTTCAAATGTTAGACTTTTTTATTCAATTAGCCAGGGACAAACAAAGTGGTAGTCCATCAAATAGGAGCGAGTTGTCTTGCTACTTAGATGCTGATTACTTTTCTATCTTTTAACATGATAATAATAAGATTTTATATATTTTGAGTTAGTGGAATTCTTATGAATTTAATTATCTCATGCTATCTAAGATGATAATTGATCTACTAACACCTCTAGTGTTTAGCTTAATATCGAAGTAAACTTTTTCTATGGTAGCCAATGTTATTTTAGATAGAAAATTGAGATTGTGACTAGATATCATAGAGGTACTTGCATGTTTGAATGACTAAGAAGATTCAAGGTCAAGTATTTAGGATAAATTGAGAGTCGCTGGTGGGTGATGACTCATGAGACATCAAGATTGAGAATATTGAGGTAACAACTAATGATAACTTCAAACACATACATGATGATGATGATCTGCATCTACATCCACATCATCATAATATAGACGTGGATTAATAATGATGACTTGAGGATCGTGTAATTTTGGATTGTTTTTTTCATATGGTATGCAATTTGTTTGTTTTTGGAGTTTTTCTAGTAATGATTCATTTTTTGTTATGTATCTTATTGATATTATTCTTATAAAGTATTTTATTATATAGGTGATTTTCATTTTCATTTTTTATAAATATAAATATAAAATTTCAAAATATTTTAACTATGCACATTCAATTTTAGGCTACCCATAGCCCTATCAAAAACTAATATAGCCTAGCATGGATTTTCTTGGCTTCAGGCCATATGGGCCATGATAATCCTGGTAATATGGATGTCGTGTCATGCCGACATGACACGAGATCCATGTAGTGATGTGCCTAGCACAACATGGTGGACTGACTAGGCCACAACAAAATAGTCCATGCCATCATGGAATGGTTTGTTTGACAGATATATATGCCTCCAACTCTAAAAATTAACATTAGCCATGTATTCCTTACTAACTTGTGGAATTCCTAAGAAGTTTAAAATTCATTCCCAAGGTTTATAGTTGTCATGTTTGTTGCTTATTTCATGAGAAAAAAAATGAAGAAAATGAGAGATTCTTCAAAAATTATCAAACTTCCACTTTTATACTAAGGTAATTTTGTATTTATTTGAGTAGCAGGTTATGACTTCTAGATGAAAGTCACTATCCTAACCTTTAGCTTGATTTCATGACCCTATAAAATAATCATGACTCTATTCAATATCTTGATTTCTCTATAACATAAGGTTATTGTGTTGTGAATGACCATGACTTATACTAATATCTCTATAACACAAAGTCATGGTAATGTGATATGGTCATGGCTTTGTGCATTCATATTTTGTAGTGCATAGATAGCAACAATGCTATGAAGTGGCCATGAGGTGGAGATGGATTTCAACATTGTTATATAATTGCAACATCATGTGGAGGCCATGACATTGGTCATTTGTTTTTCTTGATATATATGTGACATTGGTGTTGGGAACTAATTATGGTGCTTGAACTTAGCTTGTGCATACAAGTCATGGCTATGTCTTCTTTTGAGGATAAATAATATTGCCTTCAAAATGGATGTAATCGAGTAATGTCTAATATAATATTTAGTAACTTAAAAGTTAAAGCTTTGAATCATTACCATAATTTTGGCTTGAGTACTTGTGACTCTTTAATTTTCTATAGCTCATAAGTTGTGACTTTATACAAAAGACATGGCTCTAACTTAAGACTACTGGGCCATATAAAATAATTCATGGATTTATGACTTTATCTTTATATGGATAAGTATGATGGAGAATTAATGTCATAGGCATTTAAATTTTATGAGATAAGTATAATTGCGACTTCATGATAATATCGAAATCATTGAGAATGTGTCACACAATGGAAATATTATCCTGATGAGAGGGTAGGGTCATGGTGTACAAAATTTTTTTAATGACCATTTAGATAGAGTTTCTATCAAGAATGAACACCAAAGATATGCAAGATATATAGATTTATCTCATCTACTAAATACCTCCAAAAATTTGTTGATTGCATATCTATTCACCAATATTCTCCAAAACACCAAAAATAATAAAATCAACACATATTTACTCCACACACACACACACACACACACATATATATATATATATATATATATATATATATGATTCTCAACTACTTAAATACACTAAAATATTTAGTAAATTGAACATCAAACACTAATGATTTGGGAGGATCATGACATACAAGAACTACCTTAACCAATTGAATAGATTTTCAGACAAGAAAAGACATCAAACCTATGTAAGATTCAACATTCTATCCCCTTTGTTAAATAACTCTGAGATTTTATTGATTTCATGACTATTTATCAAAATTCTCCAAAATACCCAAGGCATGAAATCAACCCTTTTAATCTCCATTTTCATATCTACATATTATTATAAACCACCAAAATATATGAGAATGTTTGATAGCTTTAACACCAAATAATGTGCTCAATGATAACAACCACCTTGTATGTTGTTAGGGAAAGAAGTCATTGAATAATACCTCAACCTTCATTCTATGTCCATCATAATATAAGTCGAGTAACTTAAATATCATCACACAAATTAAATGAACAAACATTGGGCCCAAAATTATCTAATAATAGAAATGTCTAATTTACTAAAAATATTTTATCTTATTAAATAACTGGATTGTTGAAACATGATTTAATATCTAAATAAAAGTCCACTTCATTACTTGTATAACCACTTATGGATCTTTATTGATGAGATACTCTTATTATTGAGCTTTTGAGATATTGTCTAACAGATAAAATTAGGTGGTATAACAAAGTCACCACAATATGTTTGCCACTAGTAAAAAATTAAGAAAAAATATATGTAAATTTTGCGAGTATGCCACTAATGAAACTAAAAGTATAAATATTTTTATTACCATATCAATTCTCAATAAGAAAGATACTAGAGGCCTAAAAATAAAAAATACATATTTGAAAAAATCATTAAGGGAAATTAATGAGTTATCTAAAATGTGAGTATTTGTGAATGACCTCCAAGTATAGATGATTTGTTATCTCAATATTGAAGTATTGAGGGGATAGTTATGAAAAAAATCATTATTAGGAAGGACTTAATAGTTGATTACCACTTTGTATGTTGATGGAAAAAAAGGTTATTCCATAGTTATCTAATAAAAAATTATATGATTGAGCATAATCATAACATGATCATTTATAAATATACAACACTTAATAATAAGATGAATCAACCATAGGATCTAGGATTTATACCATGAATCCCATTTATCTTATCTACTAGCATAGCTATTGAGTATTTTTGACTGATCATACAACATATACAATCAACATGAGATTGATATTTAGACTAAAAGTTCATTTTATTATTTGAATAACTCATATGCTTATGAAATGATGTAGGATGAGGGACCCTCCCTCAAATAGCTTTTGGGACATGCCTAGCCTAAAAATTAGGCATAGTAATAAAAGTGCAACAAGAATTTGGCATAATTTCTAGAGATTGTATTTTTTTAAGATGACCATTTCTCACCATACACCAAGTTTTTGGCACTATATTGAGAAATTGATTTTCTAGTTTGGTTGGATACTTTAGTTAAGGTAACTATCTTTGAAAATGAGTAGTTATCTTTTTATTAATTTCAAAAATAATATCTCATTCATTATACTATTATTTGCATTGTGTATCTTATGTTTAACTTATTATCATGGTGTATTTTATTTTTATTTTCAATATATTTTTCTTTTTTTAGACACTACCCTTGATGAGCAAAAATATAAGACTAAGCTAACACCTATGGACCTAGGAAAATAAAAGGCTTATGTATTGGTTAAATTTCAAGATAATGGAACACATATTTTTTCCCAATGTGACTTGTATTTCATGTCTCATGGTGACTAGAATCATATTTATTATTAGAATTTTATGAGCTACAGAGATCTAAGAAATGAGAATCATGAGAAGATCTCACCTATTAGTTCTTATCTAACCAAAAAATCATAATTTGAAGACATCATTACATAGGTATTAATATGAGATTATAAGAGCAAAAGAAAGGACAAAAGAATAGTTATGACAACTTGACATAAAATATAAAGATAATATGGGTATGAATAAAATGCTATATCAGAATTTCTAGTAGTGATTATGAACACAATAGTTATTGAGGAGGAAATCAAGTTGGAAGACATTAACTTGATAATGGAGGAAAGTGCCACATTAATAGCTCTAATGGTGATTCTGCATTAGTGAAGATGAAGTCAAATGGAGAGACACTAACTTGAGTATGATGGAGAAAAATTCTACATCAAAATTTATTACTGTAATTGTGGACACAATTGTTGATGAGGAAGAAGTCAAGGAAGTTGAAAAAACTATGATATTTCTTAATGTCGTGGCTCAAAAAAAGGAGTAGTATGGTTGCTCAATGTCGATAGAAGCTAAATGCACTAGTTGTAGTCATCCTTCAGCACCACAACTTGTATTACAAAGGCCAAACAAACAAGTTGTGGCTATACCTAGTGTCATGACTTTGTGCTTCATAGGCTAAATGCTTCATCATAAATTTTTTTATCATTGTGATAGTCAACTAAAGGAAAGAAACCAAAGCTATAGCTCATACATTGGGCTGTGACATAGTGTTAGAGAAACAAAAGCTAAAGCAATAATATTCATTCAGTGCTAGAACTTCCCATTAACAAACCACAACATAATCATATGCATGGGTGTTGTGACTTTTGTCACAATACCTATTTTTATGTTTATGTGCATCCAAAAATTAGTTAGGATAAAGTCTCTCATCTAATATTATTTCACAAGTGTATGAGTTATATAGGTAATAAAATGGACCTTTAATCCTAATATTGATATCATAAGAATTGCTGACACATGTTAGATCAATCAATAATAACCAATAGCTACTCTAGTTGGCATAATAAATAGGATTTAAGTAATAAATCCTATATTATTGGGATATTTCATATTTTAAATTATGATAGAATTCATAAATAGCCTTGTTGTTATTATGCTTAGTCATAGAATAAATATTAGATAATTGTGGAATAAAAATTTTCCCTATGGTATATAAGGTAGCTATCAACTTTTGAGACCTTCCCAATGATGATCATCTTATAATTGTTCTTTTAGTACTATCACCGAGGCAACACATATTCCTACACAGAGGTCATTCATAGATCCTTACCTTTTAGACATTATATTAACTACCTTTAATGGTTTTTTTGATTGAATATACTTGTAAAATTTTTACTACCATACGAATCACATCAGTCAATGCATATCACATGACATACCTCTCACCGTCTCCATTATGACATGTGACTCACATACTAATGATGAAACACTTAGGAGAAGCTTTTATTTACTACTCAAAATTAATTAATGGTTTTTTCCTCTAAGACATGCATAATGAAGTGATCTATAAAAATATTTATACTTTTGGCTTTATAAGTAACATAATCACAAGAATTGATTAAATATATCTCAATTTTGAGATTTTGCATATGAGTTTGTATAATGCATCATAGTTAGAATGATTATTATTATTTTCTATGGTAAGTGTGAGTGTGTTTTCATAGCTTATATCACCATCTACCATTCAAATTACACAAAAACTCACTAATAGCCAAAACCTCTTTAGTTCTATTTAATTGCTAAATAATCCATAATCGAATAATATCACAATAAAATATTATATTAAAGCATTAAATAAAACATCTATCATAATAAATATTTTAAATCCCTAGAATCTCCTTTTACCATAAAATTGGGAAGAATAATATATGAGACAAATAAAAATTCATCTTGTATAAATATGGGTGTACAATTTTATCCATTAAAAAAATCTAGGCTTTAAAACTTAAATCCCTCAAAACTTATTCAATGTAATTTTGATTTGCCCTTAGGAGTGGGTATGAATATGTACCCTTCTTCTATAGGGCTTATGCTTTTACCTTGTATCATCCTTGTTGCTCTTAGATATAAAATGAAGTTGTTAAGCCCCTAGAGTCATCTTTATCATGCCTCTCATGGATGTTTCTTTGAATCTTAAGATTTTTTTTAATATATTAGAGCATCTAGTGTAAGTTTTTTTATTAGAAGTCATGGAATTGAATAAAAGTCATGTCTTCAGTCTTTCACTTTTATAATACAAATTCGTGACACTAGATATGAGTGGAGGTGTCAAACGGGCGGTCCGGGCCGGCCCGGCCCATTTTTTTGGAGCACGAGCCTGGCCAGGCCGTTCGGGGTAGAATTTTTTTTTTATAAAATATTAAAAAATATTTAAAATTTTAGATATTGTATAGTAATATATATTTATAATTTTAAAAAAGTTAAAATTTAAAATTTATTAAAATAACAACATTTAAATTTTTTTTTGTAATATCAAATTAGTTTAAATTTTATTATAATTATTAATTATATAATAAAGTTATTAATTTTTAAATGAAAAATTAAAACAAAAAAAAATAAATCAATACATTATGTTAGTAAAAATAAAAATTAAAAAAAACATAAACAACACAAATGAAAAATTATCAATCATCCATTTGAAACTGAAGGTCTGAACCAAACAAATTACAGTTTCAACACAACGTACAAACAAAGCATACAATCAATAAAAAAAACATTGAAAATACAAAACAGTAGATCATCATCAATCATCAATCGACATATCATGAGAATCATCAGCCGCAACATCAAGATCAGTATCATATGGATCATCATCATCAGCAATCAACTCCTCCGCTATCGCAGTGGATGCGACTACAGTCTCTATCCCAGTCCCAGCTCCAGCACGATCATGGATGCTAAACCTCGAATCCTCCCAATCCTTCAAACAAGCCAAGGCCTCAATAATATATGGACGTAATCTCGATCTCCTATCCGAAATCACGTTCACTACAATAGAAAAAGTAGACTCCGATGCTACGCTCGACACTGGAGGAGTCAGTAGATCCCGTGCCATCCTAGATAGCACGTGAAAGGTGGACTCATATGATTTCCACAACTGTAATAAATCAAGATTCTTAATATCAGAATGTGATAGGATTGAGTAGTAATCAGTATCTAAGTACCGAGATAGCTCGCTCCTATGTGATGGTCCACCCCTACGTTTCCCCCTTGCTAGCTGAATGGAAAAATCATCATCTCCGAATAAGGTATCAATGTCCGTAATCATAGTCTCACTACTACCACCACCATACCTAGTATCATAGTATGTGAACAGGTCAGTCAACTTTTCGTGAATGAACCCTTCAGGTGGGTCTTCTAGGTTCATGCACGAGGAAATGTAAGTCAGGGTATTTTCTACCCCTTCCACCTTAACCCTAGGGTTAATACATGCAGCGAAGTAATAAAGAGATGAAACGGTGGACCAGTACTTCAAGTACTTGGTTTCCATCTCTGCAACCATATGGCTAAGTGTTGGGTCAGCTCGATACTTCCTAAACATGCTACTAATATTGCATATGCACCTGAGTGCAATCCAAGTGGTGGGCATATAAACCGACGAACACATGTTCGTCGTGTCATAAAAATCATCAGGAATTTCATAAATGAAATTTCTGAAGCCCAGTTAGTGTCGTCAATAATAAGTTCGTCACTCTTACTATTGACATAATCGGATATCACGTGTTCATATCCAACACATGATTCTAACATTAGTTACGTGTAATTCCAATGATGTCTCACATCTGATTGGAATTTCTTCTTCTTAAGATTCGTAGACAAATAGAGACTACCAAATTCTTGTTGTCTGGGAGGAGTGGGAATATATTTTAGTGCATTACGAATATTATCCAACGCGGGGGAACACACCTTCATACACGCTTGAACAATCAGGTTAATCACGTGACACATGCATCTGACATGAAAGATCTCTCCTAATGGTGCGTCTCTAATATTCGTAACAAACATGTTGATCGCTACTCCATTATTAGATGCATTATCGAATGTGACACTAAAAATTGTATTTTGAATTTTATATTCCCTAAAGATTTTCATCATACACTCAAAAATGGCCGGGCCATCATGAGAATGAAGAATCTCAGAGAATCCTAAAATTTTTTTATTGATTGTCCAGTTTGAATCTATATGGTGGCTGGTGAGACATGCATAAGAAGATTCATCTTGACTCGTCCAGATATCGGACGTCACGGACACCACTCCACTATATGCCATAAATTCCTTAATTATTTTTTGTTTTTCTAACTTATATATCTTTAGTATGTCATTCCTAGATGTGGACCTAAGAATCCTACGATAGGCAGGCTGAAAATATGTCTGCATGATGCGCACTACCCTTGGATCGTTCGAAAATATGATCGGAAGACCCATTAATGTGATAAGTTTGGCCATGCCGTCCCTACCCAACTCGCCGGAGTATATGAAGGGAGTAAACTTTGAGACAGAACTTGACCCAGTCTCAAAAAATGCAGTGCCAAGTTAGGTTTGCCTAGGATCTAATGGTCCATGTTTTTTGGTGCATAATTCAGCATGCCTTTTAAGGTGCTAGTCCCAAACGAACTCTTACATGTTAAAAGTCACATACAATATTTGCACTGTGCCATTTCTTGTTCCTCACTCCTAACATTTTTTTTGTTTTATTATATTAAAATGAGTCCAAACTACAGAAGCACTCCTAGTTTTTTGTTTTTTAGAAGTTTGGGTAGAGACGACTGGAGAAACCAAAGTTTCAGCAGCCTCAGACCTCTGTGTAATATTTTCATTTTCTAAATTTAAATATGTTTCAGTTGTATTTGCCATTTTTTATGATTTTTGTTTCTAAGAATAGTTTAATAAAGACTAGATGACTGATTTTAATTTTTCTTAATTTTGGTTTAGAGAGAAAAACTATAGAGAGAGAGAAAGTTAAAAAAACCGTAAAATAAATTACCATGTAAAAGCAGTGAGGTCGGTCACATGCACGGCACACCGCAGTCAAGCTCTAATGTTCAAAACTCAAGTCGAGATTCACGAAAATCCAAGCTGAATGCCAAAATCCCGAGGCCCGAGAGAGAGAAGCAAGATTTTTGAGAGAGAAATAGAACAATTTGAGAGAATTTATGTTTTTGAAAAACATAAATGTTAAAGGGAGGGAGGTGTAATTTATAGATTAAAGATATTAATTTTTTATAAAAAAGATATTTTTTTTAATTTTTTTGAATTTTTTTTAATTTTTTAGGGGGCAGAATCATGAGGACCGTTGGATTCTGCCCTCTAGCCATTGGAGGCGAGATCCAATGGCTGAAAATATATTTTTATATTAATTTTTTTTTTCGTTGGCGGATCTTGGTCCGTTTGGGCCTCGTGGAAGTGGGATCGCAGGTCGGGTCCAATCAGACCCGACCCGCGATCATTTTTGCTGGAGGGGCATGGGTCCATCGCGGGGTAGCCATAGGAAGTAGGCTCGAGGGACACCCGGCAGGGGACGAACCCTTGCCGGTGTGCTGTGCCACGGGCAGAACCATGCCGGGTTAGGCACGGCACGGCACGGCTCGTGCCTAACCCGAGCACGGCACGGGCCCGGGAATGGTTTTTTCTCATGCCGGGCCGGGCCAGCCCGGCCCGGTTGACACCTCTAGATATGAGCTATAGTTTTAATGTCTTTTCTCTGATTGATGATAATGACACTAGGAAAGCCATTATGGCTCATTTATCCTTTATTATATAAAGTCATGTCACTGAAGTGTGACTTTGGCTTCTTCATTTAGTCCCTATAACTGAATGACATCAAACATGGTGCAAAGTGTGGCCGTGACTTGTATATTTTGCTTCTATCAAAGTCATGTCATTGACAGATTTGTCATGGTTTTCATTTATCTTTTAAGCCAAATGTCTTGGCACATGTGTTGGCCATGAATTGAGTTTGACTCTCTATAATATTGTCACCAAAAGTCATGATATCAAATCAATATTATTGCTTTGACTTGAGAATTATGTGGATTGATAAAGGAAAATTCATGGTATCTGGAAGATATTATGATGTATAGTATTGGTAGGGTACTTGTTTGGAATGGCATGAAAATAATATACTAGCAATGAAGTTGTTTTGAACTAGCTCGGCTATGAGTCTAAGAAATTATCATAGCCAAAAGAACATGTTGCACAATGAAAAAATTATGTGAACAAGGTGGTAGAGTTGTAGCATATAAAGATTGCTATGACTATGTGTATAGTGTTTTGGCCAAGAATGGATGCTGAAACCAATCTTTAAATACTCAAAGGTATAATCAAGTAAAAGTATGCTAGATTCTATGACTTGCATATATTTTTATTGCCATTCTATTCACCAACTCTACCAAGCCACATATTTCATCCTAAAATTCCCTAATTTTATAACTATTCATCTAAATCCTTCAAAACTAAGTCTAAATATAATCATTACAAATAAATCCTTCTTTTAAGAAAATTGCATCATGAAAACTATTCCAAATAGTAAGTAGTATTCAGTTTTTAACATATCAAACATAGGTATAAAAAGGGAACTTGAAGAAGGTCTAGAGACACATGAGAGTCACATGAAAAAAAACCTAGAGCTCCAAACACATTTTTGGGGCAATCCACAAGAAATAAGATAAATACAAGGTATAAGCTAAAATCATAGAAGAGGGTGTGCATTTTGACCCCTCCTAGGGCCAAATTAAAGTGCAATTGACACAATTTAAAGGGATTTAAGGTTTGAAAACCAAATTTTTTTAGAGTGATGTAATTGGGCATCAAGATCTGTAATTCACCCCAATTACATGCTAAATAAATAAATTTAGAAATTGTGTAATATTGTTTTGTGTGATAAAAAACATAACATCAGTACGTACATATACATATAAAATAAATACATTAATATTTTTTGCTACCAAGTTAATATTTAATTTATTTATATTTATTATCAAAAAATTTGCAACACAAATATTATTTTACTTCTAAATGATAATGTTCGATAAGTAGTAATATTATATTTTGTTATTAATTTAAATTATTATATTTCAAACATTATAATTTACTTCTAATTTCATTCATATTTTATATTACATTTTTTCAAACATAAATAATAAAAAATGATAATGCATGCATGTAAATTTAATAAAGTTGTGCTGTCTATTATCAATTATAGGCTGAATGAAGATTTTCTCATCACTTATCAAGCAAATTATAGATTATGAATATCCTGCTAGTGTTGATGTTGTAGTACCAATACATGAGCCTCCTAAGATAGGTGAGACAGAGCTATCAATACCTTCTAGTAGAAAATGAGACAAAAATGCAATATTAGTGGTAGTCAATCCTTGTCTATCATGATGAGGTGATGCCAACATATCCTATATATGGGTAGGAGAATGTAGAGATATTTATATTACCGTCATCACTGAATACATGTAGATTTTCTCCTCCACAAACTATTAGTTGATTTCTTCTACCACTGCCCACATATTGAGATCCTCGGTCACTTGAATGGTTACCTCTTATACCTAAATCAAGTTATATAAATATCAAAATATATAGAAGAAATAAAAACATATTATGAAAATATTATAATAATAAAACATAATGATAAACACACTAATATTCAAAAAAAAATAGATAAAATCATTTTATATCCAAATTGTAATAATTACAAAATAAGCAAGACAACATAATATGATAGTTAATAAATTTCTAGTAATCATCAGAAATTTCTAACAAATCATCTCCATCTAGATATTCATCATTATTTTATTCTATAATTAATTCATCCTTATTATATTCTTCAACATGACCATCATCAATGTCCAAATAGTTTCTACCTTCACTAAGTGATATTTAAATCTCATCATCCACCCCATAAATGATTAAATGAAGTTCTATATTATTCCCTTGAAATGTGAGTATATGTAATGGAGTGACAATAATATCATTTTCAACAATTTCAATAGCTGATCTAAGTTTACTTTACATATTACCCACCAGTCACAAGGAGTTCTTCTTGTATTTGGATAAGTGGTGTAACACACTTGTTTGGCTTGTACCAAAAGAATTAATGGCTCGCACTTGATAATATTTTTGGTGCACATCAACAAGGTTGTGATAAATTTTAGTACTCAGTTTTAGATTAGGATCAAACTATTCACACTTAAATAGAATTGTTCTTTTAATTAGTAAAGCAAGATACTCTATATGTAGAATTTTAATTAGTCGACCATGAAAATCAATTGTAGAGATAGTAGAGTTAGACCCCTTGATGCACACACTACTATTCATTACTGCTCTATTTAAACCATATTTCAAAGTAAGAAATTTGTATCCATTTACATAATGTATGGGATACATCTATAAATTTCATAATGATTATTTTGCAAGATCCTTCATTTGTCTATTACATATATTTGATGATGGAAATTATGCCTATAAAATGAGAAAAAATAAAATCATACTTATATAATGTTGCACATAACTTTTTATAACCAAGAATGATAAGCTATATAGTAATAAATTTAGTAAACTTTTACGAAATCCTTTTCAAGTTTTGCATTGATTGAAGCATCATTTATATGTGCTTTTTTTGCCTTAATTCCTTAGCATAAATTATTTAAAAACAACATTGAAAGTATTTTGAATTATTAAAAAGGTATATTACATACCATGAAAAAGCAATGAGAATATAAAATTATTATAAATTTTACTCAATATAAGGTGTAACTTCCTCTTAGTTCAAAAAGATGTATGTATGTACAACATGATACTCTTGGTCATCCAAATAATATCTCGCTGTTGTTTTACCATATGATTGATTTGCATGTATAAAAATAGAAAGCATATCATTTCCATTTGATCCATCCCTCATACCATATACATTATTTGGTGATAATTTGTTATGCAGATTATATGATTTTGGCCAAAAATAGTGCACACAAAATGCCGAAGCCTCTTCAACCAAATAGGTATTGTATATCAATCCTTAAACTTAGGCTTAATTTCGAACATTATCTATCAATTTTCTAAGATATATGAAATACATATTTATTAGAAAAATAGATATTTATTAGATACATTTAAATTTCAATATTAACAAATAAAATTATATAACCTCAATTGGATACATCCAACTATATTGTAAAAGGCATGCTATCATGAATTCATAAGACAAGTGGATTGGAAGATGTTTCATGGAGTTGAAGAAGCTAGGAAGAATTATATGCTCAAGTCTGCACATAATTATGGAGATATTATTTTTGTAATTGCTATATTTCTTCCTTTGTTATGACATTACAAGTGAGATTCTTACAAAATATTTGCTTTTTCATATCAACATGTCTCCTCATGTTGGATGCATATTCGTCAGGGAACCTATGCTCCAACAACTATTTGCACAAAGCTTTATTTGTATCCTTGTCAAGACTATAACAAGTCTTAGGAAATTTATTTATTGATTCATCCTTATGTAACTCTGGACATGAACAGAACCTTTTAAAATCCTCTCTTAATTTGCCATTGTATTTTATTTTTCCTTTCACATTCATGATAGTATTAAAATATTATCAAAAAAGTTCTTCTTAATATGCATCACATATAAGTTGTGCATAATTAGGTTGGTTTTTTAATAAAATAAATCTCAAGAGATACTTTTTTTCTTCCAAATATAATGATAATTCTTTGAAATCTACACATGAATGCAATCTGTATGAACATCTGTAATATTTTTGAACACATATTTTTCAATTATATCTAATATTTTATCACCTGACCTCAAAGGTAGTGTGCCTTTTATAATTTTATGCAATTTCTTAAATGCATCAATATTCATTCAAAATAGATGTTTTACATTTAAGGACATATGGTGGTTATCAAACTAAGAAGTCTTTCTTACTTTGCTCAGATAAAATGCATCTAAGTCATCCATACAATAAAAAACAAATTTTTCTATAGTACTCTATCCTGACAATATTTAATATGCTGGAAAGTCACTTATAGTCAACATAGTTCTACTCACATTTTGAAGTTCTACTATCTAGATATATCATATATTTCGATACTATCCTCTCACAAAATTTTGAGCTTTACTATCAGTGGCTACAAAAAAACATTCAATTTATCTTGTGGGTTTTTTGGACTAGGCATGATAATAAACAAAAATATGTACTCATTTTTCATGAATAACCATGGCTATAAATTATAAGGTATAATAATAATTAGTATTAAAGAGTATTATTGCTCTGTTTGTCCAAATGACTGAAATCCATTTGTACACAATCATAATCTGACATTTCTATTTTATCTACAAAACTTGGATGACAATCATCAAAATATTTCCAAAAGGAGAATTTACTATGTTTGTCCAAATAGCTAACAATCATCATGCTATCTTCAATAATATGCTCTTTGTGTCAACTTATGTCATTAGTAGTGGCTTCGGTTGCAAATAATCTTTATAAATAAGAAGTTTACGAGAAATAATATATCTAATAATGAAAAATATTTTTTTATTTCTTATACATGTAGTATTTATTTTGTACCGAGAATAGTTATAGAATTATATACAATTTCTTTACTATTTATGTCCCAATATATCAAGCTGACATTAATGCAATAATGTATTTTTGTCATAGGAAAACTCAAACCTTAGGTTAATTTCTTTATTCTGTAAAAGCTATCTGTCATTATATTATTCTTTGGTAATAATTTAGATAACAACTAATATATTCATCAAAAGATCTTTCTGAAAAATGATGTTCTACCTTTAAATTTAACAGTCTAGCCACCACAACTTTGAGTGGTATTTTATCGGCATCACTGGATGATGTTTCATTGATGACATCATAGGAAGATATATTATTGGTTCTTTTGATACCATGTTATGTCTGATTTGGGGTTACCTAGATGTCTGATTTGGGGTTACCAACATGTTTGATTTGGGGGTTACCCACATATCAAGTTATCTAAAGAAAAAAAAAGAAAAAAAAAATCCAAAAATTAACATGCTAAATGTATATCTTCAAATAATATGAGAGAATCAAATCTATGGAATGATCTAATCACTTGTATTTATTGTATGAGTTTATTTTTTATATAAATTTTATTTAGAGTATTATTGTATTTATTTTAAAATATTATTTTGTAAAGTAAAAAAATTAATGATGAATTATAAAGTAATAAAAAAAATAATAATATGGATAAAATACTAGGATTAGAGAGAATATAAGAATAGAATTATTAATAAGATAAAGTATAAAAAAGAATAGAAATAATCAAACCTTAATAAAAAATTAAGACGTCAAAGAAAAATATAATATATATATCTTTATTTCTTAAAAAATTCATGAATATCAATTTGAACATTTTGATTGATACATGGCTAAATAGTATTAAATATGTTACTAAAATAAAATTAATGAAAATTATAGAAATTCTCAAGAAAATGAATGTTAAAAAAAACTATAGGGACTAACATTATTTCCATTAAAGTTTAAAAAATAATATGAGAGAAAATATGATATGGTTGACTAAGTTGTTTAATAAGATCATAAGAACTAAAAAGATTTTAGATTAATTGAGATAAAATACTATAATTCTCATATATATGAACAAGGAAGATGTTTAAGATTATAATAATTATTATAAAATTAACTCTTTAATCATTTTATAGAACTTTGAAAAAAACAAATTGAATAAATACAAACAAAACAAAGAGAATTTCCAAAGAATTAATTTAGATTTATGTCAGGTATATAAATTATAACAACAATCTACTTAGTCAGATAAATAATCTAGAAATACAAAAAAAAATTATTAATGATAATTATCAATTTAGACAAAAGTTTGATAATCATAGAAGATTTAATTTGATACATATTATATGAGAAATAAGTATTAAGTATATATATTAGACTAATCAAGGATTTATGTGAGAGAGTAATGTCTAGTGTTAGATTGATTTATGTTGCCACTCATGAGTTACAAGATAGAATGGTTCAAGGATTATCACTAAAGCCTATTTTTTATGTTAGTTTTAGATTAATCGACAAGATATTGTCAAAGAATATTTTTTAGTTTATATATTTGCAGATAACATATTATTGGTTGATATGACTGAATAAGAGTTAGGTAGAACACTAGAAGTTGAAAGGATTATACCTGAGTCTAAAAATTTAGGATTATCATAATAAAAAGTACTTGAAACATAAGTTTAATAATATAAAAACTATAATAATGAAATAAAAAAAAATAAAAAAAATAAAAAGTCAAGAAGTAACAAATATCTTATAATTTAAATATATTGGTTCTATATTAAATACAAAGTGATTGATGAGAATGTAATGGATGTGGTTAAGTTTTGATGGATGAAATAGAATATTGTATCAAGATTTCCTTGTTATAGATGAATATCAAATAAATAAAAAAGAATTTATAAATTATTAAAAGATCAATCATATTGTAGTAAAGTTAATTTTGGACAAAAAGAAGCAACATGTTAATTTATAAAAGCAACATGTTCTCCATGTTCAGCATGTTCAACATGGTTTTTAGTATAGTGTAAAATATATTCATATAATAGACGTCAAATAATAAAGATAAAGTTTTAATAATTATGATTACTATATTTTTTAATATGGTATCAAAGCTAAGCTAAGGAAAAAATTAATCCTAGTTTTATGACTAAGGTGTGTATCAATATGTTAAAGAAATTAGATGTGTGCTTTGAGAGTGGCAGTGTGCACTTCATGCCTAGTATATCCAGTGTGAAACAAACCTAAGATAAAATTAATACTAGGTTTGTATGACTAAGGATAATGGGAGCAAAATCAAAAAGGGGAAGGAGAAGGAGAAAGAGAAGGAGAAGGAGAAGGATGAGAAGGAGAGGGAGAAGGAGGAGAAGGAGAGGGAGAAGGAGAAGGAGAAGGAGAAAGAGAAGGAGATGAAGAAAGAGAAGGAGACAAAAACAGAGAAGGAGAAGGAGAAGGATAAGGATAAGGAGAAGGATAAGGAGAAGGAGAAGAAGAATGTGACAGAGACAGAGAAGGAGAAGGGGAAGGAGAAGGATAATGAGAAGGATAAGGAGAAGGAGAAGGATAATGAGAAGGAGAAGGAGGAGGAGGAGGAGGAGGAGGAGAAGGAGGAGAAGAAGGAAAAGGAGAAGGAGAAAAGGATGGAGAAGAAGTAGGGGAAAAGGATGGGAAGGAGAAGGAGAAGATAAAGGAGAAGGAGAAGGAAAAGGAGAAGGACAATGGAAAGGTGAAGGAGAAGGAGAAGGAGGAGATGAAGGAGAAGGAAAAAATGAAGGAGAAGGAAAAGAAGAAGAAGAAGATGATGATGATGACAAGAGAAGAAAAATAAAAAGAAGAAGAGGAAGCGGAAGAAGAAGATGAAGAAGAAAAAGAAGAAGAAGAAGAAGATATGACAAAGAAGAAGAAGAAGAAGTTGACAATGAAGAAGAAGATGATGACAAAGAAGAAGAAGAAGATATGACAAAGAAGAAGAAGAAGAAGAAGAAGAAGTTGAAAAAGAAGAAGATGATGATGACAAAGAAGAAGAAGAAGTTGACAATGAAGAAGAAGATGATGACAAAGCAGAAGAAGAAGAAGAAGAAAAAGATGATGATGATGATTATGATGATGAAGGAGAAAAAGAAAGAAGAAGAAGAAGAAGAAGAAGAAGAAGAAGAAGAATAAGATGAAGAAGAAGAAGAAAAAGAATAATAAAAATATTATGAAGAAGAAGAAGAAAAAAATAGAAGATGATAAAGATAAAGAAAGTAGAAGTAGAAGAAGAAGACAAAGAAGAAGACGAAGAAGAAGAAGAAGAAGAGGAGGAGGAGGAGGAAGAAGAAGAAGAAGATGATGATGATAATGAAGAAAAAGATACAGAAGAAGAAGAAGAAAAAGATACAGAAGAAGAAGAAGAAAAAGATACAGAAGAAGAAGAAAAAAAAGATACAGAAGAAGAAGAAGAAAATGAAGAAGAAGAAGAAGACAAAGAAAAAGACGAAGAAGAAGAAGATAAAGAAAAAAAAGAAGAAGAATAAGACAGAAAAAAATGAAGAAGAAGAAGAATAAAATGAAGAAAAAGATGATGATGATGACAAAGAAGTAGAAGAAGAAGAAAAGTAGATGAAAAAGAAGAAAAAGAAGAAGAAGATAAAGAAAAAGAAGAAGAAGAAGAAGACAGAAAAAGTAGAAAAATACGAAGACAAAGAAAAAGATGAAGAAGAAGAAGAAGACAACAAAGAAGAAAAGAAGAAGAAGACATAGAAGAAGAAGGAGAAGACAAAGAAGAAGAAGAAGAAGAAGAAGTAGATGAAAAAAAGAAGAAAAAATATAATAATAATAATAAGATGATGATGATGAAAAAGATGAAGAAGAAGAAAAAAAGAAAAAGAACAATATGAAGAAGAACTAAAAGAAAAAAAAGATGAAGAAGAAGAAAATGATGAAGATGAATAAGTAGACAAAGAAAAAGAAGAAGAAAATAAAAATGAAAATGAAGAAGAAAAAGAAGAAGAAAAAGAAGAAGAAAAAGAAGAAGAAAAAGAAGAAGATAATTATGTTAAAGTCAAAGAAGAAGAAGAAGAAAAAGATGATGATGATGAAGTTGATGAAGAAGAAGAAGAAGATAATGATGATTATGATGAAGATAGTGAATAAAGAAGAAGAAGAACAAGAAGAAGAAAAAGAAGATGAAAAAAAAGACAAAAAAAGAAGACAAAAAAATGAAGTAGAAGATAATGAAGAAGAAGAAGAAGAAGTAGAAGTAGAAGAAGAAGAAGAACACAAAGATGAAGAAGAAGAATAAGAAGAAGATGATGATGATGATGAAAAAAAAGATGAAGATGGTGATGACAAAGAAGACATAAGGGATGATGATGAAGACAAAGATGAAGAAGAAGAAGTAAAAGACTAAGATGAAGAGAAAAACAAAGAAGAATAAGAAGAAGAAGAAGATGATGATGATGATGAAGAAAAAGATGATGATGATGATGATGATGATGATGATGATGAAGAGAAATAAGAGAAAGAAGAAGAAGATGATGATGATGGGGATGAAGAAGAAGATGACGTTGGGGATGAAAAAGAAGAAGAAGATGATGACAATGGGGATGAAAAAGAAGAAAAAGAAGAAGAATATGAATAAAAATAAGAAGACACAGATGACTAATAAGAAGAAAAAAAAGATGACAAAGAAGAAGACAAAGAAGAAGAAGAATATGAAGAAGAAGAAGAAGATTAAGACTAATAAGAAGAAGAAGAAGATGATGATGATGAATATAAAGAAGAAGACATGGAAGAAGATGAAAAAGAAAATGAAGAATAAAAAGAAAAAGAAGAAAATGATGATGATGAAGATAAAGTAGAAGACAAAGAAGAAAAAGTAAAAGAAGAGAACAAAGAAGATGATGATGATAATGAAGAAAAATAAGATAATAATGATGAAGATTAAAAAGAAGAAGAAGATGATGAAGATGATGATGATATGATGTGAAGAGAAAAAGACGAAGAAAAACTAGAAGGAAGAATAAGAAGAAGAAGAGAAGAAGAGAATACAAACATGAAGAAAAAAAATAAAAAGATGAAGAATAAGAGGACAAAGAAGAAGAAGAAGTAGTAGTAGAAGAAGAAGAAGTAGTAGAAGAAGAAGAAAAAAGAAGATAATAAAGAAGAAGAAAAAAATAGAAGATGAATAAGAAGAAGAAAAAGACAAATAAAAAAAATAAGAAGAAGATGAAGACAAAAAAGAAGAAGAAGATGAAGACAAAGATGAAGAAGAAGAAGATGATGATGATGAAAATGAAGATGAAGAAGAATATGACGACAAAGAAGAAGAAAGAAGAAGTAGAAGAAGAAGATGATGAATAAGAAGACGAAGATGATGAAGACAAAGAAGAAGAAGAAGAAGCTGATGATGAATAAGAAGAAGAAGAAAAAGAAGAAGATGATGATGATGATGATGACGACAAAAAAATAAAGAAGAAGATGATGATGACAAAGAAGAAGAAGAAGAAGCTGATGATGATGAAAAAAAAGAAGGAGAATAAAAAGACAAAGAATAAGAAAAAAAAGAAAGAAAAAGAAAAAATGATGAAGAAGAAAAAGAAAAAGAAGATGAAGACAAAGAAGAAGAAAGAAGAAGTAGGAAGAAGATGATGATGAATAAGAGATGATGATGATGAAGACAAAGAAAAAGAAGAAGAAGTTGATGATGATGATGGATAAGAAGAAGAATAATAAGAAGAAGATGATGATGATGATATGAAAAAATATGAGGAAGAAGATGATGATGATGACAAAGAAAGAAGAAGAAGCTGATGATGATGAAAAAAAAAGATCGAGAATAAAAAGACAGAATAAGAAAAAAAAGAAAGAAAATGAAGAAAATGAGAAGAAAGAAAAAAGAAAAAATGATGAAGAAAAAGAAGAAGAAAAAGATAATGAAGTAAAATAAAAAGATAATAAAGATGAATTGAAGATGAAGAAAAAGAAGAAGAAAATGACAAAGAAGGAGAAGAAAGAGAAGAAGAAGAAGAAGAAGAAGAAGAAATAGAAGGAGAAGGAGAAGATGAAGAAGAAGAAGAAGGAGAAGGAGAAAGAGAAGTAGAAGAAGAAGAAGGAGAAGAAGAAGAAGAAGGAGAAGGAGAAGAAGAAGAAGAAGAAGAAGAAGAAGAAGCAGAAGGAGAAGGAGAAGAAGAAGAAGTAGTAGTAGTAGAAGGAGAAGGAAAAGAAGAATAAGAAGAAGAAGCAGAAGAAGAAGAAGAAGAAGAGAAGAAGGAGAAGGAGAAGAAGAAGGAGGAGGAGGAGGAGGAGGAGAAGAAGAAGAAGAAGAAGAAGAAGACGAAGAAGGAGGAGGAGGAGGAGGAGGAGACGAAGTATCTAAAGAAGAGGATGAAGATTGATAAGAAGATGGAGAAGAAGAAGAATATGACTAAGATGAAGATGAAAAAAAAGAAAATAAGATGGAGAAGAAGATAAAAATGAAGAAGAAGTAGATAAATAAGAAGAAAGAGATAATGAAGAACAAGAAGTTGTAGAAGTAGAAGATGAAGAAGAAAAAAAAATATTAAGTATAATAAGAAACATGATAAAGAATAAGAAGTAGGAGGAGGAGGAGAGAAGAAGAAGAAGAAGAAGAATGTGAATTCATTTGCTACTTTTTTGAACAAATGCTCTAAAGTTTAGAGAGTGAAAACAAAGCTTTTTAGAAAAAAAAATATCAAATTTTAGTGAGGAAGACGTAATTCAAGCTAAAATGAAGCAAATAGATTTCTTAATGAATAAGAAATCATTTTTGCAACATTTAAATAAAACCACGCATCAATCTTTTTCTTCATTGATATTTATGAGAAAAAAATGGGGAACCCTCAATAGAGTTCTTCCCAATTGACATTGCTAAGCTTACTGAACCTCACAAGTTCACTCTTGTCGGCAATTTTTGCACGGGCCCCTCAAGTGGAAGAGATGTAATTATGCATCCTTGAAGATCAAAGGGTTAATAAAAATAGGCATTTTGGACGTCAAGCACATCCTCATGCAACTGTATACATAGGAGAATTTTCATAGGCTATGGTTGAAGGGAGTCTAGTACATAATGAGATATCCTATAAGAACCTTCAAATGAACGCCTAACTTCTCAACAAAGTAGGAATCCCCCTTGGCCCGGTATGGTTTCTCCTCCCTATGCTTCTCATCCATTACTTTTATAAATTCTCCCTCTATCATATCCACAATGTAGTGGGCACCCCTATTCTGCTCGATGGTGCCATTGCAACTCTTGCACGACGAGTTTATCTCATTATGCATAGAGGTGAACTTGCTGAACATATTCCTCATAGTATATGGATTGGCAGTAAGGAAGGGGAAGGATTCTAGCAATGGGGGTTCTATAGAACTCCCCTTCTATTGCTCATCCAATAACAAAGCTTGGGCATAGTAGAAGCAGTGAATTGTTAGAAAAAAAAAAGGGAAGAAGATGGCAATCAACTAGAGGGGAAAAGAAAAGAGGCAG